>JANUYF010000001.1:45121029-45323529 GCA_026167975.1 Phrynosoma blainvillii | reverse complement strand
ATATTGCATATATAATAAGAGGTGCAGCAATAGGCTTTACTGGGCTATAAAATGCACAGACTTGTTATGAAAGCATTATGGGGATAATTAGGAGCATGGTCTAGAAAAATGGCAACAAAAGCTAGAACCATAGTTCTAAAGGTCCTCCCCACGATAGTGTATCATTTGCAAGAAATTATTTTTTAGCACAGCTGTGAAGCAGTTTTGTGAAGTGAATAGGCTGTGGGATGGAAGATACTCTGGCTCACTCTTCTAATTGTTAAGAAGCACCCTTCAGGAAGTCTCTGCCTAGTATATATCAGTCTAGCATGTCTCATGGTATTGTGTAAGGCTAACAACAAAAGACTAACCTCCTTTTAAGATTGAGAGGCCTAGGAGCTAAATGTTTATTTGAATCCCCACATCTACGTTACACCTTGGCAGTGCCATTTTTTTCACTCATATGGGGAAAAACACACTAAATATGTACATAATTCTTTCAAAAGCCATGTCTATTTGACATCAGGAACTGTAAGTAAAAATTCTATTCTTCTAAATCTGAAAGACAAAGAGTTAGATCCAGCCTTAGTCATACTTAAAGTAGAGGTTCCATCAGAATCAATGAAATGTAGGTTAGTCATAACTAACCCATTGTTGCCTACTCTAAGTGACCTAAGTCAGTATCCGGCTTAATTAATTAATTAATTAATGCATTAATGTATGTATATATTATTAAGCTTGCTTATACTTTTTATATATTACAGAACCAGGTCCTATAGATCCACCACTCCTATTGGATGTTAAATCCAGAGCAGTAACAATCTCCTGGCAGCATCCATCAAAGCCAAATGGCATCATCACCCACTACAACATTTACCAAAATGGGCAGCTGCACACTACTATTCCAGGCATCACATCTAAATGTGTTATACATCATTTGCACCCTTACACTGTGTATCAGTTTCAAGTAGAGGGATGCACCTCTAAAGGATGCTCTCTTTCTCCAGAGACTCTACCCATACAGACCCTCCCAGATGCCCCTGAAGATATTGCTGCTCCAGAGCTATATTCGGACACACCAACTTCAGTTCAAATATCATGGCAGCCTCCTCTTCATCCAAATGGGCTGGTTGAAAACATTACAATTGAGAGGAGAGTAAAGGGAACACAACAAATATCCACAATTGCCACCTTGCCCTTCAATTATTCCAAGAGTTACTTGGATCAAAGTCCTGCTCTTAGCCCTTGGAAAATGTATGAATACAGAATCTTGGCAAATACCTTTGAAGGAGGCATCAACAGTAGTGTTTGGGCAGAAGTTATCACCAGACCATCAAGACCAGCAGGCATCCAGCCTCCGAGGGTGCAAGTTTTTGGACCAGATACTGCACAGGTTTGTTCAGTTTCATTTTTATTCCTCTTTTATGTACATTTTCACAAAAACACAAGTTTACGTTCAGGGGTGGGTCAGACTGAGGTGGATTTTTCTAGGTTCATTCTTTAAGAGCTCTGAAAAGGCAGCAAATTGTTTAATTTATTGTTTTTGTATTTTTACTGCTGGAGATGGGGGAAAGTGCTTATGAGATTTGCTGCTTCTTATGTCAAGATGAATTGACTGGCTTTAGTTACTATATACCTTGTCTTAGAGGGTAAGGGATGTGATTTGATACTCCAGGCAGTAAAATGTCTTGGGACAGCCCAGATGTCTGTGCTTCTTGGTACCCAGGGAGCTGGTGGCCTATTTAGATATTTCACTGGACTTCAAAGGAAGACAAAGTACATCCCAAAAATATTGAAGGAACTTGTTGATGTACTCTCTGAATCACTTGCCATCATTTTTTAGAAATCTTGAAGAACAAGTGAGGTGCTAGAGGACTGGAGAAGGACAAACATTTTCCCTCTCTAGAAAGAGAGGCAGAGAAAGAAAGAGAGAGAGAATATTCAGGAAACTACAGAACCAGTCAGACTGACCTCAGTACCAGGGGGAAAAATAGAATTGATTATAGAGAAGTCTGTTTGAAACTATCTTGATGACAATGCAGTGATAAGTAGGGCCAGCATGGGTTTGTCAAGAACAAATCCTGGGAAACTAATCTTATATCTCTCTCTTTTTAATGGGGTCACTAGTTTAGTAGGTGGTGGGAATGCTGTGGATATAATTTATATGATTTCAGCAAAGCAGTCAATAAAGTCCCTCACAATATTTTGATTAGCAATAACAATAGCAAGTACATTTCTATACCGCTTATCAGTGCACTTAAGCACTCCCTAAGCTGTTTACAATGTGTACTTAATGTGTACAAGTACACATTGTAGTGACCTTGGAAGGATGCAAGCCTGAGTTGAGCTTGGGCCCTTGGCTGGTATTGAACTCACAACCTAGCAATTTGTGAGTGAGTGGCTGCAATACAGGCATTTAACCACTGTGCCACCAGGGAGCAAACTGATTAGATATGGAATAGATGGGAACACTTTCAGATGGTTCCGTAATTGGTTGGAAAAGTATGTTGAAATAATCATCATCAAATGTTGCACTTCACACTGGAATGAGGTCTGAGTGGAGTGCCACAGGCTTCGGTCCTAGGGACATTACCCTTCAACATTTTTATCAACTATTTAGATGATAGGGTGCATGGAGTCCTTATCAGGTTTGGGAAGGGTGGCTAACAAATTGGAAGATAGGAACAGAATTCAAAAGGACCTAGATAAATTAGAAAATTGGACAGAAATTGATAAAATGTAATTCAGTAGAGGCAAATGCAAAATTCTACATTTAGGCCACAAAAAACCAAATGCATTTGGTATAGGATGAGTGATACTTGGCTTAACAGTACTGCATGTGAAGCAGACCTTGGGATTATTGTTGATCATAAATTGAACATGAGCCAATAGTGTGATGCTGCAACGTAGAAGGTGAATGATATTTTAGGTTACATTAATAGTTTTTAAAAGTTTTTTGTGGGTTTTTCGGGCCGTGTGACCATGTTCTAGAAGAGAAGAGAAAGATTATTTGAAGATGCCAGCCACAGATGCTGGTGAAACATCAGAAAGTAACTCTTCTAGGACATGGCCACACAGCCTGAAAAACCCACAAAAAAGTATGGATGCCGGCCATGAAAGCCTACGATTTCACAATAGTTTTTGAGAGAAATAATATTTTCAATATATTCTGTGCTAGTCAGACCTTATCTAGATTACTGTGTTCAGTTCTGGGCACATCATTTTAACAAGTATATATATATAAGTTGGAGCAGGTTCAGAGAGGGACAGCAAAAATGATAAGGGGTAAGCATAACAAAACATATGAGGAAGAGTTGAAGGAGCTGGGCTTGTTCAGCTTGGTGAAGAGAAAACTGAGGGGTAAGATGAATGCTTTCAAGGGTTGCCACAGAGATGAGGAGCAGTCCTGTTCTTTGCTGGCCTAGAAGGTAAGACCAGGTTTAATAGTTTGAAGTAACAATAGAGTAGAGTTTGATGGAACATTATATGGGACTTCTTGACAGGGAGATGGTAGGGTCTTCTTCTCTGGACATCTTCAAAAGAGGTTGGAAAGCTATCTGCTGGGGATGCTTTAGCTCAAGATCATGTATTGGAACTTGACTCAATGGTCCATGTGGCCTCTTCCAACTCTATCATTCTAGATTCCATGGCCTTTCACTGGATACTTCAGGATGCATCATACTAGAGATAACTTAATTGAATTTTCTAGTGACATACTGGTGGTCAAAAGGATAGCCCTACAGTTTTTTAGTTAATTGGGCATTGTCTCAGACATCTGTACCCATCTCCAGCTTCCTTATCCCAGGAGTTTGAAAACCTAGGCATAGATGCTTGCTTTCCCTAGATGCATCACTTATGGTATCAGTCATGTTCTTTGATGATTCTTTTTTATTTATTTATTTATTTATTTTGTCCCAAGCCAACGTAATTTCAGCCTGTGCCTTATTGACTGACAGTGTGACAATTTATACTCAGCTGAAGGACTAGGACTTTAATGGATAACTTTACAATCAAATTTGGGATTTAGCTTGTCATGGACTATTCGTGCTTTTACCTTATACCTCTCATTCCTCTTTATGGAATGAAAGGAATTGGGACATACAATATAATCCTCTGCAACTGGCAGGCAGTATGAATTTATTTGGACTATATTTTCTAGCTTTTCCAGATTCCAGCTCATACCCTTAGCCTCAGGGTGATTTAAGATGCAAAACCTGTCTGGGTTTAATTTGAATATAGCCATCCTTGGTCTTTGCCAGACCCTAATAAGTCCACTCTGGCACAGCAACGAACCCTACTTTGCTATCATCTTTTCATATTTTCCTGTAGCAATAATTCTAGCATTTTAATGATCTGTGTTTTTACCTCCAAGCCAGCCCAAATTCAACCTGCTCTCATTCTCCAATATTTAATATTTAGTTCTGTACTGTGTTGCCAAAATTAATCAATTTCCCTCTCACACCTGAAATATTAGGAATTATAACATGGATTTATTTAATTTTAATCAGTAACAAAATGAACTACCCCCTAGTCTTTCTTAAAATGCTACTAGTTGTGAGCATAAATACTATGTGTTTTCATATAGTTGTCAAAATATATGTTTTGTTTTTAATCTCTGTGAAGCAAAAATCTGTGCATAAATTGACTGACTCAGGAAAGAACAGTCTTAGAGGACTACCTAGGAAATTTTCTATTATTCACATCATTCATTTGGGAATGAACTCTAGAGGACAGGATAACTACCATTGTTTTGGCTTGCATACAAACTTCATTCAAGGGAAATTAGTGTAACCAAACAAGAGGGATTTTTGTAGCTTAGAAGCCTCTTTTGTGTAAATACACACATGCTTCCATGGATTGAGTCTTGTACTAGTGCCAAAAAGCATTGGTACTGTAGCTTGCTCACTAGAGCACATAACAAAGGACATTTGCATAAGGCTAGAGATCATCCACAAAAATTATTGTTGCTGTTATTGGTATGAGTATTCCACATGTCTCTCTGTGTATCTGTATCTGTGTCTTAATGCACATTGGATATAGGTAGAAACAAGCCAAATGAAAGTTATGGAACCACAGTTTGAAATCTTGAGAAGAAAAACTATTATTACAGTAGGGAAATGTTAGCAAACTTTTTGAATGGTGTTGCATCTACAGTACTATTCAAATGAACTGGACCTACACCGAGGAGGAGGCTGAGAAGAGGAGTGGCGGGTGTGTGTGTGTGTGTTTGCCTGCCCTCCTCCCCCAGTGCAACACCTGGCCTCAGAGGGAACCTTCAAAAGGGGCTCCCCTCCTCTGCCCGAACACCGGCTACACCGAGGAGGAGGCTGAGAAGAGGAGTGGCGGGTGTGTGTGTGTGTTTGCCTGCCCTCCTCCCCCAGTGCAACACCTGGCCTCAGAGGGAACCTTCAAAAGGGGCTCCCCTCCTCTGCCCGAACACCGGCTACACCGAGGAGGAGGCTGAGAAGAGGAGTGGCGGGTGTGTGTGTTTGTTTGCCTGCCCTCCTCCCCCAGTGCAACACCTGGCCTCAGAGGGAACCTTCAAAAGGGGCTCCCCTCCTCTGCCCGAACACCGGCTACACCGAGGAGGAGGCTGAGAAGAGGAGTGGCGGGTGTGTGTGTTTGTTTGCCTGCCCTCCTCCCCCAGTGCAACACCTGGCCTCAGAAGGAACCTTCAAAAGGGGCTCCCCTCCTCTGCCCGAACACCGGCTACACCGAGGAGGAGGCTGAGAAGAGGAGTGGCGGGTGTGTGTGTTTGTTTGCCTGCCCTCCTCCCCCAGTGCAACACCTGGCCTCAGAAGGAACCTTCAAAAGGGGCTCCCCTCCTCTGCCCGAACACCGGCTACACCGAGGAGGAGGCTGAGAAGAGGAGTGGCGGGTGTGTGTGTGTGTTTGCCTGCCCTCCTCCCCCAGTGTAACACCTGGCCTCAGAGGGAACCTTCAAAAGGCGCCCCCAGCATTCCCCAGCCCAACCACTGGCTACACTAGTGCAGCGGCGATGGTGAGGGCAGGCGTGGCAAGAAAGCCAAGCCTAGGACATCATCTCCCTCCTCATCACCACCGTGGAAGGGTGTGTGCCCTATCCAGCTTTGATTCCATCCCCTTTGTGGCAGCGGTGGAAGAGAACATCCATGGAGGCTATTTAGCCCATCCCTCCACCCATTTACCATCTGCAGTGGCAGCGGTGGAAGAAGACCTCTTTGGAGGCTATTTAGCCCATCCCCCAGCCATTTACCATCTGTACTGGTTGTGGTGGAAGAGAGTCCCTCCAGAAGCTATCTAGCCCACCCCTTCACCCAGAGCAGCTGCGGCAATGCAATCATGTGATCATGTTTTTTATATTGTATACTGTATATTTTATATTGTATATTTCTAATAATTGTCTTTAATTTGTTTGGTTTGATTTGTTTTTGGGGGGTGAGTGGGGGTGGGAATGAGGGATGGGATCTGATTTGATGTGACTTGTTTTGATATTTTGAATACTGTACGCCGCCCCGATTGCTTGGCAGAGGGGCGGGATATAAATAAAAAATATTATTATTATTATTATTATTATTATTATTATTTCTTTAATGATAAGTGTGATGGTTTATAACTATAGAACAGGGTTCATTATCATGCATGAACTGGAGATAGGTGGAACTCAGTATATTCAGAATCATGTCCTAATATATAATAACAAAATGGAAAATTCAGTTTTATTACAAGAAGATACATAACCACAATGGATGTGTACATACCAGTTTGTAAATCAAATGAGCATCTATATCTTGTAGACATATAGAAACACATGGCAGTGTGCTCCTGTATTGGAACACTGTGTTTGATTTGAGCTGTTCTCCTTTTTCATAGTAGATAGTTGTAGAAATCAGGAATGGTGAGATTTATTTATTTATTTTTTGGTTGGGTCTTTTTTTTTATGAGATTCTTCCAAAATTTGCAAATTTCTTCATAATTTGATGGAAATAGTTTGAGATTTTAAAAAAGTGAAGGTGTGAGGAAAAACTGATATTTTTATTCAGCTCTGCTGAAATAAGTTCGAATTGGGGGACATTTCAACATGCTATTTTTTTTTTATTTTTTTGTACCAAGAAAAGTTTATCCATGGGTCAGAAACTTCCAATTTGATCCCAGTTTGAAAATTCCTACTCCTTCCCTAGCTGTGTAATGCATCTAGCCATTGCCATATAACACTGTTTCTAAAAGATATGGCTGCCAGTTTGGTGCCAAGCCAGTTTAAGGCTTTGGTATTAAGCTATGAATTCCTAAATAACTTCAGACAAGAAAACCTAAGAGAATGCCTTCTCCCATATAGACTTGCCCAACCAATGTATTCATTATCACAGGCTGTCCATGTTGTTCCACATCCTTTAGATGATTTTCTGTAGACACTAAAGAAATGAGAATGTGGGTCCAGATTCTGTCTTTCCTCTAAGTTTCTTCATCAGAGGCCTTCTATCTTTCTTCCTTTACAGGAATTGAGGAGGAATGTCATAACTGTGCATACAGTAATAACAGCTGATGCCAAACAACATAAAAAAGAGTAAAAATGTACACATGATATTTGAATGCTTATTCCAATGAAAAAATCCATATATCATTGTTAGCACTGTTAAAATAACATAAATAGCACTTTCTAATGTATGTAATGGTATACACTCTTAATTTCTTCCTGAGTATGATAATCAGTGACAGAACTTGAACCCAGGTCTCAGTCATGGCTCTTTCAATGTATTAAAAAGGAGCAATGAATCTAGATAGAGATAGAAAATAAAGATAAGAATAGCAATCAAAACAGAAACAGGTATATGTGTATATGTACACACATTGTGCCCTGCTCATACAGCATCTCATACCCTGCGAGGCATATGTGTCACATCTCAGTTGTTGTGAAGGAAGAATGGGTGTTAGACAGATGCTTAATACAAGTCTGCATTTATTTTGCAGTGAGTACTGTAACAATGAAGAAGGCAATTCATAATTGGATATGTATCTAGAATGTTCCTCATCTCCCTCTTTGTTTTTCCAGTCCACAGATTGTCCACAGTCCACAGATTGTGACATATGGACTTGAAACACATCACAGACCTTGTGCATATGGGCCACTTACTCATGCATCCTTAGCCAAACAAATAAATTAATGATATATTTATAGTATGTTTTATGATAATGAAGTAAGTTTTGTAATGTCCCACCACTACAGGCAAATGATAATTATGAGTAAAGAAGTAAAAGATACTCATTGGTTTCATTTTTATCAGTGAAAATATCCATTTGCACTCCCTACAACTCACAAAAAAGTGAAATTCACTTTGTATTGGAAAAACATTTCTAAACTGATGATACATTTCATGATTTTTCCATTGCCAAAAATATAGAGGACCTTCCTTAACTATGACAGGCAACAGGAAACTCCTGGCCTGGTATTGTCTAAAAGTCCTCTACTCAATTGTACCTCCTTAGGCTAGGGATGTATATCTTCACATAGCGTTTTTTCTTACATATGAGAAAAAAATGAAATAATTACAAACTGTGCATGAAAGGGAAATATCCAAGGAAAGGGCTCTTCTCCTACTTCCTTTCCTTCTTGGCATCCATCTGGAAAAATGGATGCTTCATCCACACTGCAGAAATAATCTGGTTTGTCGTCACTTTAACTGCCCTGGCTCAATGCTATGGAATTATGTGAATAGCGTTGAGCCAGGGCAGTTAAAGTGGTGTCAGATCAGATTATTTCTGCAATGTAGATGCAATCCCAGTGGTTCTGTGCATGATGTTCCTGGCATCAAGGAGGGTAGGAAGATGGGATGGCTGTTTGGTACAGGAGTTGGGAAGAGGAACGAGGAAGATCACTGGTATCAGGAGCAACTTGGAACTTGATTTAGCTGGAGGTGAAAGGACTTTCTTTCTTTGTTCCCACGCTCAGGTCATCTTGCTTGGTTGCACCAGAAGCAACTTCTGAAGAATTTGGCTTCCTTTCCTGGCTCCTTTGGTGGAAAGTTTGAGCCCAAGGGCTAAAAATCTTAGCAAATGATTTCAAATGTTATATGTCATTATTATATTCTTTGAAATTCACCAATTTTACAGTGGATGTTAAAAAATCAACAAATAATGTCACTATGGAGAAAAAGAAAAACACAGGTAACATAGTCGGTCCCCAAGCTGGCTTTTGGAATGCCAGGCCTTAGTAATTGTATTACCTTCTGCCCCCACTGGCCCTGTAAAGAACTATAAATCCTTTCTGAGTCTTCAGTGTCTGCACTAGGGCTTAGAACAAATAGGACTTTCTTTGTTTAGCTACAATAATAGGCCTTAGGTTGAACTGAATAAATAAATAATTGCTTTGGGGGCTGGCTTTTCTAAAACTTTGATTATTTATATATTGAGTACAACAACATCCAAAATCCACAAAACAATGAACCCTTTATTCGACCAATCAAAATGCCCAAAATACATGATGCAAGCTTTTGAAGATCCACTTCTTCATCAGGCAAAGATATGATTTTAAAAATCATACCAGATATATATATATATATATATATATATATATATATATAATACGATGTTAGGATTTGCAGCAGCATGGCAGGCACAATGGTCACCAATCCAGAACACTCAGAATGGTGATCATTTGTTGCAGGAACTAGTTCTGTCTTTAGGGATTGCAACACAGAAGAACACACATACACACCGATAAAGGGGAATCAAACGGACCCATGAACATATCTGGAAGTGGCCCAGCACATCCAGAGAAAAGCAAGAACAAAGCAGCAAAAATACCAAAGCTGGTTAAGGGCAGCATGGAAGGAAGATCCAGGTGAGGGCAAGCCATGTCTGCAGTAAGCTGCCACTCAGCAGCACAATCACCACCACTGCTTTTCTTACTGACCAGGAAGTAAGTTTCTACAAACTAAATTAAATTGATACACTACCTGTAAAAACACTTTCTACAAATAAGGACTCTGCTATACGATATTAACAATATAAATTGCAAATAAATACCTGAACCTTGAACTTCTTTAAAGTAGGGGAAGAGCCCAAATGGAACAGATTGAGATCAAGACTGCAGATTGGACTATGATATTAATGAATTTAAAATTCATTAATTAGAATACTGATTATTCCATTCCATAACTAATCAAAAATAAAATTGAAACCAATATAATTAGGACTAAATCCAAGGGATTATCCAGAACAATGGTTGGAGAACAATAATAAAATATTGAGGGGGAAAGAAAAAGAAAATAGGGAAGTTTAAAAGGAAGATCCAAAGAAAACTGAAGATGGAAGTTTAAGAGGAACTATGTTTTTGGAGAATAAAAAAAAATAGGATGTTAATCACAGGCCTGTATTTTGTCATGATGTTGTTGTTGTGTTGAAATGGTGTGGAGGGGATTTCTATGGAGTTAGACCTCCCTCCTTCTGGCCATGTGGCACCAGGAAGAAAGCATTCCAGAGTCCAGGAGATAAAATTTGGATTCCATTAGCAATAAAAAAGGTACTTCATTATCTTCGATCTCAGAGGAAGTAATTTTTGTATTTCAGAGGAAATACTTGTTTTGAGGAGTGTGGATGTCATTGTACTTTGCTATATGGTCAACAAGGCTACCCTTGAATATGTTTCTTATATATTCATAAGAACTGTTGCTCCTGTTACAGGAAGGATACTAGGGGATGATAGATTTACCCTTTTATAAGACAAGGAACACAAGCTAATACAAGTTTTTGATAGATAACACAATCACTTTCCTAAATATTGAAGGCAAATACTTATCAGAACTGGAACCAGAAGAAGAAGAATGTATTATATTAAAAAATCATGTATTGTTGTTAACTTTATTATCATTTGTAAGCTGCCTAGGAGTCCCATTTGGGGGAGAAAGTGAGTTATAAATAAAGTTAACAATACATGGAATAAATCATCATTTATTTTCTGTATTTATTATAATTTGTAAGCTACCTAGGAGTCCCACTTTGGGGGGGGGGAGTGGGTTATAAATAAATACAGAAGATAAATGAAGATCTGAATGAAAGAATTATTCCCCCTCTAGCACAATTTATTGGATGTCTGATAGATTAACTTGATGTGGAACTAGATAAATCATATAGAATCAACTCAGGGGTAGCTAGAAATAGAAATTACCATGCAATATAGCAATCTATTTCATCTGGGAAAGCGTGAGAGACACGTGAGCGTGAGAGCAATCTATTTCATCTGGGAAAGCGTGAGAGATACTAGAAACAAATTACAAAAAAACCTTAATATTGAAGTATAAGATACCCAAATCTTTGGAGATAGTCCAACACAAATACTGAAGAAAAGGAAAGACTATTCAAGGTTAACACAATACCGAAGACAAAAAGACACAAAATACAAATGGGGGGGGGGGACCCAGAAGGAATCCCCTTCTTCCTAGGGGAAAATACATAATTAACACAAACAAAAAAGTCAGAGACTTTCTATTCAAACACAAAGAAGACTACAAGGAATAGGAAGTTGACAGAAGAAAGGAAAAACCCCAGAGGAAACAAGGAGAGAAACAAAGATGGTAACAAGAAGAGAAATGGAGATAGAGAGAGAGAAAAATAACAAGAAGAGCAAGGAAAACTAGAACAAGAGGAACAAACAGGTACAGAAGAATCAGATTATCAGAGCAGTGAACTAAAAGAAGAAGGAAATGACCCAGGAAAGGAAGAGGAAGAAGGAAAAGAAAAGAGTGAATTACTGAAAAATTTGCAAGAAAAAGAACAGGAATTTTAAAAATCACCAAAAGACAAGAAATTAACAAGAAATACAAATAATAAGAAATCAATTGGATCAAGACATGATGCAAAAAATAGCAAATAAAATCAGATATGTAAAACAATACCATTTTGAAAATCCCAACAAGACAGGAAAATGGTTGGCACATTGGGGGGGGGGGGAGGGAAGGAAAAAATTTCATAACCAAAATCAGGAATAAAAATAAGGCATATACACAACAGAAAAAAGTAAAACAACTGATATTGGAATTCTACGAGAAGTTATTTACAAGGAGAGAAAGGCCAAAAGGATGGGAAGGTGGAATCAAAAAAATTCCTAAAGAATGAACAGATTCTGTGTTTTACAGAAAAACACAGGGAAGATCTAAATGCTCTAATCACCATGGATGAGATAAACAGGGTGATAAGAAAATAAAAATACAACAAAGCACCAGGACCCAATGGCCTAACTGCAAAATATTATAGGATATTTCAAGAGGAACTCTCAATGTTGTTATACAAGACAATCAAGGAAATAGAAAAGGGCAACTTCCTAGAAACTTGGGATAAAGCACTTATTACACTAATACCTAAAGAAGACTGGTACCTGAAGATATAAATAATTATAGACCAATCTCCCTATTAAAACTTGATTACAAAATATACACATCAATCCTGGCAGATGGAATTAAGAAAGCACTTCAAATATGGATCTACAAAGACCAAACAGGATTCTCACTGAGTAGGTACATCAAAAATAACATCAAGACAGTCATAAATATAATTGAATTTTATGAGTTCACAACAAAAGGAAACTAGGAATGGTTTTTCTAGACCTAGAAAAGACTTTCAATAATGTAAGCTGGGAATTTATGAAAGTATTGTTGGAAGAAAGCAATATAGTAGAGAGATTTATCAAATTGGTCAATAACATCTATAGCAAACAAAGTGCCCAAATGCTAGTAAATGGAGAGAAAACAAAAAACTGTAATATAAACAAAGAAACACACCATTATCCATTATCACCTCTCCTGTTTATTATGGTTATTATGGCATTATGGTCATGGAGATTCTAGCAAAGAAAATTAGGAACAATGATGTGATAAATGGGAAGATGCAAAATTATATATTCAAGTGAAGAATCTTTGCAGACAACCTAGTAATATTCCTAGAAAATCCACTAAATAACATTTAGAGGTTGATTGGAAAATGGAATTTGGTAAATGGGTGGAATTTTTAGTTAACAAAAATAAAAACGGAATTCTAACAAAAAAATATCTAAAAAAGAAAAAACTATTGGAAGAGAAAGCAGAAATAAAGATAATGAATAAAGTAAAGTATTTAGCAATAACAATTACAAAAAAAACACACACCTTAGACCTATATGAAAACAATTATACAACCACTTTGAGAAATATAAAAGAAGATCTAAAGAAGTTGGCAATATCACTGTTAGGAAGAGTTGTGACTATATAAATGAATATCCTTCCACGGATATTGTATCTCTTCCAAACTATACCAATTCTAACAAATGAAAGACCATTTGGAATATGGAAAAAAGGGCTGGCAGATTTTATATGGCAGGGTGAAAACCCTAGGATTAAGATGGCCGTATTACAGGACAGGAAAGAAAAAGGAGGCCTAGGACTACCAAACCTGCAAGTATAATACAACACAAGTATATTCACTTGGCTGAAAGAATGGATCCTTCAAGAAAATTAAAAAAAAAATAGAATTAGAAGGAGATAATAGTTTTTTGTGGGTTTTTCGGGCTGTGTGGCCATGTTCTAGAAGAGTTTCTTTCTGACGTTTCACCAGCATCTGTGGCTGGCGTCTTCAGAGAAGTGTGTTTAATTGTTTCAATTCCATGAGTCCCAGTTAAAAGAAATGAATCCCTACCCAAAAGAGGCTATGGGGAATGAGAATAAAAGGATTATCAGCTGGTGTAAGGGATAGTGAATATTAACTATTGCTTTATGTTATCAGGAAGCCAATGTGAATGTGAATTTTGTTTTGACTATATATAAGATGGGGGGAGGGGTGGAAAGAGAGTATGATGTATGTAAGTGGAATTTGTGTTTTATACTTGTTGAAAAATAAAAATTACTTTTAAAAAGAAATTATAATAAATACAATGTAGCTGAAAATATACACAAGACCAACATTCAAATAGAATTAAATTACTAACAAAAATATGATATACAATTACATAAAATTAGAAATTAAAAAGCAGTTAAAAATGCTGCATCCTATTCCTATATATACAGTCATAAAATCAATATTACTATTATGTGTTGTGCAGAATTCAAATAGTTTTACAATTTTATTTTGTTGTGCTTGAGTTTCCACCACTGCTGTATTTTTCTAAATATTTAATTGGCATGCTTGGTGTGTGTGTGTGTGTGTGTGTGTGTTACTTGAATTTGACTTGGAAAATTTCAATTTTTCTGGGATAGTTTCAAATGTTCAATATGGCTTGTTATATACTTATTCTTTATCAATGATAATATGTCCTGGGAGGAGAGGATTGCATAGTGGAATCATTTCCTGTACCAGATTTCCTCTACATTTTTTGAAAATGGCAAAAAATAATCCCCTACTATAACCCTGTTTTATAACAGCTTGTTGTTGTTTGTGAGGAAGAAAGAGCAAGATGCCTTTGATTGAAAGAAAAAGAATCCTGGCATCGTTCTTGGGTAATTCCCTAGTCCAGCAAAACTGTTAACACTATACTTTTATCCCTTCAAATACTATTTTGCTTAAATAGAAAGGTTTAGGCTATGTCAAAAAGAAATGCTTCCCAAGGTTATAGCTGTTCAATGCAGGGGAAATGGCTAATTTCTATCCCTTTAAATTTTGTGGTGGAGAAAATAAGGTACTTTGATCTTTCAATGACGGCTTCCTAAATCATTATAGTGAATTAGTTAATCTCTCCCAGTAGCTGCCCTATTCTAGCTTCCTCTTGGGCACGTTCTTTCTTAGTCTTATAATGCTGAGCTTCAATTAAGCAAAAAAAACTACTGCTATTCCCAACACAAAACTATCCTGTGCACCCATTTTCATGCCTTGCTAACTTCTCACCTTACAGTTCATTTAAGCTTTTGGAAAATGAACACAAAACAAGTGAAACTATGATCTGCTACTCATATTTTGAATCTTTGGATCTATAGTACTGTATTTTAATTGCATATTCCAGCTTGTCTCTCATGTGACATACACAGAGTATTAGGCTACCAATTTCTTATACGTGGACACTTCCTGACATGTTAGGCCAGGATCAAAAGAACTACCCAATGAGATCTATGTTTGGTTTGTGTTTATTTACAAAACAGCAGACACTGTGTTCTTCTGGATGCATCACAAAGATGATTAGAATGTGAGGGGAGATTTAAAAGCAATTCTAATATGGCATAGTCATTCATTTACAACAAAAACAAGTTTTAAAAATCCATAATGTCTGTCCATGTCCTTGAACATGCTTTAAAGTAGTTTTTTGGTTCCAGGCCAGTGATGCCAAGGTAAGAGGAAAGACACAACTGGTTGTTGCCATTTGCCATTAAAGCAAATGATGGGATAGGTGGAAGAGAGGAAGCATGCCTGCTATAATTTACAAATAGATCCCCCATATGAACTCTCATGTTACTGCCTCATAAGTTCCTTATTCATTCTTCTAGAATAGTGTTCAGACCAGCATATTGTAACTACAAGAACAGGGTGAGTACAGAAAGCAAAGACTTCTATGTTTGCGTACATTCCAAATGTGCTAAGGGTCCATTAAGTCCAGGCTTATATAAACTATATATAAGAGAACTTTTTCATCTTTTTCTGGTAATAGTTTTGCATGCTTAGTCAATTTCCTTTTCCAGTGTTCTTTTAGAAGATAGGGCAGCATTCTCCAAGCTACAATGGAATAGTTGTCTGTGCCAAGTTTTTAACAAGTTCTTCTGGCTCACACACTTGCAAGTGCCTGCTCTTTGATAGACATGAAACAGCTACCTGATCGGATCCTGGAAAGCTGCCCTAGAAATGCAGAATAGCTGCAAGATGCTCAAGTAGCATGATTAATTAAGCTTTGTTTTAAATGACTCCTATAGGGGTTGACTAAAGCAGGTGGCTTAATAGAAGATGGTGTTTAAGAAAGAGTACTTTCATACATCATAAAAATAGCTTCTGTGATATATGCTGGAAAAATAGGGAAGCAGCAGATCACACAAAGGCTGCAGTCAGTCATTAACACTCCTTTTAAATGAATGGAAATTGACATCATAACGTATTTGGCAAAGCCCACGAGCATAGGGGGAGACATCTATCTTGTTAGTGGTTTTTGCTACTTACTACCACAAGAAACTGGGAAAATGTCTGAAGTATTGGTCCATAGGTAAAAAGAACTAGAATGAGGTCATGTCAAAGTTGTATGTAAATCTGTAAAACAGTTTCTAAAGAAATAGTTCTGCAATTGCTGAAAAGTAAAAATAAATCAAAGATGTTTAAGCCATTTTTCAAGTCCCAAAATATATTGTGAAAACACAAATTTTTAAGATCCTATTTCAAAAACATGAAGTGGTAATGTAAACAACAGATAAAGGGATCTGATGCAACAGTGCATTTTTATGTTTTAGGCTGGGCAAACAAATAGAAAGCTGATATAAAATTGTTGGCTGACTTCATCCTATTGTAATAGAAGATGACTAATGAACATCTCTCAGTCTTGATTTTGTTGCATTTGTACAAATATATTGCTATTTGCCATCAATTTGGCATCACTTTTTGGTAACCCTATGAAAGAGAGATGATCCTCATGAGCCCTGATAATCAACAGTGCTGCTTAAGTCTTGCAGACTGCAGGTTGAATCTTCCTTTATTGAATCAATCCATCTGTAATAGAATCTTTTCCTACTGCCTCCTCTCTCTCTCTCTCTTTCTCTGTACCTTCAAAGCACCTGTCAACTTATAGTAACCCCATTAATTTCATAGAGTTTTCATAGGCAAGAAATTCTCAGGGGTGATTTTGCCAATTCCTTCCTCTTAAATATAATCGACAGCATCTGGTATTCATTGGCAGTTTCCATCCAAGTACTAACCAGGGCTGACCCTGTTTAGCTTCCATGATCAGACATGCCTTTACAGAGTTTAGTAAACCTTTTACTTTACCCACCATTATTTGCTTTTCCAATCAGTCTTCTTGTCTCCTAGATGTCCAAGATATAACAGCTTGAGTTTAGTTATTTTGGCTTCTAGTGAGAGCTTGAGATGTTACTGTAGGACCCAGTCATTTATCTTTTTGGCATTTTGTGATATCTGTAGAGCTCTCTTCTAGCACCAAATTTCAAATGAATTGATTTTCTTTCAAGCTTTCACAACCATACACAGAAGTCACTGTGAAAATTGCTGCGATCTACAATATTATTTTGACATCCAACCTGGTTTTTAGTCTCTTCTTTGTTTTGCATCAAGCTGCAAGACTTTATGCTCCTCCCCATAGAAAAAGACTGTAAATCTTTACAATATTTCATTTTTGCATACAAGAATTTGTAGTATCAAACATTTTCCTCTCCTGGATAAGATCACAAGAGGTTTTACACAAGAGTCCTTCTCTCTGTTGCTGTGTTTGCAGTTCAAGATTATTATTATGTTTTGGTGAAAAGTTGTTTGTGCCAATAAAATAAAATAGAACAGTTTTGGGCAAAAACCTTGTTTTTTATGCAACAAACAAAAATGTTCTCTGTAAAAAAATGTTTATTGGTAATTTTTCACAAAAATGACCCAAAATGAAAACAAACAAGCAAACAAAAACTTCCAGGAATTGGCCGTTTTCTCAATTGATGTTTTAATATGTTAATATGTCCATTTTTTGTAAAGGCAAGAAAGTATGCAACTATTCCTTACATTCCTGAATGAATGAATGAATGAATGAACAAAATGAGTATTTGTACACCTACTATGTGTTTCCCCCTACAGAATTTGGATTTAAAATATACAAAATTTCAAAATATTGCTCTTCACAATGAGTCATGAGAGGTGTGGAAATCTATTTTTACTGAAACTGTCAAATCCAATGACACTGATGTAGGAGTTTAATGGAATACTTAACATAGGTAAGGCCATAGCAAGTTAAATCTCTAGTATTTTCTAGTGAAACTATTCTGGGAAAGCACACCAAAGAGGTACTACAAGTTGTAGTATGTTAGCCTGAATAGGCTAGGTGTTTATTTCAGTGTAAGGCAGGTTCTTATTAAGCAGCACATATCTCTCACTTTAAGATTCTGCTCTCATCCCTTCTAATAACATAAAAGCATTACTGTTCTCTATGGTCTTTCTTGTTTACCTCCTCCTTTCACACTCCTTTACCTCTCAAGAGGAATGGCCAACTGCCACCTTGAGCTCTTACATTAGTTGTGTGTTTGTAATACATGGAGGGTGTAACAGGAAGAAATATCTTTTCCTTCATGTTGTAAATTACAACATAATATTTCCTTGCCTGGATGATTTTACACTGTTTCATAAGGGAGGATGGAAATAATGCAAATAACTAGGATGGATTCACTTCTGCCTCCTCCAAGCTTTAGATTTGTTTTCATGTGGTGTTTTTGTCATTTACTTTCATGACATTGTGAGTACAGAGTAGAAGAAACCTGAGCAGAAATGACTTTAAACCTTGCCAGGATGAAATCTTTTCCATAACGATACTGCTAACAGTTTAAAACTGTTCCAAGCTCTCTATATCAAAGACCTTCAGCAATTTTAAAAAATTCTGCCATTTTATGCCATACAAATATCATGGCCCAAGAATGTCACTAGTTCTTAACATCTCAGCTTCTTTAATTTTTCATTCTAAACCTGGCTCCCTGGTGGTTTTGTAAACATTTTGGACTATGAAATTAGTGATTAAAGAATGTTTTGTATCAAGAGTACACTGAGGAAGAAGAGATGGGAATCTGATAATGTATCTTGGTTTGTTTTGTTTGTTTTACACCATTATATATTTTATTTTATTTATTTTCTAATACTCAAAAATTGAGTCAGCATATTCACATTAATATACTGTTTATAGTTTGGACTCAGAAACTGTTGCAGTTATAACTTGCCTTTTGACCCAGTGCTTACTATATCATTTAAAGACAGATCGAACCATATACCTGTGCTCAGTTCAATGTTGGTCTTTCAAGTCATAATCATAATGCCTTACATATGATTCTATAGTCTAATCTATGTGTTACAGTCATCTACTGTAAGCACTGTAGATGATCTTGAAACTGCAATTCTTGAAGCATGGAGTGATTCAACAATGTGATGTAGCTGTCAAATACTCTAATGTAGTTCTGAGTTGCATCAACAGGAATATGGTGTCCAGATGAAGGGATGTAATAATACTCTATTCAACTTTGGTCAGACCTCATCCAGAATACTGTGTCCAGTTCTGGCCATCACAATTCAAAAATTATGTTAACAAGTTTGAGTACGTGTCGAGGTCTGAGGCGTAAACAGCCTGGATTCCAAGGACCAGGGCTAGGACCTGGTGAACTTAGAGGGTCTAATGGGCCAGAGGCAGGAGGTAAGGTCAGGAAACAGACCAAGGTCTAAGTCCAACAAGTCAGAGTTCCAGGAGTCCAAATGGACCAGAGGCAAGAGACAGTCAGGGACCAGACCAGGTCTAAACACAGCAAGGCTAGCAAGACAAGTCAAAATACAACCAGAGCAACAACAAACAGCACAGAAAACTGTGTTGCTGTGGCAAGGGTTGAGAGACTAGTGCAACCCTTAAATGGTTGTACTTCCAGCTGCCCTGCATGAGTAGAGTCAGCTGTGCCTATTGGCTTAGCCTAGACCAGCGGTTGGCAAACTACGGCCCGCAGGCTGAACCCGACCTGTTGAGGCCTTGTAACCAGCCTATGGCTGGTCCTGCTGCTGCTGCTGTGCGTACAATGTGGGGTGCCATTTTGCTTTCCAAAATGGTGCCTGCATTCATGCACGCATGCGCACGACAGCAGGAGCCATTTTGGAATGAAAAATGGCACTGCGCATCGCGAGTGCATGCACATGAGGCGGTGCCATTTTGCGTTCCAAAATGGTGCCCGCCATCGTGCGCATGCATGTGCGAGCACAGGCGCCATTTTGGAAAGCAAAATGGCACCCCACATCACGCACACATGTGCACAATGGCAGGAGTAGTGCACATGCCCGCGCACTCTCCTCTTCGGCCCGCTGATGATCGGGGGACAGCGGAACCATCCCCACCTGCAAAAGGTATGCTGACCCCTGGTCTAGACCCTTCCAGGACTCGGCTAGCTCAGGCCTGGGCCTGCAAAGACTGAAAAGGCAGGAGTTCAGCAGCCAGAAGTCCCATCCTGCAATGACTTACACAGGTGGATCCTTACAGTATGTTTAGAGGAGCGTGACCAAGATGGTAAAGGTTCTGGAAACCATGTCCTATGAGAGTTAGCTTAGGGAACTGGAAATCTTTAGCTTTAAGAAGAGAAGACTGAGAGGTGCTATTATAGCCTTTTTCAAATATTTGAGGGATACCGTGTTGAAGATGGAGCAAGCTTATTTTCAGCTGCTGTGAACATGAACTGATGGAGTCAAATTGCAAGAAAAGAGATGCCACCTAATCATTAGGAAGAATATACTGACAGTAAAGTTTCCACAGTGAAACGTCTCAAAGGATGGTAGATTCTCCTTTTTTGGAGGTCTTTAAAAAGAGGTTGGATGACTATCTCTTGAGAGTTCTTTGATAGTGTGCCTGCATTTTGAGCTAGATCAGGGGTAGGCAACCTTTTCCCTTTAAGGGCAGAGGGACTTCAGCTCCCAGAATCCCAGGAGCTATTGGCCAACATGGGACTATTGGCCAACATGGCTGAGGCTTCTGGGAGCTGAAGTCCCTCGGCCCTTAAAGGGGAAAGGTTGCCTACCCCTGAGCTAGATGGTCATTGTGGTCCCTTTCAATATAATGATTTTAATATTTAAAGTGGCCTCTCTGTGGCAGTCATTACTAGGTTTTAATAACAAACCTTGAAGCATGTTAAAGACTAATATATGGTTTCCCACAGAAGTTTCCCTGATTCAGCCTCATTGACACCATCTATTTTATCAGATTCATTGGGTGCTAACCTCACATTGGCAGACTGTGTACACATGCTTGTTGATGGAGATGGTAAATATTGAGGTCAGAAGTGAAATGAAAAAGTATAGACAGTGATAATTACCTTAAAAGTGTCCATTCTCTAAATGGTTTTGGATGTAGTCAGTATGTCAGACTCAGACCAAGGGAAGGCACTGGGGTAGATACGATTTCTGCTAAGCTGTTCAATTCCAACTTGAACTAGTGGGCTTCAATGCCAGCAGCACTTTTCACATTAATTCACTATTCTGTATGAATATCTAGCAATTGGGGCCTGGCCATAATCACTCCAATATATACAAAGGGATCCCCTTCTGATCCCCTTAGTTATCACCTTATTAGTTTGCTCAGCACAATGAGCAAGCTTATTTGTGAATCTCCTGTGTACAACATATCTGTCCTTGGTCGAAACAGTGAACCACATTCTGCCACATTGCCTGTATTATAGGAATATCCCTTCCCAATGAATAGACCTCATTTTGAAGCAGTTACCAGGCAGACCTGGTAATTTTTACATCTCACTTTTTTGAGATTCTTGCAAAGAATCCATTCTGAAGATTGCCAAGCTTTGTAATTTAGCATATTCTAGCAGAAGTAAGCTGATCAAATTCATTATGATATGCCTCAGTTCCAGTGAATGCTATTAGTCTTGATTTGGTACTGACTGCTGTATTGCTACCCGTGTATATACACAGGAATTTTTGTACCTGTGAGATGTCTTTCTTATTCTCCTTCCTAATACACCATTGTCTTGCATCTATTTGGGTTGTGTCTGATCTGTAATCATAATAAAGTAAGTTGTTGTTGCAATCAGTGCAAATGGACACTGTTAAGCTAATAATGATGAAATTAGAATATGAAAATCTGTCAGGTTCAATTTAATTGAATCCCACCTGCATTTTCTTCTTGTCATTTATTCATACTGAGTTGTGAAATGTCATGTATACCTCCTGTACTTGAATATCCATGATTTTAAATATATTTCTTATTTTGCATTTATTTATACAAAATTCATGCAACTTTCTTCCACTGGCTAAAGAATGATTTTTTTGTTTCATTTGTGCACATTCTACTCATTTTCATTTTAAAATATGCACATTGTTTTGCACACACTTTGTTTCTTGGAAATGCCCTGTAAGCCTTGCAAATCATCAAGAAGAAATGAACAAGAGAAGTCTGAGAACCTGCTACAGTGGTATTGTTGTCAATACTGTTTAACATTCTCCCATAATAACTTGCCTGGGCATCCGGATCATTGAGTGGGGCCTTCATCCAGAAACACCACCTTCAGAGACACAAATGATGATAATATGAGAGAAGTGGTGGCTGCTCCCAGGCTGTGGAACTCTACAAAGAGAAACTAAATGTCCCCTCATTGTCCTTCTGCTACCATACACAGCTTTCTTTATGGACTTTTGGCAATTGACCAGCAGCTAATAAAAGTTCCTTGACCACCTTGGAGGCCCTGGTGGCGCAGTGGTTAAATGCCTGTACTGCAGCCACTCACTCATAAACCACAAGGTTGCGAGTTCAATACTAGCCAGGGCTCAGGGTAGACTCAGGCCTGCATCCTTCCGAGGTCCCTAAAATGAGTACCCAACTGTGGGGGGGCAATGAGCTTACAGTTGTAAACTGCTTAGACATCCCATAGTGCGATATGAAGCAGTATATAAATGAAAAATGAAGCTGCTTTATTTTCCTTATTGCTATGTTTCCAATTGTGCTTTAAATTGTTTGACTAATAGAATTTCTTATGCCTTCATTGCAAATGGTTTGATCTTATGGTGAACCACTTGGAAGTCCCATTTTAGACAGAAAGATAGCTGTTAAACCCAGCACATAAATAACAGCCATGGCAAACTATTTTTGACATCAGAGTATGGGTGAGCCGAAAGCCAGACACAATCCTAATGACTATGAAAATTACATGATAAATAACTGTAGATGTGATGTTTAACTTAAGATCTACATACTACATGCACATATTTTGTTGCAAAACATATACTATGAGAAAGAGGCATTTATGGGAGCAAAGGCCTACTACACTTAAGGACATGTTGAATGGAAATATTGTCAGAGCTGAGCTAATTTATTTATTTATAAAATTTGCAAAATTCTCTATTTTTAAGAGGAAAATGTTGCTGTTTTTTCAGGTTTCCTGGCAGGATCCCTTCATACCAAATGGAGAAGTACTGAGCTATGAGATCCGCATGCCAGACCCTCGAATCACCCTTACCAAGAACTTGTCATCTTCAATGAGCCACATAGTAACCAACCTGATCCCTTTCACTAACTACTCAGTTACCATAGTGGTTTGCTCTGGAGGTGGCGGCTACTTTGGAGGATGCACAGAGAGTCTACCTACCTACATAATTACCCATCCAACACTACCTCAAAGCATTAGCCCATTGTCTGTGACCCCAGTTAGTGAGTCCTTTATTGCTGCTTCATGGCAACCACCAGCTAGGCCCAATGGTCCCAACATAAGGTAAAAGTAATGGTTAACAAAGCAATTTCCATGAATCACTTATATTTCCTTGGAGAGCTGCAAGAGTTCTTGAAATAAGGTGGCAGAGGAGAGCTTCTTAAAACAGCAGCTGGGGAATGTTGGGGAGTGTTATTAACACAGCCACTGTGGGATTTAAAGGTACATTTTGAGGTTTTGCCAGGCCAGGTGAGTAATCCAGAACTGTTAAATGCTTCACAATAAGATCTGTAATGGGTTTTGCAACCGATAAAGCAATGTAGGCCAGCCTCTCATTCAGAAGGCAGGATATTTGAGGACTCCTGATCTGAATATACAGCTGTGCCTACTCTGAAGTACAGTATCCATTTCTGTGGTGATCTGTGGACATTGAGACAATGCTATGTCTCTTATCTGATGCCATTTCTTCTGTAATTAGCTTTCCACCGGCCCAGAAATATGAGGTGGTATCATAATGTAATAATTATCACCTGAAAGTGATTATGGTATATTGATGAAATTTTGTCAGCGTCGTCATTGGTTCCTAAGTGCATGATTTTGAGAAAATACGCTCATTGTGTCCTTTATTTTGTTACAGGTTGTGCCAAATGTGACTGAAGTGTAAGATGGAGAAGTACAAGGGGCTAACATAAAGTAATAGTTATCACCCGGAAGTTATTAGGGTGTATTGGTGAAATTTTATCATTGCCATCATCACCAAGTGACGTTTTCTTTTCCCAAAAATGGAAAATCCATTGCAGGGTTGCCAATTTGACAACACAGATGATGTCATTCATGAAGTGAAAGAGTGGGTTTAAGGCGCAATATGCAGACTTCTACAATAACAGTATTTGGAGGGTCAAGAAATGCTGGGAAAATGTGTAAATTGGATGGTGACTACATAGAGATAAGTTAACAACTACAAATCAAAACAAACTTTCTGTCAAAACATTTTAAAAGGTGATAATTAAAACTTTACGATATCCCCTTGTAACAGCATGTCATTACATCTAAAGATCCTATATTATAAGTTGCCACAGTTACAATTTACAATTATAAGTTATAACGGAACCAAAAAAAAGCCAATAAAAAATTCAGGTTTGAGCACTATTAAACCCAGATTATGAAAGGTCTGTCAATGCACAAAATCCCTGAAGAAGCAGAGTGTTGATCCTCCATTCTAGCTGTTGGAGAGCACTGTGCCTCGGTCCACAAATCAAGCACCCCAGCATCTGGAATCATCCTTTGCAGATCAGATATATCTGCCTGGCATGGCCTTCCCCAACCTAGTACAGTGGGCCCTTGGTATCTGCTGGGGTTTGGTTCCAGGACCTACATGGATACCAAAATCAGTGGATGCTCAAGTCCCATTAATAGAACAGTGTAGTAAAATGGTGTCCCTTACATAAAATGGCAAAATCAAGGATTGTTTTTTGTAATTTTTAAAAAACATTTTCAAGCAGTGGATGACTGAACCTGTGCATAAAGAATCCATAGATATGGAGAGTCGACTATCCTTTTTGAACTAGTCAGAACAGGCAGTTATCACCTTTGATGGGATTTACAGTCCAAGTACATCTGGAGGTTACCACGCTGGGGAAAGCCAGCCTCAGAAGAACAAAATGAAATTATGAATATGCTGTGAGAGTTCGTTCTTGTTCTTATTTACTATGTAACTGTGGCTAATTATTAGACATCCAATACAGAATAACAAGTCAATTGAAAGAAAGCAGTTTTATACTTCCATGCATTTACAATATGAATCTCTTACTATTGATGAGAGAAGAAATATAACACAAACTGGATTTGCAAACTTCATTTTCTCCATGGTGTGCCATTCTGCTTCCAACCAGAACAGCCACTCAAGCAGTTTCTCTGCACAGTGTGATGCAGAGAGGAGTGGATAGGGCAACTGCCACCACTGAAACTGATTTGCACATAGTCACTTGGCAGTGCTTTAAAAGATTGTGATATTTCTCATGGCCTCTACATCAAATTACAGGGAGGCCAACCAGAACTAAATAATTCTATATGTTTATTTTTTATTTTTTATTTTTGGAAGGATAGTGGTTCTGTTCATGTTGATAAACTGCTAACATTGAACTGGACAGCAGAGTATATTGGTGACTTTAACTTCCTTCAGCTTCTCACCTACAGCCTGGAGGTGGTGAAATCTGCACAGAGAAAAATGAAAAAGAACTTTATTTTTTATGTACAATCCACAAATGAGTTGAAATCAGACTACCTGAGTCTGTAGTTCTTTGGTTTTGTTGATTTCAGCTGAAATACTACAGCTTAGTAGAATGAAAGTGCACTGCATTAATACCATAATCCACAAATTATTTATTCTTGTGCCAATCCTAAATAACTTGATCTGACCATATGTGTTTCAAAGTAATGATTTTTATCCCATTGTGCATGTGAGCACTAATAAAACATTGCATACACTACCCACATTATGATACTTTTGTGTGGTGTTTTATCAGTGTTATCTGTGTGTATTAATGAAATACCATGAAAAGGCAAACTTAATATGATGTGATTGTGCATACTGTTGCATCATGATAATTTGTGTAATGTTTCCTAACATATATATGTGTATTGATTAAATACTACAACAAAGACTTTGCCTTTGTGCAATTATATGTAAAATCATATCAGCATTGCTTTGTTACAGTGTTTCATCAGTGCGCATGTGTGAATTGTTAATATGTATTAAGGGAAAGATGCAAACAGATCCTCTCCCTACTTGAAATACTTGTAAATATTAAATTTGGCTGATGTAAATTCATAAGAATTTTGTTTAGTTTGTTTTTGATGCAAACTCTTAATAATAATAATAATAATAATAATAATAATTTTATTTTTAACCCGCCCCTCTGCTAAGCAACCAGGGCGGCATACAACTAGTTAAAATGATACAAAGTAAAACAAATGTATGCCACAAAATGGCATACATTTCACAGAAAGCATCTGAGATTTAAAATAAATGTGAATATCTGAGAAAATTAAACTGACAGATGTATCAATCCCTATTAAGTATGAGCATTTTCCCATTCCATCCCTAAACCATTTACTGTATTTTCTTTCTGACAATTGAACATCTCTTTCTAATGTTCAGAGGTGAGTGCCAGTGTGTCTGCAACCACAAAGAGAAGAAAGGTACTCCTTATACACACAAGGGAGTCATCAGCAAGCTTAGGTTATAATTATATTCTTCAGAGCATTTCATGTGGAAACAATTATAATTAAACTAATTCAAACTGATTTAAATTTGCATTGTGGTGCATCTTCTACTATGAATACAATTGGAACAATGTTAAGGTTTACTTCCCTGGTTTAAGCCTTGCTTTTCAAAAAAAAAAAAAAAAAAAGAGAGAGAGAGAGAGAGAGAGAGAGAGAGAGAGAGTATATTCCAACTTCAATCAATCTATTCTAAAAGGTTTTGTAAATGTTTAATGTTACAAACCATTAAATATTTTCATATTTTCTTCCTAATAAAAGAAGTGATGCAAAATATATCATCTGTTTTGAAACTAATTAGAGAAGTTACAGAAAATGTCAAATCCTGACACATTAAAGAAAGAAACTTTACAGCTGTAAAAACAAAATAACGTGTGACTTTTAAAAACAACGTGGCTTTTTTGTAATAACATTAGTTGAGATAATCCCAGCATTCTGCTTGTCTTTTGTGTTAGATATGAGCTCCTGAGACGTAAAATCCAGCAGCCACTTGCATCAAATCCCCCTGAAGATTTAAATCGCTGGCACAATATTTATTCAGGAACTCAGTGGTTTTATGAAGATAAGGGTCTTAGCAGGTGAGATTACAAAAACTAAAAAACAAATGCTGGTGTTTTGTATGGTTGTGCTTAGTAGTTCAAAGTGTTTCTTGTGTCTCTGTGTTGTGAACATGTTAATTATGTAATGAAATATTTTCTGTCGTCTCCTTTGGCATTAGCCCTTATTAACTTACCTGGTTTGGGTTTGTTGTCATTTTGTCACTCCTGCATCTTGCATGTGTTGTTGTTTTTTTCAATTTTGGAGAACATCACACTCAGGAAAGAGAAAATTACACTGTGAAGAGTACAGAGTATGGTCCTTATGTACAGTATTAAGAATAAATTATAGGGTATAAGTATGACATACAGGATAACTACGTGACATGTGTTTCCCTAGAAAATCATGGGGTTCTTAGAAATTTATTGCTTCTTCCTTAATGAGATCAAGTGGCCTGTTATTCATAGCTACAGAGTCACTCAGGTGCAGATCCTCATAGAAGACAAGGTTGGGGCCTATTCCTTTTTACTCTTTTGTAAACTGCCTTCATGTCAGTCTTGACCCATGGTGACCCTATGGATGAGACATCTCCAGGCCCCCCTGTCCTCTACTTCTCTGCCCAGCTCCTGCAAACTCATATTTGCGGTCTCTTTAATAAAGTCCATTTATCTAGCATGTGGCCTTCCTGTCTTCTACTTCCCTCCACCCTTCCTAACATTATTGTCTTTTCTAATGAGTTTTCTCTTCTCATGATGTGTCCAAAGTATGACAGTCTAAGTCTTGTCATCTTGGCTTCTAAAGATATTTCTGGCTTGATCTGCTCTAAGACCCATTTGTCCTTTTGGCTGTTCATGGAATCCTCAACACTCTTCTCCAGCACCACATCTCAAATGCATTGATTTTCCTCCTCTCTTCTTTCTTGACTATCCATCTCTCACATCTATACATGGTAATAGGAAATATAATGGTTTATATGATTCTGACTTTTGTGCTGAGTTGTATGTCTTTGCATTTTAGGATCTTTTCTTGTTCTTTCATAGCTGCCCTCCCCATTCTTAATCTTCTCCTGTTTTCCTGGCTGCAGTCCCCGTTCTGATCAATGTTTGATCCCAGATATGAGAACTCTTTTACTATTTCTATTTCCTCATTATCTAATTTGAATGTGTGTAAGTTCTCTGGGGTCATTATTTTTGTTTTCTTTATGTTCAACAGTAAACCTGCCTTTGCACTTTCTTCTTTGATCTTCCTTAGTAGTTGTTCCAGGTTTCTGCTAGTATTATGGTGTCATCAGCATGTCTCAGATTGTTGATATTTCTTCTTCCTATTTTCACTCCGCCATCTTCCATGTCCAAGCCTGCTTAACTTACAATATGTTCTGCATATAAGTTGAATAGGTAGGGTGATAGGATGCAGCCTTGTCTGACCCCTTTGCCAATTGGGAACCATTCTGTTTCTCCATGTTCTGTTCTGACAGTAGCCTCTTGTCCTGAGTACATTCCTCATTAGGACTATCAGATGTTTTAGCACTCCCATGTCTTTAACAGTATTCCATAGCCTTTCATGATCTATTCAGTCAAAGGCTTTGCTATAGTCTATAAAGCACATGCTGATTTTCTTTTGGAACTCCCTGCTATGCTCCATTAACCATCGTATATTTGCAATGTGATCCCTGGTGCCTCTTCCTTTCCTGAACCCTGCCTGGACCTCTGGGATTTCTCTCTCCGTGTGTGGCTGGAGTCTATGTTGCAGGATTTTGAGCATAATTTTGCTTGCATGGGAGATTAGTGCTATGGTTCTATAGTTGCTGCAGTCTCTTGTGTCTCCTTTTTTGTGGGTGGGGATGTATATTGATCGCTTCCAATCTGTTGGCCATCGTTTAGTTTTCCATATCTGTTGACATATGTTGGTTAGCACTAGAGTTGACTCTGTCAGTGTGAATTGCAACCTTTCTATAGGTATATCATCTGTTCCTGAAGTCTTGTTTTTGTCATTTCTTTTATTGCAGCTTCCACCTCAGTTTTTAGAATTTGGCATTCATCTTCATATGGCTCTTCACTCCATGTGTCTTTCATGTTGTCATCTCTTTTATATAACTCTTCTGTGTATTGCATCCAATGTCTTTTTATTCCTTCCTGGTCTTGAATTATATTATTTTTATTGTCGTAGAGTGTCCTGGTCCTTGGTTTGAACTTTCCCTTGATTTTTCAAATCTTGTGGAATAGGTCTCTCATTCTTCCCTTTTTGTTGTTGTCTTATATTTTTCTACATTTGTCCTTGTAATACTTTTCCTTATCTTTGTGTACTAGCTGTTCTACAGTTGTGTTCATGTTTCTTAGTTTATTCCTTATCTCCTTTTTGTTTTCTCTTCTTTCCTTTATTGCTTGTAACATTTTATATGCCATCCATGGTTTCTTCACTGTCCTTTTGTCTGTTGGAAGTGTCTTTATGCATTCTTCTTTTATTATATCCATGGCTTCAGACCAAAGCTCTTCCTGCTGATGATCTATTATATTAGTACTGCAAATCTGTTCCTTGCATTGACAATGAATTCTGTGGAAATGTTGTTTAAATCAAATTTTGATATGATGACTGGTTTTGTTCTCTTCTTGAGTTTTACTTTTGTTTTTGAAATGAATAGTTTGTGATCTATGCCACAACCTGGTCTAGTCTTGGCCACCAGTATGGAGCTTCACCATTTTTCACTTCCAGTTATATCAGGGGTAGGCAACCTTTCCCCTTTAAGGGCCGAGGGACTTCAGCTCCCAGAAACCCAGGAGCTATTGGCCAACATGGGACTATTGGCCAACATGGCTGAGGCTTCTGGGAGCTGAAGTCCCTCGGCCCTTAAAGGGGAAAGGTTGCCTACCCCTGAGTTATATAATCTATTTGGTTTTTGTGTTGGGCATTTAATGATGTCCATGTGTATAGCCTTTTCTCTGGTTGCATGAAAATTTTGTTTGCAATGAATAGGTTGTTGGCTTCACAACAATCTATCAGACACTCATCTGCTTCATTCCTTTTGCCTAGTCCAAATCTGCCTACAGTTTTTTATTCTTCTTTACTTCCAACCTTTGCGTTCCAATCTCCAATGATCAACTTTTAACTGTACCTTTTTACAGTCTTTCAAATGCCCCCATCCATTTTATTTCATTATTTTCCATGAAAAAGATATTCATACACATTTCCTTTCTCCCATGGGACCAAATGCTGTTGGGGGGGGGGGGGCTGACAGGGAGGTAGAATGCCCAGAAAAGATTAAGACACTTCTGTTACTGTGTAACTTGACTGAAATGGTTTTTACACACCCATTTGGCCAACATCATCCTAACTCTGATCTGTGGGTCAGACTATGCAATATGTTGGTTATGTTGCATGCAACTGACCCTGTTCTTTGTATTTACTGGAAAGTAAATATTTGGAGGCCCATTATTAATGCAGTATTGCTAGTCATCCTCAGTCATGAAGTAAGAATAACATACACTTCTATTTAAGGGCATAGATAAAGAAGTCAAGGGAAAGAAAATGGTCAAGAGAAGATGAATCATTACAACCTTTACCTGGCATCTTCCTGACACTAGGTCTAATATGTCTTTGTGTGGGCAAACAATTAATGGCAGAAATAAGCAAGAGGATCCTGGTGGTTGTACACTAGCTATATGACTTTATTATAACCAGAGTTCACCATCTATGTGTCCTCTGCTGTAACTAAGGGGGGAAGCAGACGGGAGCTTCCCATGCGCCACGGGACGGAGCGCCGCTGGACTGCTGCAGCCGCACCGCGGTGCACCATCGGCGACTCTAAAAGGAGCACCAAATTGGTGCTCCTTTTAGATTTCAGGGTAAGGGTACCATACAATACTGAAGTATTCTCACATCAAGGTAAATCAGTAGGCTTAATCACTGCTTGAGTACTCCTTGTGGACTTTCTTGCCTTGGAATCAATTACTGAACTGTCCCATTGCACACTCATTAGTTTGTTCATGCTTAAACAGCAAGCCTCAGTTCAACCAACCTACTTAGAGCCCTCTCTTTTCAGGCTTGTATTCAATCTGCCCTGCTTGCATATTAAAAGCTTGCTTAAACAAAAAGTTTTTTGCCTTCCAGTGAAAGGAAGGCAGGGAGGGGCCAGCCTAGCATCCTGTGGAAGGGAGTTCCAGAAGGTGGTAGCAGCCACTGAGAAGACTCTCTCTTATGTCCTTACCATGTGAGCCTGTGATGGTGGTGGGACAAAGAAAAAACCTTTGCCTGAAGATCATAGGAGGTTCATATGAGGAGATGCAGTTTTTCAGATGGCCTGGGCCTAAGCTATACAGGGCTTTACAAATCATGACAAGCCCTTTGAATTGTGCCCAAGAATGAACTGGTAACCAGTAAAGCTGTTTTAACAAGGGAGATATATACTCCCTATAATTGCCCCAGTTAGCATTCTGGCCACAGCATTTGTACCTGCTGAAGTTTCTGAACAGTTTTCAAAGGCAGCCCCATGTAGGGTGCATTACAATAGTCCAAACAAGTTGTAATCAAGGCATGTGTCTCCATAGCCAGATTTGATGTCTCAAGGAACGAGCACAGCTGGCACACTAATTTTAGCTATGCAAATGCACTCTGGGCCACAGCTGAAATCTGAGCATCCAGGCTCAGAGTTGAGTTCAGGAGAACATCCAAGCTGTGAGCCTGAAACTTGAGATGGAGTGTAACCCCATCCAGAACAGGCAGAGTCCCTATTCCCTGGTCTGCCTTTCAAGTTTCAATTTGTTTTCCCACATCCAGTCCATTACTGACAACTTTGATTCAGAACTGAGACAGCTTCCTTGGAATCAGGGAAGGAGAGATCGATGGAAAAGAGAGACAGAGTTAGATGTCATCAGCATATTGGCAACACCACGCCTCAAAACTCTGGATGACCTCTCCCAGCAGTTTCATATAGATGTTAAATAGCATGAGAAACAAAACAGAAGTCTGTGGGATTCCACAGGCCAATGGCCAGAGCATCAAACAGGAATCCACCTTCTGAGTTCACTTCTCCAATAAAAGCTGGAACTACTGCATAACAGTGCCCCCATGTTCGATCCTAGAGAGGTGTCCCAGAAATATACCATGGTCGATTGTATCAAAAGCTACCCAAAGGTCTAGCAGAACCAACAGGAACATACTCCCCACATCCAGTTTCCTGTGTAGATCATATACCAAGACAAGCAAAGTCATCTCTGTCATATCCAGGCCTGAAGCCAGATTGAAATGGATCTAGATAATCCATCTCCTCCAGAATCCCCTGGACATGGGAGGCCACCACATGCTTCAGAATCTTGCCCTAAAATGGAATACTAGAGACTGTCCAATAATTATTCAGAATAGTCATTCCTTGTCTAAATCTCATAACCTATGCCCTCAATTTCAGTTCCCTAGAGAGGCATTGTGTGGAATTCAATGCACTTAGATGCTATTGATCAGCTCCAGGGTTAATGTAGCAAGCCTGTTCTCTGTGATCTGCACCTAACACCATCTCAGAAAGTAACATTTCTGCATAGAAGCATTTTTTTGTGTGTGGAGAAAATCTTGTTTTGTTTGCAAAAATGCTGTTTTCTGCATAAAATGGTTATGTGTGAATTTTGCTATGTTCAGACTAAGTCCTGAACAGCAAATATTCTCAGTCCAAGGTTTTTCTCAGGGCCCCTCAATGTTCAGGAAACATGCTTTTCTACCATTTAAAAATATTCTTCCTGTCATTAAGGTGGAGTCATGTAAAAGGGATTAGAGCACAGGTGGCAAACCTGTGGTTGATCTAGGGACCAATTTTCTGCCCCGGAGCCTCCCAAGGGCCATATGAACTGCCCAAAATGCAGTTCTGGAACTCCCTTCTGGAACTCCCTTCCACAGGATGCTAGGCTGGCCCCTCCCTGCCTTCCTTTCACTGGAAGGCATAACCAACACAAAGGTTTCCCCAAAGAGAAAAGAGCACCACTGAATCAACTTCCTAGCCAAACACTAACAGTTTGCCATTGCTGTAATTACATCTTGAATTGAGCTAATTTGGAAAACAATAGCAATTCTTTATGACATTTAAAAAAATAGTTACTATACTAGTGTTGGCCAGATACTTCAAGCTGAGCTTTCACTCCTTGCCTGGGTGTGAAACAATATGAATAGAAATGTCTGAAAAATCTATCATTTTTTCATATTTCTGGGAATAAATGGAACATGTGTATGTATGTCCAAATTCTAATTATTTTCTTATTTCTTTTAATGGCATTGATAATCTCCTATAGGTATACAACATATGAATATAAGCTCATAGTACACAATGATGTAGGATACACATCAGGTATAGGAGTAGTGGCTACAACATTGGCAGGTTTGCCGAAGAAGGCAAGTAATGTCACGGGACGGCCTCTTAATCACACTGCTATAGAAGTGGAATGGACCACCCCAAGTAAGTGTCCTTGTTATTCTACACACACACACACACACACACACACACCATATCACAGGACTGGTTCCAACATCCATGTATCACACCCAATTGTTCTATGTTTAATGATTTGACAACTGAATATGTAAAAAACTTCTGCATGTGAAATTATGTGGAAGTTCCAGCTGCACTGTTAGAGCTATGTTGGTCCATTCAGAAATGCAAGTCATCACTTGTTTTTACATTAATCAAGTTTAGACTATGCATGTACGAACAAGCTTAGAATTATCAGTTTTAATTATCTACACACTCAGCCGAGCTGGGCAATCGTTAGCTTGTCTTATTTTAGAACTAAGTGCCTTTGAAATTATAGAAACAATGGCTGGAAAGAAATTAGCTGCTTGTCACACCTCAGATTGAATGTGCAAACACCATGTTGAGGACAGTAGGATCATGCTAAGTATCCTTGCCCCTAATCTCAATGTCTTGAGAAAGTCTATGTAATGGAGCCTTGGCCTGCACATGGGCAGCTATCAGAATGGGTTCCATTCTATATAAGACAGGTTCATCAAAACACAAATGCTATAAGGAAGGAATGTGTATGAACTGGAGTCCTGTTAGGCATTTCTATGCATACCCTTTGTGATTGTGCAAGCTTAACCTCTTACAGAGGGAGATTTCATCTGCATGAATACTCCAGAACTCCCCTCTCCAAATCTGGAGTGATCAGGACACACAACACATGGCATTTTCCCTGAATCTGGCATGATCAGGACACATGACACACAGCCCTATCAACAGTAAAAGTGGAATACAGTCAGCCCTCCATATACACTGATTTTTTTTAATCCATGGATTCAGGCATTCATGGTTTGAAACATAAGGTTAAGAAACATAAATTCCAAAAAGCAAACTTTCATTTTGCCACTTTATATAAGGGGCACTATTTTACTATGCCATTTTATTTAATGGAACTTGACCAAAATCCCTAGATTTTGTTATCCATGGGGAGTCGTGGAACCAAACTCCAGTGGATACCAAGGGCCCACTGTTGGGGGAAGGCCATTATAGGCAGATATATTTAAAAGATAATTCCAAATGCTGGGGTGCTTGATTTGTGGACTGAAGCAGAATGCTCTCCAACAACTAGGATGGAGGAGATCAACATTCTGCTTCTTCAGTGATACTATGCATTGATGAACCTCACATTTTTCTCCAAAGTTTCTTGGAAACTCCAGTGTTTTCTGTGTGTAAACAATGAATCTGCCGTGGATTGTGTGAGGGGGAGGCAGGACAGATTTCTGCCTAGCAAGCATCCCCATTTTCCTCCATCAGCTCCCACCACTGCCTTTTTCCCTGTCAACCCTCAGAGACAGGACAGATCACTGCCTGACAGGTGCAATCACTACCATTCACCAATGTCTGGACCAATTCCCCATTTGGAACAATAGTTACGAAGATTTTTCCCTCCTCAGCACCACTGCTGGAGGCACACTCTTGGGGTAAAACAAAGTACCTGATGCCTCGCAAGCAGGAAAAACCTTACTGTAACTGTCTTTCCAGGCAGGGAACTGGCCCATACATTGGTAAATGGTGGTGCTGCCAGGCAGTGATTTGTCCTGGCTCTGGGAGCTGATGGAGGAAAGGTAGCAGCAACATCTGCAGAGCAACATCTGCAGAGACACATGTAAACCACTACGGCAGAGAAAAGAGGTGCAGGCTGGCTCCAGGATGGGTGCGGGACAGAACAGATTTCCCAAATGTCGACAACCCTGTAGCAGCCAGAACTGCCTTAACATTACTTTTCTTAGTATAGTAAAATTTCCTACATTGACTCACAAGTAGTGGTGACAAAGGAACCAGCCCTTGAAGGCTGTAGCTGCTCCTGTTTCTGCTGTTTTTTAAAATAATAATAATAATAATAATAATAATAATAATAAATAAATAAATAAATAAAATATTTTTATCCCACCCCTCTGTGCAACACAACTGGGGTGGCTTACAACTTTAAAATATACATCCATATCCCAAAATTCCACCCCCCTTAAAATACAATTTAATGATGATTTAAATTCATTTAAAATAACACAAAAAACAAAGAAACAAATAACAGTAGCTACAGCCAAATCAGGGATGAGCAGGATGGCTGTTTTTGATGGCCAGGATATCTATTGGGAAAAGACTGCCAGAAGAGATCTGTCTTAACAGCCTTTATAAAGCTGTTCAAGATGGTAATATAATGGATCTCATCTGGCAGGCCATTCCATAATCTGGGAGCGGTAGCCGAAAAGGTCCTCTGGGCAGTTGCAGAAAATCTAGTTTTTATCAGCTGCCACAAATTCCTCCCAGAGGACCTAAGTGCACGGGGTAGATTATACAGAAGGAGGCGGTCCTGAAGATAGGTTGGACCCAAGCCATTTAGGACTTTAAAGGTGATAACCTATACATTGTACTGGGCCCGGAAACTAATGGGCAGCCAATGAAGAGATCTTAGGATCTGTGTTATATGGTCTCTTCTCATTGTTCCTGAGACCAACCTGGCTGCCATATTCTATACTAGTTGAATTTCTGGACCATGTACAAGGGTATCCACATGTAGAGTACATTACAGAAATCAAGATGAGAGGTTACCAGAGCATGCACCACAGTTTTAAGGTCCCTAACTTCCAGGAAAGGGTGCAGCTGGTGTATCAGCCAAAGCTGATAACAGGCACTCCTGACCGTAAGTACCTGTGTTCTGTCTGGATTCAGTCTCAATCTGTTTTTTCTCATCCAGTCCATTACTGCCTCGAGACAATCATTGAGAGGAGAGATGCCATCTGAAGTCAAAGCTAAAGACCGAGAAATGGAGAAATATATCTGGGTGTCATTGGTTACTGATCACACCCCGCCCCATGTCTCTGGATGATCTCTCCCAATGGCTTCATATATATATATATATATATATATATATATATATTAATTAGCATTGAGGAAAGGATGGCACCTTGTGGGATGCCACAATTAAGCTCTTTCCTTGCAGAGCAACTGTCCCTGAGCATCACCCTCTGGAACCTGCCCGAGAGGAAGGAATGGAACCATTGCAATCCTCCAATTCCTAACCTTCTCAGGCAATCCAAGAGGATGTCAGGATCTATTGCAGGGGTCAGCAACCTATGGCCCGGGGGCCAGATCTGGCCCCCCGAGGCCTTTGGACTGCCCCCAGGCCGGTCCTGCCACTGACCCTCGCCGATCCCCGCCGCTGCGCACATCGTGGCCACCATTTTGTTTTCCAAAATGGTGGTCGTGACTCGTTTGCACATGCACAAATGAGTCACAGATGCCATTTTGGAAAACAAAATGGTGGCCGTGACTCATGCATGTGCATGCGCAGTATGCCGGGAGTACTGCACATGCACGAGTGCATGCGTGCATGCACAGTACTTCCAGTCGCACACGTGTGGCGCTATTTCCCCCACACACCCTCGGCCCGCGGAAGACCTGGGGACTAACGGACCAGCCCTAGGTAAGGAAAAATTGCCGACCCCTGATCTATTGTATCAAAGGCTGCTGAGAGGTCCAGTAGCACCAACAGAGTCACACTACCCTTGTCAATGCCCAGATGAAGGTCATCAGCTAAGGCAACCATGGCAGTCTCAACTCCATATCCTGTCCTAAAGTCAGTTTGAAATGGGTCTAGATCAGGGGTATGCAACCTTTCCCCTTTAAGGGCCAAGGGACTTCAGCTCCCAGAATCCCAGGAGCTATTGGCCAACATGGGACTATTGGCCAACATGGCTGAGGCTTCTGGGAGCTGAAGTCCCTCAGCCCTTAAAAGGGAAAGGTTGCCTACCCCTGGTCTCGATAATTGGTTTCCTCCACGACAGCTTGGAGTTGAAGAGCAACCACCCTTTCGAACATTTTGCGCAGGAAAGGTAGTAGTGAGACTGGCCTATAGTTGTTCATGTCCTGAGGGTCCAGGGAAGGTCTTTTTAGGACTGACCTAACCGCCTCTTCCTTCAAACATGATGGAACATGGCCTTCCCTAAGGGATGCACTGATGATGTCTCTAAGAAACATCCTCAAGGCATCTCTCCCTGGATGGCCAGCCATGAAGGGCAAGGATCAAGAGGGTAGGTTGTTTTCCTCATTCTACCAAGAAGCTTGTCCACATCATCACTACTCACAGATTGAAACTGAACCAGTATAATATCATCAACAGAGTTGCTGGACATCTCTTCAATTGATTCTGTTATAACACTGGTGTCTAAGTCGGCTCATATTTGAGAGATTTTATCTGCAAAGAAGTTGTTAAACGTGTCACAGGAGGCTGTTGTCGGGTTAAGTAATGGGTTCTCCACAGGTGGAACCTGTGTCAGTTCCCGTACCACCCTAAACAGCTCTGTCGGATGGGATTCTGCAGACGGGACTCTACCAAGTATTGTATTTGGACTCTTTAATAGTGTTTTTAAATTATGTTTTAGTATTATGAGACATAACTCCATAGCACATGCTGAAAAAATTACTGCACCCTTGGGACAAACTATTCTTCCCTATCCAATATTTCTGGAAGCAGTGACATTATGTTATTTCTAGAGTCATCAGCAGGAAGATCTAGTTTCTCTGACTCTTTTCTTAGCTGCCATTTTCTTTTTTCGTTTTTTCTTTTCCTAGAATGCTAGGGACATTGCATCTTTCTTATATGAACGCACTAAATTTCTTGTTGTTATTGTTGATGTGTACCTTGAAATCATTTTCAATTTATAGTTTGGACAACTATGTGGACAATTTATAGAAATCATTTTCAATTTATATCATGGGGTTTTCTTAGCAAGGTTTGTTCAGAGGAGTTTGTCATTGCCATCCTCTGAGGTTGAGGGAGTGTGACATGTCCAGAGTCACCCAGTGGGTTTCATGACCAAGCTGGGAATTGAACCTTGGTCTCCAGAATCATAGTCCAACACTCAAACAACTATGTCACGCCGGTGTATATGAACACACTGAATTTCTTACATGCTAACATACAGAAACTTCTAGAGTTTTGTGTGAATGGAGTTTAAAATATGTTGCAGTACTCTTTACTTATTTGTGATGGTTGCCATTCCCCTCCCCACAATACTTCAGAATTACAATTTAGCTATCCAGGGGAAAACTGATAGGCATCAGGAGCAGTCTCAGAATTACCAGCTCCTGTTGCTGCTGTCCTTGGAAGAGACAAAGTAGTAAATGGCTAAAACTGAAACAAAATTCTGAACTCATCTTCAGGAAGGAAAGCTGAATTGGGTTTATATGACAGCATGTATAATACAAAAATAGTAAGGCCTGCTAATTAAGAGAGCTGAGTTTGGGAAGAATACAGAACAGCAGTAGTATAAATTATGGAACACAACAGAAAATTTGACTTCTGTAATTCCAGATGCACTTTGCCAGTGTGGTGTAGTGGTTTGAGTGTTGGACTATGACTCTGGAAACCAGGGTTCAATTCTCTGCTCAGCCACAGAACCTGGTGGATGACCTTCGGCAAGTCGCATGCTCTCAGTCTCAGGGGAAGGCAATGTCAAACCTCCTCTGAACAAATCCTCAAACTGGATTATCTCTTCAGTGTGTTTTCGACCACACTTATACGTCTTATAAGCCCAGTCATTTTATATGCCGGAAAATATGGTATTGTTGTTTTGTGCTTACAAGTCATTTCCGACCTGTGGCAACCCTAAGGTGAACCCCATTATAGGGTTACTTTAGGGTTGCCGCAAGTCAGAAATTATTTGTAGGCACAAAACAATAATTATGGTCCAAAACACACTGAAGAGATAATCCAGTTTGAGACTACTTTAACTGCCCTGACTCAATGCTAGGGAATCTTGGGAATTGTAGCTTGTAAGACACTTAGCTGTCTGTTCTGGTGCCACAATAAACTGCAATTCTCAGGATTCTATAGCACTGAGTCAGGGCAAGTAAAGCAGTCTCTAGCTGGATTATTTTTACAGTGTGTTTTGGACCTATTCAGGCCAAAATAAAGCATACATTTAGAATTGTTGGAATTTATCATCATGGTTCATTAAAATCTATATTCCCTTTAAAATTCATCTTCATTTCCAGAGGACTTGAGAATTTTCAATATATGTGAATGTCAACATTTGTGTTGTATAATCTTTAAAGGAACATATCTATTTAATCCAGATTACCTGTCCATCAAAGCATTCAGTTAATTCTTCAATATGTACATGCAAATCTATCTGTAAGCACTTGCTAGTGACTCTCAGCAAATATAGACTCCTTATATTATAATTGGATGCCTGAAGTAAGCATGCTTATAAAAACTGACAAATCTAATAGATCTGAAGCAGGCTGCTGAAGTTTCATTACTTTAGTAATCTGAACCTCTGACCTTCTAGATAGAGGTAATGCAATCTGGCTTCATTTTCATTCTTACTGCAGAAATTTCCTAGATATCTGTTTATGAATGCTAAGGTTAAACATCAAGTGAGGGTCATTAGAGCAAACCCTTGTTTATTATTTTATTGCTGAAACACACTACACTAGGCAGACTAAGCAATCTATCTTCTCCCAAATGTTTCTGTTTTGTAACAAGCATATAAATTTTATGTGCACACATGCACACAATAATTTGATCATTTGAAAGTAACTTTCTTGTACACCTTTGTTGTTGTTGGGACCTATAGTAAAATACAGTGGGTCCTTTAGCTATGTGGGAGATCCATTCTGGACCTCCACCCTGCATATGGAAAAACCTGCGAGACCTCAAGCCCCATTGATTTTAACAATGGGGCACTCCCATGCACACCATTTTATCCCTCCCGGGCTTGCCATCTGTGTGTATGACCTGAAGTCCGCCTATGGCAACCCCGCATATGGGGTGGGCAGACTGTACAGACTTTTTTGCAATATAGATCCTGCTGACCACATTATAGAAACTGATAAAAATGGAAACAAAAGTTAAATTATATATGTGGTGATCTTGACAAATAGAATACATGGAGAATTGGATTTTGTCTGCATGCCTCCTTACCTCCCTTGTGGATCTTTCACTTAGAGTTCTGAACAACCTTTCCAGGCATAACTTTTGTATTCTGTGTACAATTAGGGAACCTACATCTCCAAGTTTTTTATATGTTAAAAGCCTATAGGTGGATACATTATATATGCACATATTCATATCTAGTGGGTGTCATCCCATTCCCCTTGTCTATACATAATTCAATTGATTGATCAATCATCCAAGCAAATAAGACTAGTTAGCGAAATTTCAGATTGCTATTTCAGAGACATAGCCAGGTTAGTCTAGAATATCAGTACGGAAACGTATCTAGTAGCATCTTTGAGAGTGACTGAAAGAGGTTGTAGCATCAGCTTTTATAGATGGTCTACTACCTCAGATGTACACACCATGCAACTGAGGAAGTAGACCATGCCTAGAAAACATTATGCTGCAAGGTCTCTCTCTGGTGCTACAACATCCCTTTGCATACATTGCTATATATTAGCTAACATTTTCAACATTTTTATGGCTTAAGGAACTTGAAGACTGTGGTCTTCATTTGTATTATATATTTTTTCTTTATCTGATTTGATAAATATTTTATTTGAAAGTAATTCATATTTTCATAGCAATGATATCATATTTTTCAGCATCATTTCAATTATGTACAGTAGACCCTTGGTATCTTATGGGGTTTGGTTCCAGGACCCTGTGTGGATACCAAAATCCAAGATGCTAAAGTCCCATTATAGACAATGGTGTAGTAGAATGGTGTCTCATATATAAAATGGCAAGATCAAGGTTTGCTTTTTGGATTATATGGATGGTTGAATTTGTGGCTGCAGAATCCATGGGTACAGACGACCAACTGTACTCATCATTACATATGGAGGGTAATACTCAACCCCAGTTTACAATGGGATTGTACATTTATTTATTTATTTGGTAATTCATTCATTCAATTAATTTATATCCTTTTTATTGTTTATTTGTTTATTTAAAATAAAATACATATTTAACACACTGTGTTATACATAATTTAGAGAGCAACACATGGTATACATCTAGGAATACACTAAAGTACCAGTATCCAGCCATATTGTTCCCCCTCCTATATACCAGAAATTACCTCTATTATTTTATTAAATGGGAGTTGTTTAAATAAGAATTATTTAACGTTTAACAAATCAAGTTTTCTCTTTTTGAAGGTACTATTATCTATTCTTGTATCCCTTCAAAGTCCTAGATTAAATCCTCACTATAATATTTATATATTTATATATATTTATATATGTACCACATTTGGTGGTAGTGCAGGAGGGTTAAAAAATATTGGGAAAATATTCACAGGAACATGTGTTAAATACTACAGATAATCATTCCATTAAGACCAGAATTGTTCCTACTAAATATGATAGATGGGATGGGATATAAATTAAACCAGGACCAAAAAAGTGTGATATCGTATATGATAACTGCAACACGTGTGGTATATGCAAGATATTGGAAACTGGAGAAAATACCTACGATTCAGGAATGGGAGGTCAAAATATATGAACTTGCAACAATGGATAGATTATCTATATATATCTCTGGGAGAACATTAGAACAATGGGGGGAAGCAGACAGCGCAAAGCGCCGTCTTCAGGGCAAGGAAGGGGAGGGGCATCCGCACGCTGGGTGCCCCAACCCCTTCCCGAAAACATCGTCGGAGCACCAGACCCTCCATACAGCTGGCACTCTGAGGATGCCTGTCCACCGCAGCATCCACATACGCTGCGGCGGAAGAAGCGCTGAAGGTGCGCCGGCAGCCTTTTGCGGCGCACCTTCAATGATTTGTGGAAGGAGCACTATTTTAGCACTCCTTCCTGGGACAGCGAAGCTGCGCTGTGGGGCAGAAGAATGTGGATACCTCGGCCCCGATCCGCAGCTTCCTGGGGCGGCCCCATGCCACCCGTCTGCTCCCCCCAATATATCCTTTTTTATGGGGAGAAATATATAAATTTATATCCTGACTTACTGGGATCCAAGGCAGTATACAAGATTTTGAAAGCACAACACAATTAAAAACTTTTATTACAAAACGTAAATCACAATTAAGCTGAATTTCTATTTTAAAAACACAACTTAAAACAGTTTAAACATTAAAAACAAGTTAAAATACATTTTAACATACTTAAAAACATACTAAAATAAAAATATTACATACACCCCCATTAAAAGCTAAAAACCAAAACCAAGAAGGCTCTGTGTTGTGTCCTTACCAAAAGGATGATGGTGGGACGTTCCCCTGCAGATCTTAGAGAGCAATAGATATGTAGTTTTAGGGGCTATGCAGACGGGCAGGAAAAGGTGACCTGAAGTTGCCTTTTCCCTAAGCTGCAGCAACCACACTGCCTGCCCTGAAGTTACTCTAAATGGTGATGGAGCAACCACACTAGAGGGCGTCAATGCAGCTTTTCCGAGGCTGTATTAAAGCCCCAACAACTGCACCACCAGTCCCAAGGATGCTGCAAAGGGAGACAGAGCAACTGCATGGGCCAGCAGTGGCTGCTTTATTTTTATTTTTTCTCAAACACATGCACACGCATGCAGGAACATCTCTCCACACCTGCGCACCTGCACAGGACTTGTCATAGGCTAGTATACAGTCTGTCACTCTCTGTGTACACAGGTGACTAAAGTTCGGCATCCCTGTGCATCTGCACAGGACCTGTTATAGGGTGGTATAAGTCTGCCACTCTCTATGTACAAAGGTGACTGAAGTTCAGCATTCCTGTGCACCTGCACAGGATCTGTCATACACTCACATATCATGCAAGAATTTGCTGACCTCCACTTCCCCCCAAGGAGTTGGTGCAGTAGACAGGTGCCACTGTCAGATTGTGCCACCCTTGGGGTGAAAGAATGGGTTTGTCAACTGAAAAGACACTCCATCATCACAAAACATGTTCCACACAGATCAGGGGGGAGGGGAGAGGTACATGCAAGGAATTTTTGTGAACAGACTTGATACATGCTGCTGATGGTCATGCAAAGGACATGGTCAGCAGGACACACAGTCAAATGTTATACCAGGAGCCCCCTCCAAGCATGCCAGGAAGTAGTGTGCAGATCTTATGCACACCTGCACAGAAGAGGTCACAAAAGCCTCTTTCATGCAAACTGTTGTGCATGCTGACACCAAGCGTACATCCAACAGAATGCATTTATTGTCATAACAGAGGACAGTTGCTAGGGTGCATGCGTAGAGTTACAATTAGGGTTAGGGTTCTAATATTCAAGTGCACCTGCACCAGTGCATCCACACCTGGAAGCATAGGGCACTTTAAATTAAAGCTTGCATTGTAGGGCGCATGCTCTGGATCACCAAGTCAATTTCTGCCATGCAACAATGCATTTATATTGTCATTTTCTGGTGCATCAGTGTCGCTGCATATATACACACATGCGAAGGTGTGCATCTTCACAGAAGGAGCAGAAAAAAAGTAGCTCCTTTTTGGAGTGGCTTTTCTTGGCATATGACAGTTAGAGGATGCTTTCCTGGAGACTTTTAGGCATGTGTCATCTAAAGGCCATGCCTACAAGTCACCCTCAAAGCACCCCTTTTTGCCTATCTGCATAGCCCCTTTGTTTTTTCAAAATGTGCATTTCTCTTTGACTGGAAATTAGTGAAGAGTACTTTAAAGTTGTTGTTGTTTTTTAAAAAAATCAATAATTGGCAAATTTGTAAAATTCCAGCTCATCAGAGCAATAAGGAGAGCTGTATGTAAAACAGTCCACCCAACAGTGGCTGAATGGCCTGGGAATATTTCCCAATGATGCTCAGGAAATCATATCTGCAGCATGGAACAAGAAGGTTTAGTTGTCATGGCACTGACAATAATGATCCTTACTTGGGTGCCTACTTTTACTTGGCTGCCACAGAGACACAACAACATGTGCTGCAAAAATAAATAAATAGCTAAATAAATTTCTACATCTTGAAGTTTTCCATTTTTCTCCCATTCATAGTCCTTGGAAGTAAAAGTACATGATGGAATTGTGTACTACTGCAGGGTGCAAGTGACAATTTTAACCGATGAATTCCCATCATACAAAGATATCTTCAGTAACTCAGGGGGGAAGCAGACGGGCGGCCGTGGGCCACCCCGGGAAGCTGCGCCACGGGGCCGAGGTATCCCCACACCTCGGCCCCGCGGCGCAGCTTTACCGCCCAGGGAAGGAGTGCTAAAATAGTGCTCCTTCCACAAGTCGCCAAAGGTGAGCCACAAAAGGCTGCCGGTGCACCTTTGGCAACTCTTCCGCTGCAGCGTGTACGGACGCTGCAGCGGGAGGTCATCCTTGGAGCACCGGCCATGTGGAGAGCTGGCTGCTCCAAGGACGTTTTGGGGAAGGGGTTGGGGCACCCACCGTGCGGCTGCCCCTCCCCTTCCTTGCCTCCAAAATGACGCTTTTCGCCATCTGCTTCCCCCCTTTGTTTCATTTTGAACTAAAATAGTCTTTTGGTGGAGATATTTTGTAGGAGGTTGGAGGGTGAGAAGCCAAAACCATGCAAGCTGCCATGTTTTAAAGCCACTTTGTGCAGTTAATTTTGAATAATTCTTCACCTGAATTTTTGGGGATTTATTTGTGAGATCAGATGTATCCTGAGGGGCACAAAACAGAGGATTCATGTGGCCCATGGACTGCACATTTCCCAGCCCTGATTTAGAAAGGAAACATACTTTCTAACCTCTCTCTTTGGCTTTTAAGTGTTAAAAAAATTCAAGGAGAAAAAACAGTGGAGAAATAAGCCAAGTTTGACAAAGTGGCCCCCACATCTGGACAACACTCCCCATTTTTCCATCTTAAAAATGATTGTCATGTGTCCTCCCTTATGCACACCTGCATTGTCATGTGGAGCCATCTGCCATGCTACCAATGTGACCTTTGGACCTCATCTCTATGTGCACAGAATGATGCAGAAAGAACATTGCATTTGAGCAGTGCAGCTTGCAAGAAATCAAGTTAATACCAGAAGTGGCATAAACAGTATTATTTTTCCAGTGATACTTTTTCTCCAACAGTTTTAAAATTATTTTTGTAGCTCTGCAAGATTTACAAGGAAATATTGAATATTACCTCCTATTTTGGAATGACACTGTTCATGGCAACTCCAGGAAGATCCCTGCAGATGAAAACCATGCTTTCATTGGTGAACTACATCCTAATACAGAGTATCAGATTTTGCTTCACATTTTCAATGGGGTTCACAGCATCACAAGTGAGGCAGTTCATGTGACTACACTGGATGGAGGTATGTTTAGTCCTAGGTGCACTCTGGCTTAAAATCTGAGAATGAGACAGATTGATTTTTGTTAAGGTTGAGATCAGTCATCATTCCATTATGAAATTTCCAGTATAAAAGGAAAAAGGGGACTAAAACGCTAAAATGTTTAAGTGCTGGTTGTCATCAAGTGGCCAATCAATAAAAGGTCCCACTGAGCCAGCAGCACAAAGCTCTAATAGCAGATATTAACCCACTTTGTTCTCATCCTGCCCTGTTTACTATTATCTGCGTACTTTGGAACTGAGTTTGTGTCAATAAACAGAGAGATTTTTTTTAAAAAAAAAAAAAACACAATGTGAAGGGGGGTTGATGGGAATAGAAATTTGTTTTTCTGAACCCATGTGCTTTTGACATGACAGTCAACATTCTGTCCATTCCTGAGTTGCTAAAAATTGAAGGTGTCAATTCAGCCTTGGAAAGAATTTCCCTATGACTCATTTCCAAGCCAGTTAGCAAGCTGGAGGGAGGGAGGGAGAGAGAAAGCGGGAGGGTGGAAAGAAAGCAACTTATGAATCTGAAATGTGTTTGGAATGGCCTTTCTAATCTTTTTGGCTTCATAAAGTCTCATTATAAACATTATAATATCATTACCTCAGAAGCAAGTGTTCCAGGTCATTAGCAAAGCACTTTAAGTGGGGATTGCATTTCCTTTGCAATGCCAAAGGTCAGCCCCCTTTTGTTTATAAACTAGAACTCACTGCCAGCGCCATTTTTCAACTGGTTACGATGAACTTACCAGACAAAAATGGGTCCTCTGCATTGCTATTTCTGACAGGCTTAAATAATTTGTATAATTTAACGCCAAGGAAGATTTTTTTAATAAATAAATAAATAAATAAATAAATAAAAGGAAGGCTTCATCATTATCTATAGTAATCAAGATTCAAAGCCATTTACATAATAACAGTACTGCTCATTGCTTCCCATTGCTCAAGTTGCAAGGCTGTTACGGGCTATGGATATGTCACTTTTCATCACAGAAGGCATTCTGGTTCTTGCTTTAGAAATAAAATTGTCCTGTGGGGGGTGAGGCAGGAGGTGGAATGATGAGGCCATATCACATAATCTTGGATTGGGACCACACAGGATAGGTGGGTAATTTATCATTGTATGCCTCAGTTACATTTGTACAAAAGATAAGAGCAATGTTGGGGGTATAAATTGCTTTACCACCACCTCCCACTGTTTCTAACTGAGCTTATAATAAGCCAATTTAGAGAGGAATACAGACAGTGATAACTCCATCAGAGGCAAGCAAATAAGCAGCAGACTCTTTACTAAAACCAAATTCTCATCTTCATTTGGTTAAACAAGTGCTTTTACAGAGACAGCTGGAGTTTATTCAGTTTCTTTCTTTATTTCTAGAGCCGGAGGGCATGTTCCCTCCAGAGGTTGTCATCATCAACAGTACAGCTGTACGTGTCATCTGGACATCGCCTTCAAACCCAAATGGTGTTGTCACAGAATATTCTGTCTATGTAAATAATAAGCGATACGAGACTGGAATGAAGACACCTGGGTCTTTTCTTTTAGGAGATTTGTCTCCATTCACTATTTATGATATACAGGTTAGCACAATATTTTTTTCTCACTATGCACAGGTTAACATGGGAATATAACACAGGCGTATGGGGATGTGTAGAAGTAAACACACAACTGTGCTTAGTTAACTCTCACTCTCACTCTGTGTGTATGTGTGTGTAAGTCTTGCTTTTCAGTGATATTTCAATATAGAACTTTAATTTCTTGAAATATATATATAAATATGATTTCATTGCTTCTATATATACTAAAAGTTCTTTCTTGAAATATCAGTCATACACACAGACACACAGGAATATGTGTATGCTTGTATAGAATAGGATATCTGTAGAACTTAATATTTGCAAATTTTGATGCAAACTAACACAATTTGCATCTATTGGAGTAAGGTGTGGGTCACACACAAAAACCTTTGGATTTAGCAATTCTAAAATGCAGTTCTCAGCTTAAAAAATGAGATATCAGAATATGTTTTCAAATGCATGTATAACAAATTTATTTTAGGATAAAGGATATTTCAGTGTTTGTGTTTTGTGAGAAGCATATTATAAATATGTTTTTAAATGAAACTGTTTGGGCAGACAAGAAAGAAAACGCAGGTTAATGTGGAAATAGGATGGAGTACACATAGCAAGGAACATATGCAGTATTGACATAGACCAGAAATGCTCTGATGAATTCATCTTAATTTTTTGAGATGAAGTGAAAATTCCATAAAGAGATAAAACTAGCTTTATATTTTTAAATCTTTATGTGTACAAATGAAGCAAGCCCACAAGCAATATTTATTTTCAGGGATACACTTATTTTTATAGCTGCACAATGAATTCATATTTTTCTCTTTTAAGGACATCAAAACCATATTTCCTCTGATCCTGTGATACTGAATTTACAGTATATATTACAGAGACACAAAGATCCTACTCCTACTCATTAAACCAAAATTGCAATTGTTTTAGAAACATCAGGCATGCATAATACATCAACCCAGCGAAATAATGATATTGCATTCGTTAGCCTCTTATCATCTTTCCCCTCCTCCCTTCCCTTTGTGGACTAGGCAGATTTCAGCCAGGAGAATCCTAGTCTTTTAAAAATACTATTAATATTACTATTAATATTTCAAGCCTTTCTTTTTCCTCAATCCCCTCTTCCTTCCTTTCAGGCTTTGCCCCAAAATCTATATGTAATTCTCAGTTTTTTGTGCTCAAGAAAAAGCATATAAGTATTTTCTCTATCATTTAATTTCATTTATTTCTAGAATAATATGATGCTTTAATTATATTTTTCCCCATTTTGTTTGCTTCACTCAGACATAGTTTGAATTATGCATGGGCAGTTTGTAACAGTAATCATGTATACTTTGTCCTAAAATTTGCATCCAGTTGCAATGTGCCATAAATAAATGTCATCCAGAGGCACACCATAACAGATTTCTATGTTCCAACCCCTCTGCTGCAGCAACCCACCAACTCCCATGAATACATGTGTGACTTTCCTGTTCCTGCATGGACACACATTTGTCTTCCTTCAGTAGTAATGCAAATTCTGAGCACTTTCCCACTTTGGGGTTCTTCATATTAATTTACCGTAGGCACGTTATGTGTCCTGCAATATTTATCAGTTTATTCTTCAGCTTCTCCTATTTCAGTATGAACAGCAACATACATGGCACAGAGTTATCAGATAAAAATCAAAAGATTTAATAATTTCTTTTAATTTATGCCTGTTTATGATACATCCTCCACTTTCTAAGGCAGTATCTTGAGTTGAGTCCACCTTGCCTTTTGTCATCAAATATAGACAACTGTCAATTTGTACTTTTGACCTCTTTGTTGCCAAAGCAAAGATGACATTATTTGTCTTTCTTTGAAGTTATTTAAAGTACTTCTAAGAACTCAGGGAGTCGTATTTTGTCTCTCATTTTCAGAGTTCATCAAACATCAATACATTGCTGTGGCAGTTAATTATTCTTATTTTTCTTTTAAAGAAGGGAAATCATAGAATCATAGAATCATAGAGTTGGAAGAGACCACAAGGGCCATCCAGTCCAACCCCCTGCCATGCAGGAACTCCCAATCAAAGCATCCCCGACAGATGGCCATCCAGCCTCTGCTTAAAGATCTCCAAGGAAGAAGACTCCACTACTCTCCGAGGGAGTGTGTTCCACAGTCGAACAGCCCTTACTGTCAGGAAGTTCCTCCTAATGTTGAGGTGGAATCTCTTTTCCTGGAGCTTGAACCCATTATTCCGGGTCCTAGTTTCTGGGGCGGCAGAAAACAAACTTGTTCCCTCCTCAATATGACATCCCTTTAAATATTTAAACAAGGCTATCATATCACCTCTTAACCTTCTCTTTTCCAGGCTAAACATCCCCAGTTCCCTAAGTCATTCCTCATAGGGCTTGGTTTCCAGACCCTTCACCATTTTAGTTGCCCTCCTTTGGACACGCTCCAGTTTTTCCACATCCTTTTTGAATTGTGGTGCCCAGAATTGGACACAGTATTCCAGGTGAGGCCTGACCAAAGCAGAATAGAGTAGCACTATTACTTTTCTTGATCTAGACACTATACTTCTATTGATGCAGCCTAAAATTGCATTGGCCTTTTTAGTTGCTGCATCACACTGTTGACTCATGTTCAACTTGTGGTCTACCTGGACTCCTAGATCCCTTTCACACATAGTCTCATTCAGCCAGGTGTCCCCCATTGTATATCTGTGCTTTTCATTTTTCTGCCCTAAGTGCAGTACTTTACATTTCTCCATGTTGAATTTCATTTTGTTAGCTTTGGCCCAACTTTCTACTCTGTTCAAGTCATTTTGACTTTTGATCCTATCTTCTGGGGTATTAGCTACTCCTCCTAATTTGGTGTCGTCTGCAAATTTGATAACTATACCCCCAATACCGTCATCCAAGTCATTGATAAAGATGTTGAATAGCACTGGGCCCAGAACAGAGCCCTGTGGCAGCCCACTGGTCACTTCTTTCCAGGTTGAAAAGGAGCCATTGTTGAGCACCATTTGTGTTCGGCCAGTCAACCAATTACAAATCCATGTAACAGTTACTTTGTCTAGCCCACATTTTACCATCTTGTTTGCAAGAATGTCATGGGGAACCTTGTCAAAGGCCTTACTGAAATCAAGATATACTATATCCACAACATTCCCTTCATCTACCAAGCTGGTAATTTTATCAAAAAAAGAGATCAGATTTGTCTGGCATGACTTGTTCCTCTGAAACCCATGTTGACTTTTTGTGATTATGGAATTACTTTCCAGGTGTTCACAGACTCGCTGTTTAATGATCTGCTCCAGAATCTTTCCCGGTATTGATGTCAGACTAACTGGATGATAATTGTTGGGATCCTCTTTTTTTCCCTTTTTGAAGATGGGGACAACGTTTGCCCTCCTCCAGTCTGCTGGGATTTCTCCTGTTCTCCAGGAGTTCTCAAAGATTATTGCCAGTGGTTCCGATATTACATTTGCCAGTTCTTTTAGTACCCTTGGATGTAATTCATCTGGTCCTGGAGACTTATATTCATTTAGATTAACCAGGTATTCCTGTACTATCTCTTTACTTATTCTGTGCTGAAATTCTCCTATTCTGTCCTCTGCTCCATTATACTCTGGTTGAGCACCCTTTGCCTTTTCTGAGAAGACTGAAGCAAAGAAGGTGTTGAGTAATTCTGCCTTTTCTCTGTCCCCTGATAACTTTTTGCCATCTTCTCCACACAGTGGCCCTACCATTTCCTTCTTCTTCCTTTTGCTGCGGACATACCCAAAAAAGCCCTTTTTATTGTTCTTAACCTCTCTAGCAAGGCTGAGTTCATTCTGCACTTTAGCTTTTCTGACTTTAACCCTACACATGCTAGCTATTTGTTTGAATTCCTCTTTGGTGATTTCCCCATTTTTCCATTTCTTATACATGCTCCGTTTAAAACGTAGTTCAGTTGAAAGTTCCTTAGTCATCCATCCTGGTTTCTTGAGGCACCTCCCATTTTTCTTCCTCATTGGAACTGTTTGAAATTGTGCCTTCAGTATCTCCCTTTTGAGAAACTCCCATCCATCTTGAACTCCCTTCTCTTGTAGTATTCCTGACCATGAGATCACCCCCAGTATTTCCCTAAGTTTACCAAAATCAGCTCTCCTAACGTCTAGAATGCGTGTCTGACTATGCCTGGCTTCTCCTTTCCACTGTATAATAAATTCCAGGAGAACTTGATCACTCCCACCTAAAGATCCAACCACTTGCACCCCATTAACTAGGTCATCCCTGTTAGTTAGGATCAGATCCAAAATAGCTGACTCCCTTGTTGCCTCTTCCACCTTTTGGACAATGAAATTGTCTTCAAGGCAAGTGAGGAATTTGCTAGACCTTGAGGATTTTGCTGAGTTTGAATTCCAGCAAATATCAGGATAGTTGAAGTCACCCATCAGTACTATATTTCTCCTTTCTGAGTGTATGGTCATCTCCTTTCTGAGTGTGTGGTCAAATTTCTCCTCTCTGAGTGTGTGGTCAAATAGAGTTGGTCGATTCAGAAAGGTGAGCTGATAAGAGTCTGATCTGTACCTCTGTGTGGGTTGAGTCCTTTAACGGCTTTTCCATATTGCATATACACAATGTAAGCCAACTGACTTCAGTGGGCATGAAATCCTCCAAGCTTGTGGTACCTAAAAGATAAAAAAAATTAAGCCTAAATTCTATTGTTAGTGTAACTAGAGCAGAGCCATAGAATCAATTGGATTTACCTATGGGTTGACTCATCATTCAACAATTGAATCAATGGGTCTACTCTCATCAGGATTAACCATCCGGATTTCAGCCTTATTGTAAAATGGCTTTTACAGTAGACTAAAATAGCCAGGCATCTGGAGTTCCCAAGGAGGCATTCCTAATAATAATAATAATAATAATAATATCATCTCACCCACCCTTCCAGGACTGGGACTCAGGGCGGCTTATAATAGTTAAAAAGATTTTTTAAAAACCACCATACAATTAAAAACATACAAAAATAGTACATTAAAATAGGATTAAATTACTACAATAATTAAAACAACTTCAGTGCTAAAATATCAAATATCATGTGCCTTGTTTATGTATACTGGTTTAACCCTGAGATAAATAGGTAAAAAAATTCCTGTGCTTCTTGCAAGGAGAAGCATCAGTTTTATCTCAGTGGTGAATACACACCAACTGGAGAGTCACATTTACAGGGAGGCACATCAGCATGCTCAGTGGTAACCAGAAGTGATGATCAGTTAACTGCAAATCACTTCCAGACCCTTTTAGGCAGTGCTTTCAAGGGTAGTGTTTCAGGATGGAGGGACTGGAAACAATATTTATGGCCAAAGCTACATACTCCCTAAAGTGTATAGGATTTGGGCTGATATTTAAAAAAAAAATCAGAAGTGAGTCAAAGGCTACGTGGGACCCTTCCAAAGACCGTAAGCAGCCCAGGTCATTTTATGCTCAACATAATGCTATGAAATAGATATGGAAGGCCAGATCATATTGGGCCAGATCAGATTATATCTTTTACTCAGATATCTGTCCCAACTAGGGAGTTTATCACATTACAAAAAAACCCAACTTACCCCCGCCATGTTCAAGTCTATTACAGGATGCAGTTGGGGATTATTGCATTCAAAATGCCATGATTGCTGCCGCCTGACTGCATCCTGCCTAAAACCTGGCTACAAGCCACACTTAGATGGCCAATTTGCAAAGTCAGCTAGCTAACTGTGAAAAAATACATACCTTTTAACAATCCAACATATTGAGTTGTAATGAATAAACCTGGATTATCATGCTTGTCTTGATTCCTCAACACAGCAACTAGAATTGCTGTAGCAATTGAATAAGATCAGTTCTGAAGGTTTAACAGTATTTATCTATAATCCTCCTTTAGAATGGAAGTCCTAGGAATCATAATGATCTCTGAACTCAACTGGAACCATACTTTAACATCCATTACAAAACTGTTAAAATATCATTCCCCCTCCTTCCTTTCTTCTTAACTATTCTAGGTTGAAGTTTGCACAGTATATGCATGTGTGATAAGCAATGGAACGCAAATTACAACTGTGGAAGATGAACCAAAGGAGCTATCAGCACCACAGATTCATGTCCTTGGCCCAAGGTATTGACATTTCCATTTTTGTTAAATCAAAAACTCAGGGTGATAAATAAAATGGTCAATGATTTTGTCCTTTCAATATATATATATATATATATATATACACACACACACACACACAAGAATCTTCCTTTTGCTGAATTAGAACATTGTTCTGCCTAGTCCAAGGACCTTTTCATGTCACAGTCATAGAACTATGGTTGCCTTTTAAATGTCATGGAGCCCATTCACATAGCACAACTATAATGTTATAATTCCACTTTTCTGCCATAATTCTGTGTGACATAATTCCATCCTGTGGAATCTTGAGATTTGTTATTAAGGAAGGAATATTTAGAATTCTCTGTCACAAAGCTCTACTGCATCACCAAAATACAAACCTGTGGATTCCACTAAAAGTAGTCATGGCACTTAAAACTTGAATCATAGTGCTATAATTGTGTAGGTCAGCATGACCTAGAAAGTCTGAAAATGTCCCTTTAGAGTCACAAGGATCTTTATAGCCCTCAAAATTAAAAATGCCAGAGACTTACATTCCAGTTGTGGAAATATGTGTTCTATCACTGAAGCATTATTTTCAAAGTCTGGTTTTGAATCCCTGTGCATTCAGCTTGGTATTACTACTTCTTTTCTTCTGCAAGCCACTTCATATGTAACACTTACATGACAGCTAGGCACAACATCATCCTTTCCATGCCAGGAATAGCTACACCTGTTGAATTGGCTATTGCAAGATTGGGAAGAAATGTTTTGAATTGATTTTGAAGAAAAAATAGAATGTGAGAGAAAGTGAAAGGCTCAGGATTGTAGTTCTCACTAACAGGTCTGCGCTATGTTCACTGGAAATCAAATCCAACAGGACTATGACATCCCTAATGTTTATGCACATAGGTGTGTTTGCTATTTTGTGGTGATCTTTATCTTTCTTGTATTGTAGATGCTCTCCCCCTCCCCAACAAAATGATACCAGACTGGGAGGTGGCATGGGATAATTGAATAGTAACAAATGGAGGTTGGTTTGTTTTTCTTTGAAAGATCCATGAATTCCAACATTACTAAAGGAGAGGCTATAACTAATGGATTTCCATTGCCCAGATGTTTATACACATTACAACAATAAAATTTACTGCAGTGTGTGTATGTTTTAGTGCTGATAGGATTTTGTTAGAGTTTTGGCATTGTCAGAAGAACTTAGCTTCTTTCTTACAAGAGTGAGAAACGCCTCTTTTAAATAACTCAGAATCTAACATCTGCATCTTTAGAAATACAGCAACAGAATAGATTTAGACCTGCAGTTATCCAAAAGAGCTCCTTTTCCACTTTGTACATTTTCAATGAATTCTGTCACTTGTCTCTGCAAAATGTAATTGCAAAGTGAAATTAATCTTCCTGTTTTTCAGTCACATAAACAGATCTAGTCAAAGCTTATTCAATGATAAGAACAATTCTAAAACCTCTATTTTCCCCCTGGCTTTTGTATGTCTTTGTCTGTAGTATAGTAAATACTTCAGTATGTCTGTTTTATTATATACAAACTAAAACTGTCATGACACACAAACACAGAAAGATCAAAAGTAGCTTCCAGATGTCATAAGCTGCTCAGCCAGAAACAGACTTTTTCCATTGCCTTCCCTTACATGTCATATTATCATCAGCTGTTCTTATATCCCAAAAGAATACTAACTACTGATCGATTGCCCAGACATGTCTGGCTGTGGCCTACATGTGCCCTGGGTAGTTCATTTATTTGCCACGGTGGATTTGCTAGAGTGGAATTTAATCAATAGCTAATTCATTAATTCTGGTCCTTGAGTATGTAGGGACTATGCAGTATAAAAATGGCTGGCTGGCTGGCTGGCTTCAACTTTGATTGAAATATGACAAACACTACAGCTGACAGCTTCAGCAGGTGCTGTCCTGCATATGAATTTTTCTTATTTATCCTCCATCAAGGAATAGGTTCAAGGGGAAAATAACATATTGTACAAACAAGAAGACATTTTAATACATATCTGCCAATGGGGAAAAGATTTGACTTCTACAAGAGTGCCACAAGGGTGGATAGCAATACAAAACACATCCTGCAGTGTGTGTGTGTGTGTGCGCGCGCATGTCAAATTATAATTCATATATCTACATTTACAGAGGTGAGTGTATAATATGAATACATATATTTATAAATATATCTCATTATTAATGTTAGTAATAACCTTTTGGGACTGAGACACACACATTATATATTGTTGCTGTTGTGTGCCGTCAAGTAGTTGCCAACATATGACGACCTTAAGGAGACCCATCATGGGGTTTTATATTATGTTATTTTATATTATGTTATGTTGACATGGAGGGGAGACATCACAAGAATTACCACAACACATTTCAATTGGAAGGAAAAGGCCACAGGTTTATTGACAACATCTGTAAGGTAGGGTTGGTCCACAAAGCATGAGGTCTGGATCTGTTATCAACCAATCCCTGATTGATTGATGAACCCATTTGCTTGATCACGGCCAAGCTTCAGGATGACAAAGGGATGACTGGTTAATCACCCATTCGCATCTCAGGTAACCGGTTGATCACATGTTCGCATCTCTGCCCCTGTCACCAGGGGATGATGAACTGGTGTTGTCCCCGCAATGGCAACCTCACAATGCTCCCAGCACCCCTGGGTCCCTGTTGGACTCCCGATCCAGTGCTACGCAGCCCTGGAAATCACACCCACCAAATCCAAGACCTATGCTATCACCCCTGGAAAGTTGTGACAACACAGCCTTTTTTCCAAATAGAGGGAGGGAAGGTAGGAAGAGCCAAGCTAGAAAGGTGTCATCCTTCTGTGTGACATGGCCTTAAATAGGCCCTTAGACCAATCCTCCCCCTCCACCCCCACCCCCCATCCCCACCAATCATAGACACCATTTGCCTGCAACACCAGCCAAAAAGGCAGCACTTTCGCCCCTGGCTCCCACTAGGAAATGTAGTCCTGGTGCCAGGGCAGGAAATACTGCCTTCTTAGTCCCACAAGCTGATCCTGGCCCAGCCAGCCCAGTGCCCCTCCAGCCAGCAGTTCTTTCCCCCAAGAAGTAACCAAGCCAGCCCAGTGAGTCGGGTCACTTTATTTGTTATATTAATTGGATAAGATAAACAAACAAACATGCCCAATTTGAACTATAATAGCTTTTTCCACTGCTGAATCTGGTTGCAGTTGTGTGTGGTATATTTTGGGGGAATGTGACTTTTAACAAATATTATAGGACCATTATCATTATACTCATCACTCACAATTGGTCTGAAACAGAGAGGTCAACCGTATGGAGTCCAGGAGCTCTTTTCCATTCTTACCACAGGCCTTGCTCCCTACATAACAAGCCTAACTACCTCTGATTTCCTCTGTAGTCCCTCTCAAAAGAGTCACAGGAAGTGATGTTGTATCACTTCCCATCATCATTTTGAGAGAGACTAAAGAGGAAAATGAATGTTTTAGGAATAATATTGGGTTCTGGTATGGATGGGATGGGAATTCACCAACTTCCCAAATGGGGCTGAAACTGGAGTTTCTATCCCCTTGGGAAACTAGTATAGGGCGGAAAACCCCCACAAAATTCTCACAGCTTTGTCAGGATGACTTTTTCCTGGCCCAAAGCTGTACACCTTTCACTGAAATGTACTAAGTTTTACCTCAGAGTGTGATGGCAGCTCCTTCTTTGGATGTTTTTAAACAGAGGCTGGATGTCTATCTGTTGGGGTGCTTTGATTGTGTTTGTGATCGTGATTAGTTCTGAACCAAAGAACTCCAGAGGCAGCTTCCAAACTAAAGGGCTTTGCAGATGGGCTGCCGTGGGCCTCCCTGGGAAGCGGAAGATGGGGGCCGAGGCTGCCCCACACCTCAGCCCCAATCTACCTTTTTGGAGCCTGGGAGAGGAGTGCTAAAATAGTGCTCCTTCCTCAAGCCCCAGAAAGGGTGCTGGAAGATCCATCGTGTGGCTCTTCCGCGTCTCTTCCAGCTCAGACCGTGCAGAGGCTGGGCTGGGAGGATGTCATCAGAGTGCTCGCCGTGTGTAACAGCGGGCGCTCTGATGACCTCCTCAGGAAGGGGTTGGGGTGTCTGACTGCCCCTCCCCTTCCCTGGCTCCAAGACAGCACTTTGCACCATCTGCAGAGCCCCTCAGTTAGCTTATTCATAAAAAGGGGGAATCAACATACTTGCAAAGCTCTCTCTCTCTCTCTCTCTCTCTCTCTCTCATATGCACACACACACATGAACTAAGATATATGAAAAAGTTGATACTAGATAGCAATTTTTAGGGTAGGGCAATATCTTACCAACTGCAGAGGCGATTCTCCAGTTGGGGAAAGGCTATGTGTTTACTATGACTGAGCACTCTGCCTTGGTTGCAGTACTGAGGAGTCAAGTCTGAATCGGACAAAGTTTCTGCCTGATTCCAAACTGGACCAAAGTGAGAATGCCCAAAGTGGGCATATTTATGGACCAAACTTGTCTTAAGGCATTTGGAATTTATTTTTTAACAATCCCAGGAACAATGGGATTCCCAGCTGGTTGATAGTTTTTAACTTCAGAGTTAAAGGAATGTTTTGGTTGATGGCAAAGATATTGATTTAATCAAGCTGTGGTAAGATCAGGAGAAGCCCAGGGAGTTTGGGATAGGATGAGGTTTTAGAAAATACAATGGGGGCTAGCAGAGAGATTGGCTTACTGCTTGAGCCTGACATACCTCTTTGTCTTTGACCTTCAAGGGGAAATGCTCGTGGTGGGGGCTGGGAAGAAGCAATACTCAGAGACATGAAGTTACATGGGTCTTTACACTTGCCCTCAGGTCATATGTGACCACTCATGAGAAGTTCACTTAAAAGTCATCATTACCTTTCTAGGTTCATGCTTTTTGGTCTCTCATTAATTGGTATTATAAAAAAATATAACAAAGTATTTGTACCTCAAAATAATGCAGGGTATGTAGGGTGTGCTAACAACATCCACAGATTGTGATATCCATGAGAGGTCCTAGAACCAAACTGCAGTGGATACCAAGGACCCACTGTAATTAACAATTTGCTTCCTTTCCATGACCCACAAAATCTGAAGACTGAGGCACCTTACTTTTAGTGGTAGGGTCTTTCTTGGAGGTAGGTTTTTTCTTGGATACTGAACATGCAATCTCAAATCCCACTCTCCCATGTGTCATCTCCATAGGTCAACATAACTACTTTGGATACAGAACATTTTAAGGACAAGAGGATATTCATCCTTCTTCAGAAGGGTTAGTAACCATGACCAATCTGCCATCTAACAGCAGAAGGCTTTGATGTATTCATCATATCTTGGATTTCTCAGTGTACACATATTGGAATCTAGGTAATATTGAGATGTTTCCTCAAACATTGGATGTCAGGAACAGAGCAAGGTTAGGTCAGGCTAGGTCCAGCATCCCATCACATATTGCTTTCCTCAAGTTTCCTAAATATTAAAGAAACTTCTAGAAACAGACATAGACTTTAGAGAAATGTCTGCAGTCTCATATGAATTCACCATGAATTTAAATAGACCACTTGGGGTCTATTTGGTATTTCACCACATCTTAATTTTAACATTTACAAAAGTTCTCAATATGGATCATACCATGTCAAAAGTACTACATGATAAAATGCTTTCATTTACCATATATTTGTTTAGGTCTAAGATAGTAGACAGAGATGCACATCAAGTCTCCATTTGGGGGGATTTGACACCATTTCTTTCTTTCTTAATAATAATAATAATAAGAAAATTTATTTATACCCCACCCCTCTGCATAGCAATCGAGGCGACTTCCAACATAAAAATACAATGCAATAAAATCAACCCTCAGCCCCAACCCTCACAACCCTTAAAAATTTATTAAACAAATTCTTTCTTTCTTTCTTTCCTTCTTATTTCTCCTTTTACATGTTTGTCAGTAAATCATTTATATGTAAGATTTTTCCCCTTGAGTTGAGTGTTTAGTGAATATAAAATAGTCACTTCAACAGACTATGGCATTAATTCAGCAAGTCAGATGAAGATTTCAGAATAATAATGGTGACTCTACAAGTAACCTGTGAAGTTATCTCTTCACAGGTGACATTAATTCTTCCCCTATAGATCGCTATTGTTATGTGTTTCTCTGTTTATACCTCAAGGTAGTGAAATAATAGATCACTGTGTTATTTTTATTCTGCAAAGATGTCAAAGTTTATCTCAGCTGTGGCTGCCTGAACATAACTCTCTAACTTTAAATGCATGTTAATTTACATTGTCACTAAATATTCTGATAGCAGCCATGTAATTGAGCTATAACAGTTTCAGAAATAATCTAGCTAAAGTTAAGCACACTTCAATCTTACTTTTTCAGTGGGGGAAAATTATGAATGTGCTTGTCTTGAGTGAACTTTAAGGAGCCTACCTTTGTCTGGCTTGCCAGAATTATATAATGCTGACTGTCCAGTTTTCATAGACCCTATAACAGGTAATGGGAAAAATGGTTGTCCCAATTATGAACATAATTGACAAAGCACAGTTTGTGCTTAGTGCATTTCCTGCCAGGAAGGAGAAGGGAAGCAGTTTCTGGGCAGCCATTTTGAGTGGGTGAGTGTTTAAATTCTTTTTAAAAAACACTTGGGAGAGTGTGTTTGTTGCTGAGTAGGTGGGGCTTTGGTGAGTCACATTTGTGACTCAATAGGGGGTGGAGCTAGCCAATTAGCTGTATACAACTCCTCCAGAGGCTTTCCAGGCCAGTTCCTGCCAGGAAGGAGAAGGAAAGCAGTTACTGGGCAGCCATTTTGAGTGGGTGAGCATTTAAATTCTTTTTAAAAAACACTCGGGAGAGTGTTTTCACAGGAGAAGGGAAAGCACAGCACAGGTAGAAGGGGGGCTTTGATCTTTCTTTTTAGAGGTTCTCCTAATAATAATAATAATAATAACAACAACAATAATAATTTAAAGGACTTTGAGGTGTTGTTGTTTTTGCTCAGAGGAAGAGAGACAGAGACTTGCTTCCAGAATAAGGTAGCATCTAGGAATCTGGTTGATTGAGCTCGCTGACAGAGCCTATTAAAAGGCCAAGAGCACAGGGGCCCTTTACATGGGTTTTTACAAGGGGACTTTGTGACGGAGAAGCCCACAGTCTTGTTTCAGTGCTTACTTAAGATTTCTCATTAGGGACACTAAGAGAGTTGCTGCAGTCACCTGCAACACTTGTGGGATGCTTGTCTTCTTGCCAAGAGATGTGGGGAACTTCACCTGCACCAAGTGCAAGTTCATAGCCCTCCTGGAAGAGAAAGTCAAGCAGCTGGAGGCCCGGGTAGCTGCACTTCAGCATTTTAGGGAACAAGAGGTTTTCCTGGACAGAGTGGGATGAATGGTCTTGGACGGGGACCACACAAAGGAAGTTATTGAGGAGGAGTTCATGTCATGCACACAGGAGGTGGACACCTGGAGGAATGTCACACACAGAAGTAGGGAAACCAGGAGTCATTCTGGGAGCTTGCAGCTACAGACTCAATTTGAAGCTCTCTCCCTTATCAAGGATGAAGAGGAAGAGCAGCAGGGACAGTCCTCAGGGACAGTGCAGGGGACTCTAAGAGTACAACCACAGGGAAAAGCCACTGCTAAGCCACTGAGGAGGCGTGTGGTGGTGGTTAGGGACTCCTTTTGAGTGATACAGAAGCAGTGGTTTGTGGGCCTGACAAGATGTCCTGGGAGGAGTGTTGTCTTTCTAGGGCAAAAATCTGTGATGTGACAGTGATGTTGACAAGACTTGTCAAGCCTACTGACCATTTCCCCTTCCTCTTGGTCCATGTGAGAACCAATGTTACTGCAAGACATAGTCTCCAGAATATCAGAAGAGATTATGAGGCTTTGGGTAGGAAGCTGAAAGAGCTGGACACACAGGCTGTTATCTTATCTCTTCTCCCTGATGAAGGGCATGGTCCAGGAAGGGAGAGGAAGATAGCAGATGTGAATAACTGGCTCCGTAGATGGTGCTGCTAAAAACGATTTGGATTCTTGGATCATGGGCTGCAGTTCCATGAGGGTGGACTTCTAGCAAGAGATGGGCTGCATCTCACACCAGTTGGCAGAAGCATTTTTGCCAATAGTTTCAAACATTTGATCAGGAGGGCTTTAAACTGAGTCATGTTGGGGAGGGAGAAGAGATCCAGGATTTAAATCCTGGAAATCAGGTAGAGAGAATCTGGATAAAAATTAAAGGGGAAGGGAACAACGGGAATGTTATAGTGGGAGACTACTACAGACCCCCAATTCAGACTGAGGAATTGGATGCTGCCTTTCTAGAACAGATGACCACACACTCAGAAAGGAGAGATGTAATAGTTATGGGTGACTTCAACTATTCTGATATTTTCTGGAAGTCAAACTCTGCCAATACTTAAAGGTCTAGTAAATTCCTCACTTGCCTCAAAGACAAATTTTTGGCCAAAAGCTGGAAGAGGCTACAAGGGGATCAGCTATTTTAGATCTGATCCTAACCAACGGGGATGACCTGGTAAATGGGGTGCAAGTGGTGGGATCATTGGGTAGGAGTGATCATGTTCTCCTGGAGTTTCTTACACAGTGGAAAGGAGAAGCTAGGCATAGTCAAATACTCATTGTAGACTTTAGGCGAGTTTATTTCAACAAACTTAGGGAAACATTGGGAGTGATCCCATGGTGAGGAGTACTAAAGGAGAAGGGAGTTCAGGATGGATGGGAGTTTCTCAAAAGGGAGATACTGAAGGCACAATCTCAAACTGTTCCAATGAGAAAAATGGGAGATGTCTCAAGAAACCGGGTTGGATGCAAAAAGAACTTTCAAATGAATTAAGTTTTAAGCAAGAGATGTATAAGAAATCGAAAAGGGGCAAAATCACTAAAGAGGAATTCAAACAAATAGCTAGCACATGTAGGAGTAATGTCAGGAAAGCCAAAGCACAGAATGAGCTCAGGCTTGCTAGAGCGGTTAAGCACAATAAAAAGGGCATTTTGGGTATGTCCTTAGCAAAAGAAAGAAGAAGGAAATGGTAGGGCCACTGCACAGAGAAGATGGATAAATTTTAACAGGGGACAGAGAAAAGGCAGAACTACTCAACACCTTCTTTACCTCAGTCTTCTCACAAAAGGAAAAGGGTGCTCAACCTGAGGAAAATGGAGCAGAGGACACAACAGGGAAAATGCAGAACAGAATAAGTAAAGAGGAAGTACAGGAATAACTGGTTAACCTAAACGAATTTAAGTCTCCAAGACCAGATGAACTAGATCCAAGGATATTAAAAGAACTGGCAAATGTAATCTCAGAGCCTTTGAGAACTCCTGGAGAACAGGAGAAGTCCCAACAGACTGGAGGAGGGCAAACATTGTCCCCATCTTCAAAAAGGGGAAAAAAGAGGATCTCAACAACTTTCACCCAGTTAGTCTGACATCAATACTGGGAAAGATTCTAGAACAGTTCATTAAACAGAGAGTCTGTGAACATTTAGAAGGCAATGCCATAATCACTAAAAGTCAACTTCTCAAAAACAAGTCATGCTAGACTAATCTGATCTCATATATATATATATATATATATATATATATATATATATATATAATTACCAGCTTGTTAGATGAAGGGAATGCCGTAGACATAGCATATCTTGATTTCAGTAAGGCTTTTGACAAGGTCCCCCATGATATTCTTGCAAACAAGATAATAAAATGTGGGCTAGACAATAGTGGATTAGTAACTGGTTGACTGACTGAACCCAAAGGGTGCTCAACAATGGCTCCTCTTCATTCTGAAGAGAAGTGACCAGTGGGGTGCCACAGGGTTCTGTCCTGGGCCCAGTGCTATTCAACATCTTTATCAATGGTTTGGATGAAAGAATAGAGGGCATACTTCTCAATTTTGCAGATGATACCAATTTAGGAGGAATAGCTAATACCCCAGAAAACAGAATGAAAATTCAAAATGACTTTAATAGATTAGAAAGCTGGGCCAAAGCTAACAAAATGAATTTCAATATGGAGGAATGTAAGGTACTGCACTTAGGGCAAAAAAAAAAAAAAAAAAAAAAAAATGAAATGCGTAGATATAAGATGGGGGACACCTGGTTAACGAGACTATGTGTGAAAGGGATCTGGGAGTCTTAATAGACCCCAAGTTAAACATGAGTCAACAGTGTGATGTGGCAGCTAAAAAGGCCAATGCAATAAAGGGACCAAAACCCTTTAATATAACCATAAATAAAGTTTATGCTTCAGCTATAAAGGCAGAAAGAGATGAAACAGAAGGATTCTATGTGGGAGTCCAAGAGGAACTTGATCACACACCAAAAAAGAACTTGTTAATAATAGGCAATTGAAATGCAAAAGTAGAAATCAGACTATAATAAAAATGGCCCAGGATCAAAAAATGAAGCAGGAGAGTGACTGACTGAATTTTGCAAGGGTAACAGTTTGTTCATCGCAAACGCATTCTTCAAGCAACCAGAGGCAACTGTATACAGGGACATCACCTGATGGCCAATCAAATAGACTATATAATTGGAAGCTGAAGATAGAGAAGGTCCATTCTTTCTGCAAAAACCAGACCAGAAACAAACTCTGGAACAGACCATGAACTGCTAATATCAAAAATAAAGATAAAGAAGAACATTAACCCAATTATTGTGCCAAAAATACAAGCTGAAGTATATAAAGATAATGTAAAAATATATATTTGCAGTATTAAGTCTAATTGACGAGCATCCAGAAAAACTCTGGACTGAAGCCAGGAACATGGTCAGAGAGGAATGCAAAGAGAGACTATGTGCAGCCAAAAAGAGAAGCCCCAGTGGATGACAAGGGCAACTCTTCAAGAAGCTAAAGATAGCTGAGAAGCAAAAGTAAAAAGTAGCAGAAATGGAATCAGAACCCTGAATGCAACTATTCAGTAACTTATGTGATAAATTTAATCAGGGAAACCATAGTCCTGAGTCTGCAAGACCTGAGCAAGGCGTTAGAGTGATGTCAAAGTCTTTTATTCATACAGTCATCGTAGGTCAAAAGACAGTTAACAGCAACAACATTTGACCAGAACAGACATAATTAACCAATAGGGTTTATCTAAGGGCCTGAATAGACTGCCAGAAATAATCCAGCTTGAGGACACTTTAAGTGCCTTGGCTCAGTGCTAAGGAATCACGGGAACTGTAGTTTATTGTGGCACCAGAGCTCTCTGACAGAGAAGGTTCAATGTCTCAGAAAAAACTACAGTTCCCATGATTCCCTAGCATTGAGCCAGGGCAGTTAAAGTGGTCTCAAACTGAATTATTTCTGGAAGTCTGTTCAGGCCCTAAGTATTGACTTATTATTTCATTGGTTAATTTAATAGATCTGTTTTAGTTGGAAGAAGCAATTGGATTTAGGCCCCAAAAGTATTTATTTATTTATTTATTTATTTATTTATACAATACATAAATAAACTTATATAAGGATATGATTATAGCCCAATATAAATTAGGAAAGAAATTGACTGAAAAAGAAAAAATTAAAATGTTGCTGCAAGAAATTGTTAAAAATAAAAATATAAATTTAAAAGGACAACAAATGAAAACAATTGGTAGATGGTACAGAGCATCTCATCGAGTAGCAATTATAAATGGCAAATTACAATCTAAATCAGGGGTAGGCAACCTTTCTCCTTTAAGGGCCGAGGGACTTCAGCTCCCAGAATCCCAGGAGCTATTGGCCAACATGGGACTATTGGCCAACATGGCTGAGGCTTCTGGGAGCTGAAGTCCCTCGGCCCTTAAAGGGGAAAGGTTGCCTACCCCTGATCTAAATGATGCCACAGATGTTGAATGACAGGTATTTATATACACATGTAGTGAAAATGCCCATTTGTTCAAGAGTTTTGGAGAGAAGTTAAGAAACAGATAAGTATAATATTCCATTTCATTTCATTTGTATGCTGCCTTTCTCCCAGAAGGGACCCAAGGCAGTTCACAGATAAAGCATTTTTTAAAATTACAATAACATTTAAAACAATTAAAATAATCTAAAAACAATATAAAATTACATTAAAATATACATAAATTATAAGCATGACTAAAACACACATAATAACAAATATAGATGTACAATTAAGTAAAGAAACTATATAACTTAATCTAGGCGAAACAGCTGAATAGAAATGAAACATATGTGATAAATCTTAAAAGAAGGAGAAGATGACAATGTTTCCAGCTCTTTTGTTGCTAAGCTGCTATTTATTTGTTCTGTATTGTTTTATTTTGTATTTTAATCTTGTTATAGTTTAATATATTTTAAGTGGTGGGTGGGTTAGGGAAGGGGTTGTTTGACTGTTTAAACTTGTAATGTTGTTTTAATCTGTTGTACGCTGCCTCGATTGCACTGCAGAGAGGCGGCATAAAAATTAAAATTATTATTAATTATTATTATTAAAAGCTGCCCATATTGCTTTAGGGTGGAAAAAGAAATCAAACTGGAACAAGATTTATTTGTCAATATATATAAACAAATGTATATTATTTGATTTACTTAGGGAAAGAAGGTTAACGTATAGTGGACAAAGTAATAAAGAATCACAGAGAGATAAATGGAGAGTTGTGATTGAGAATGTAAATGCAACAAATAAAAAAATAGGGTATGATTCCTTTTTCGATTCCTTTTTAGTTCATTTTTTCTCATAATGTCACCCAAATACAAATGAAATGGCTTCCAATGAACTTAGGCTTGATCTGTTATAGGACCCATTTGTTTTTCTTTTTGGCCACCCACGTTAATCTCAGCACTCTTCTCCAGCATCACATGTCAAATGAGTTGATTTTCTTTCTGTCTGCTTTCTTCATTGTCCAGATCTCATAGCCATATTTGGTGATGGTGAATACAATGGCTCAGTTGTAGATCTTTACAGTTTAGGATGTTGTCTAGTTATTTAATAGCTGCCCTTCCCATTCCTTGTGTTCTGATTTTTTGACTGCAGTCTCTGTTGTGATTAATAATTATTATTATTATTATTATTATTATTATTATTTATTTATTTATATACCACCCTGTGGCAAGCCAATCCAGGCGGTGTACAACAATAAAATAGATACAGCATAAAACAGTATAATTCCCTCTTCCCCCCCCCCTTAAAAAGTTATTAAATCACATCACAATTAAAACAATTTACAATTAAAATAATAAAAATTTAAGAATAAAATACAAAGCAACAAACCCCTGCAACTCCAAGTTCTGAAAGGGTACTATAAAACATTCCTAAGAGGGGGAAGGTCCCAAGGTCCCGAGGCTGGGTGATTTAGTCTGGAAAGGCCTGCCAGAAGAGATCCGTCTTGACAGCCTTTTTAAAGCTGTCCAAGGATGTTAATTGACGGATCTCATCTGGCAGACCATTTCAGAGCCTGGGGGTGACAACAGAGAAAGCCCTCTGGGAGGTCACCGCAAGCCTAGATTTTTGAGGCTGCAGCAGATTCCTCCCAGAGGACCAGAGGGCATGGGGAGGATTGTATGGGAAGAGGCGGTCTCTGACATAGCTTGGACCCAAGCCATTTAGGGCTTTTAAAGGTAATAACCAACACCTTGTACTGGGCCCGGAAACCAATCGGCAGCCAGTGGAGGGACCTCAAAACCGGGGTGATGTGGTCCCTCCTAGATGTACCTGGCAAAAGCCTAGCTGCCATGTTTTGAACCAACTGTAATTTCTGAACCAAGCACAAGGGTAGCCCCATGTAGAGAGCATTACAGAAATCTAGGCGTGAGGTTACCAGCATGTGCACAATGAGATCCCTTACTTCCAGAAAAGGGCGCAGCTGGTGTATCAGCCGAAGCTGATAACAGGCACTCCTGACCGTTGCATTTACCTGATTTGTCATCAGGAGAGACGAGTCAAGGAGCACCCCCAGACTGTGAACACAGTAACTGGAGAAGAGTGTGACCCCATCCAGGACTGGAGGTTGCAACCCAATTCTTGGTTTTGGGGCCGCTACTGTGAGCACCTCCATCTTGTCTGGATTCAGTTTCAATCTGTTTTTCCTCATCCAGCCCATTACCGCCTGAAGACATTCATTGAGAGAAGAGATGCCAGTGGAATTCGAGGCCGACAAACGAGATATGGAGAAATAGATTTGGGTGTCATCAGCGTACTGATAACACCCAGCACCATAACTCTGTATAATCTCACCCAGAGGCTTCATATAGATATAAAACAACATTGGGGATAAAATAGCCCCCTGAGGGACCCCACAAGTGAGCTCTCTCTTCCTGGAGCTACTGTCCCCGAGCAGCACCCTCTGCGACCTACCCGAGAGGAAGGACCGGAACCACTGCAATGCAGTGCCCCCAATACCTAGCCCCCTCAGGCGGTCCAGGAAGATGCCGTGATCTATTGTGTCAAAAGCCGCTGAGAGGTCTAGGAGCACCATCAGGGTCACACTACCCCTGTCGATGCTCAGACGCAGATCGTCGGTCAAGGCAACCATGGCAGTCTCGACCCCAAAGCCTGTCCTGAAGACGGTTTGAAATGGGTCTAGAGAATCGGTTTCATCCAAGACAGCTTGGAGCTGAAGAGCAACCGCCCTCTCAATCACCTTGCTCAAAAATGGTAGCAATGACACAGGCCTATAGTTTCTCATATCCAGGGGGTCCAGGGAAGGTTTTAAACAGGATGGAACATGTCCTTCCCTGAAGGAGGCATTGATGATATCCGTAAGGAGTCTCAACAATGCATCCCCCCCCCCCTGGACAGCCAACCATGATGGGCAAGGGTCGAGAGGGCAAGTTGTTTTCCTCACCTTACCAAGCAGCTTGTCCATGTCCTCAGTACTCATGGATTGCAGCTGATCCAGGATAACGTCATCAACGGAGTCGCTGGACGCCTCTCCCATAGGTTCTGTTACAACAGTGCCATCTAAGTCGGCTCTTATCTGAGAGATTTTATCTGCAAAGAAGTTGTTAAATGCATCACAGCAGGCCGTCGTTGGGTTAAGTAAGGGATTTGGCACAGGGGGCACCTGTGTCAGCTCCCTCACCACCTTGAACAGCTCTGCTGGATGAGACTCTGCAGACGCAATACGTGCAGAGGAGAAAGCTCTCTTCACTGCACGTATTGCCTCCCAATAGGAACAAAGAAAGTCCCTATGAGTTCTGTCGGATAAGAGTCGAGTCTTCTGCCACCTGCGCTCTAGTCGTTGTTCAAACCACTTCATTCTCCTAAGCTCAGGTGTAAACAATGGCCTTTGGTTCGAAGTGGGTTGGCAAGGACGCTTGGGAGCGATCGTGTCAATAGCCCTGGTAAGGTCTATGTTCCAGATATTAACCAGAGCGTCGACAGGATCACCGGCATTTCCAACCAATGAACCCTCCAAGGCTTTCTGGAATCCGATAGGCTCCATTAGCCTTCGAGGGCGGACCATTCTAATAGGTCCACCACCCCCGTTGGGGCAGAAATTGGCTCTCAGTTCCATCTTGACCAGGAAATGATCCAAGATATGGGAACTATTTGGCTTTTTTTGATTCCCTCATTATCTAGGTTAAATTTATGTAGCTCCTCCATGATCATTATTTTTTGTTTTCTTTATGTTCAGCATTAAGCCTGCTTCTCCACTTTCTTCTTTAACTTTTCTGAACAATTGTTCCAAGTCTCTGACATTTTCCACTAGCAGTATGGTGTTATCTGCATATCTTAGAGTATTGATGTTTCCTTTCTCCTATCTTCACTCCTCCTTCTTCTGAGTTTAAACCACCTCTTTCTCTGAAATTCTTTAGTGTATTTCATTAACCATCCTATGTTTGCAATATGGGCCCTTGTCTACTCTATGAAACACATGCTGATTTTTTTCTAGAATTCCTGGTATGCTCCACAAGCCAGTGTATGTTTGCGATGGGTACATACTGCCCCTTCCTTTTTCTGAACCCCACTTGTTCCTCTGGTATTTCTCTTTCCATATATAATTTGAATCAATCATGCCAAAATTTGAGCATGATAGTTGCTGCAGTCTTTTGTGTCTCTTTTTTTGTAGTTGGGGGATGCATATTGATCATTTCCAAAACTGATACTGTTACTATTGATCATTGTTTTGTTTTCCATATTTGTTGCCATATGTTTAGTTAACACTAGAGTTTATTGTGTCTGTATAAACTGTAGCAGTTCAACTGGGATAACATCTGTTCCTGGTGATTTATTCTTCCCAATTTCTCTAACTGCAGCTTCCATCTCATTTTCTAGAATTTGGGGTTCATCTTCCTATGGTTCTTCATTCCATGTGTCATTAATTTGATCATCTTTTTATATTGCTCTTCGGTGTATTGCTTTCACCATCTTGTTTATATATGGTATTTTGCATTGCATAGTATGTTTTTCTGATTGTAGAGCATCCCCATCCTTGGTTTGAACTTTCCTTTCAATTCCCAGATCTTTTGAAAGAGATTTCCATTATTTCTTTTTTGTTGTTGTCTTCTGTTTCTCTGCATTGATTATTGTAATAGTTCTCTTGCAATTAACTTGCTTTGATTGGTCATATGGAAGTAAATATGGGGTTCATTTGCAATTCTAATTACTCAAACAAGAAACTAATTGTTAGAGGGCGGTGGAATTCTAATTATGAGCTTAGTGTAGTTTGCCTCAGTGGCATGTGTTGGATGTTTACCAAAGATCACCAATAAGTGACCAGGAGGTGGAATTCCCCCTTCATTTCAGTGGGAGCAATCTATTAAACTACTGATTAGGAAGCTAAAAATCATACAGACTCAAGAGAGTCTTAAGATATTGATTAAGAGTACAAAATCAGAAAGAAGCAATTTCTAGGGTTAGTCATATTGAGACACAAGATGAGGCAGAAGAATCATGGGTGCTCTAGCCTCAAATTGCAAAATGGCAGCATTTGAGGGACAGAAGAACACCAGATATTCCAAAACAATTATTTTAAAAAGAAAATAAGTCCTTCCTGCAAGCCCATTAACTCTGTTGATTAACAGTGTTGACACTTATACAAATGTGCTATATTCTTAAATGCCATTTGTTCAATCAAGCACAGCTTTCAGATATGACCACCCCTTCTAGAATGGATAATGGATAATAACCTCATTATTTTGCAATAACTCTGGGGTTTTCATTACATTTGGGATGTATGTTTAGGTTAGCAAAGCTTTGATAATCACTTTTGCTTTTCTAAGATCCCTGGAGCAGCAAACCAGGCCCCAAAAGATGCTCTTTTCTATTTCCCCTGCTCTGTCCATCTTGCATATCTTGGGCCCTTCTTATCTTGTGAACAGCATAAAAATAGAACATTGTATACTTCATAAAATTCCTTTGTCTTCAGCAAAGAAGCTAATCAGCAAAACCTCTGTCCCACGGGCCTTAGGTTGCCGACTCCTGGTCTAGAATATGGCACTTTTTTATAGACTGGCATAAGTTGATCAGGCAACCATATTACAAACCCAATCTATCCCTGGATCAAAGAGGACATTAAAAAAACCTCCTAAAATCTCAGCCTCCAGTGTATGTTGGAAATAGATTCATTAAACAACTTTAAATGCATAAACTTTCCTCCACATGAAAAAGTTTCCCTCATGATTAAAAGTTTTGAAAGGAACAGAGTGTGTGTTTGTGTGTGTACAAGGCACATGTTTCTGAGTGCTTGGATAAAAACGTCCTTCTGTTTCTCTAAGAATGTTTCTTTTATTTATTACTACATTGAAAAATAGAGGACAATTCAGAAACCTAGGAAATTCTGAACTTTAGAGCAAATATAGGTATGATCAGAGACCAATCTTATGCTAGAAAATTTTGGCAAAGACATTTAAGAGAAAATAAACTATGTGCCCATTTTTAAGGAAAAACTTAAAACTCAAATTGCTGGAACCAGACATTTCAAACTCTCTAGCAATCCATCTTATTGGGGGGGGGGGGGGGGGGAGGGGAAATTGAAAAGCAAATTTGTTTTCCTAGTCTGACACTGGAAGCCTACAAAAAGCAAGTACCTTTTTGGATAGTTTACTGGCCTTTTACTGGTGATATGAGTACAGAACCCTACCTGGACATGCACTATTCTGGGTAGTCTTAAGAAAGCTATTTTCTCCCAGCCTAATTAGCCTCTGAATTGTGAGGACACAAATGTGCTAAATAATGCATTCCTCAAAATGATAGTAGTTTTGGTCTTCAAAGTGGACATTTCAGAGGCTGTCTTTGCTAGGGGCATGGCTAGCAGAAAATACCAGGGCTTTAGAACTACAATAGAGCTGTATATTTTCCCTAAGGGCTTTAGAAGCTTTAACTCTATCACTGATGTTTTCTTGGATGTCTTTTCTTTTATAGCCCCTTTTGCCAGTTTTATCCTAGGCAAACATAAAGTCCTTACAGAAACCATGGAAAGAAGGCGTTTTTATTGCAAGAAAGCTGCCTGTATATTGTATACCTCCCATATTTTATCACATTTCCCTCATCGACTGTCAAGAGAAGAAACAAGGAGTTTATGAAATCACTCAAATATTCCATGTGAATATTGACTTTATAATACATTCTTTCTTTCCACAAAAACAACTCTGGATGATATTTGATCTGAATGGGACTTTCTTTCCCATAATCCAGAAAACCTATTCAAGAATAGCTGTGATAGCCATACAGCAAAATACATCAAATTCCAAAATGCACAAAAAATAACTCGATTGGGTCAACCAAAATGCATGAGATACATCATGCAAGCTTTCAAAACACCACTGGTTTCTTCATCATTCAAAGGTGTTAAAATCATACAGGAAAATTAAAAACCACAATGATGTTAGAGTCACAGGCCTACATTTTTTTTCCTGAAGATGTTGCCTTTGTTGTCAGTTAAGAAGGTCTGGAGGGCTATCAGTGCAGGAAGAGGCCATTCCCCTCTTTGCCTATGGGGGGACTGGGAAACAAATAGCCATAAAATCTAGGCAATAAAATGTGAATGCCATTAGCAAGAGAGAAAAATAACTTCCATTGAGATCCATGCTGTTTCTGTCCTCTCTGAAGATACCCAATCCCTTTCTTAAGCAGAGTATTTAATTTCTCAAGAAGCCTGAAATTTATCCAGTAAGCAGAGGTGATCACACTACATAGTTATTGTCAGGACTGAGGAATTTTCCCTAGTCATACAAATATACTTAGAATTCAAACAATTTACCCATTACAAAAGCCTTAACCTCATTTTTCATCAATCCAAAACATTATTTTCCCAGGTCTTGCCCTTCCTTCTTTTCGCTCTGTAACAAGCTATGGATTCCCACAAGAATGAGCTTGCTAATTGGCAGTTCATACTTCCACCCCACACATCTGCTGTATTTCATACACAATCTTTACTTCTCCCAGCCTCCCCAATAGGATATCATAACCCATCATCCCACACTTACACATATATGTTCAAACACAGCAATTAAGCATGGCAGGACTATGTCTGGATCATGATCATGACACTTTATACTTTGAATACATTAAATTAATAATTTAAAATATCTGTTCTCAAGAATTAGTTGAGACTTTTCCAAATTTATTCTCAATAAAAAATATTGTAGTGGAACTCGGCTCTTTACCTTGGCTAAAGCACAGCACCTTTTTCCCATTATATGCTAGGATCTATTACACATCAGGGTGTTCAAATCTATCCTTCTGCCAAAGGATGAATCATAATTTAAGTGTTCTATAATGATCTTTCCCAAGAAGAGGTCTTTTTTATCCTGGCACATTCAGAGCTCCATTCTACTGCAGCAATGTTAAAAGGACACCTGTACTGATTTGAGTTTTAGGGGGAGCTGAACTAAAACACCAAGCTTATGAGTTATATTACTCATTAATGTTTTTGTTGCTCTAGGGCACTTCAGATTAACTGGGCATCACCAGGACAACCAAATGGCATTATTTTAGGATATGATTTGTTGCGTAAGACTCGCCGTCAGTGCAATGTGGCACAACAGCGATCAAAGCACCAAAGTGGAGGAGCATGTCTATCCTTGGAATGTGATATCAATGAAAACATCTGTGGAGGACAATGCTATAATCCCCAGTTTAAGGTAACATTATGACTTGGGTTTTTAATCTGGCACTGTGATATCCTAAGATCCATCTGCTCTTATATGAAGATGTTTGTACATTGAGATCTTTTACTAATGTCTAGCTTTCAGTGCCTTCATAGATTTCATCACCATTATAAAGACGATGATAGCTTTTCCTCGGAGGAACTCAGATAATGGAATGCTCTCCTAAGCATATTCACCAGGTGCCTCCTTTGTTAATTTTAACCACCAGTTATAAGTGTAAGAGCTGAGAAGTGAAAAAGGAAAGATAGTACAAGGATTGAAAATTATCGACCAATCTCATTGATGAACATAGACTATAAAATATTTACAAGTATTCTGGTGACTAGGTTAAAAGAGGTGCTGAAAGACAGAGTTCATGAGGATCAAGCAGGCTTTTTTCCGCAACGACAAATTAGACAAAATATAAGAACAGTTATTGATATTATAGAATACTATGAACAAAATAATGAGAAAAAACTGGCAATGTTACTTATTGATGTGAGAAAGCTTTTGATGCTGTAAATTGGGATACTATGTTTTTGATCTTAGAAGAACTGAATTTCGGTGAAAAATTTATAACATGGATTAAAAGTATATATGCAGATCAAAAACCTAGATTAATCATAAACGGGGAGAAGACTAAAGAATCCAGCATCTTTCGGGGGTAAGACAAGGATGCCCTATTTCACCATTATTGTTTCTGATAATAATAGAGCTACTTAATAAGACAGAATAAGGAAATAAAGGGCCCAAAAATAAGAGGATCGGAATTTAAGATAAAGGCATATGCTGACGATTTAATTTTATTCCTTGAGGACCCTATAACTAGTATAGAGAAGCTAATGTACATTTTTGAAGAATTTGGAAAACACACAGGGTTTAAATTAAATAAAGATATGTCGGTAATCATCACCAAAAATTTGTCAAGTAAAGAAGAGGAGATTTTGAAGCAAAAAAACACTTTGTAAGATTGTCAAAAGGGCAAAATATTTAGGAGTCTATATTTCCAATAGAAACATGGAATTATTTGATTTAAACTTTATGAAAACATGGAATGAAATCAAAAAAGACCTTGTAAGATGGACACGACTAAAACTCTCATTCTATGGGAGAATAGCTGCTCTAAAAATGTTTGTGTTATCCAAATTCATCTTCTTATTTACCAATTTGCCAATAATTCATAGCAGTAAGCCATTCTCCATGTGGAATAAAGAACTAAAAAAAATTATTTCGGAAGGGAAGAAACCCCGAGTTAAATGGAAAATCTTAACTGATAATAGAGATAACGATGGATGTGATGTACCAGATTTGGAAGTATACTTTCAAGCATGTGTATTAACATGGATCCAAGAATGGATAAAGATAAAAAATAAAAGGCTCTTAGATCTGGAAGGCTATGATTTACGATACGGCTGGCATGCGTACTTATGGTACAATAAAGCAAAAGTTCATCAAAGGTTCTCTCACCATATAATAAGGAAAGCACTTATAAAAACATGGAAAAAAAATAAAAGCCAACTTTTATTGGGGGATCCCAGGATGGATGTCACCACAAGAAGCCATGTTAAGTAGATTTAGAACAACGACGAACTGGCTAAAATACGAAGAAATCACTATACAAGATCCAAGGAGTGGGACTGTAAGACTAAAAGAACTAGATAGCATTCAAAACAGAGATCCAGATTTGACATGGATTCGATACCATCAATTACAAAGTATGACAATAAACGATCTAAAAAAATCAAGGAATATATCTAGCAAAAAATGAACTTGATAACATCTTGCTAGTAGAAAAACCAAAACAAATAGCTAACCTTTACAAAGTATTATTGCAAAGAAAATTAGAGGAAGAAGTGGTTAAAGAACATATGCTACACTGGGCTAGGGACATTGGTAATGAAATTTCTTTGGAAAATTGGACCAAAGCTAGAAATGCAACACATAAATTCACAAATAACCAATTATTATGAGAAAATTTCTTTTAGATGGAAACCAGGTGGCATCTTACTCCCGTGAGATGAGCAAAAATGTACAAAAATAACAATCATCTTTGCTGGAAGTGTAACAAAGACTATGGCACATGGATTCACATGTGGTGGACCTGCCGTGTTATAGCTAAATTCTGGGAAAATCTACACAATATAATTATGGAAATAACAAACACAACATTCGATCCCACACCTGAAATATATCTATTAAATATGGTGCATAAGATAAAAGGCTTAGAAAGGAAAGATAAATGGAAACTAATTCTGTATATGATAACAACTGCTAGATTACTAGTAGCTAGTAAATGGAAAACAGAGGAAATACCAACTATTGATAATTGGTTGCTTAGACTGATAGACATCTCAGAATTGGATTTAAAAAAATCTACGAGAAGGGAAAACAAACAATGAGACAAATGAGAAATGGAGTTCGTTATTTACTTACTGTAATAAAATCTGGGGAATTTAATGTACTAATATTACTTGAATAAATTGAACGATCACTTTGGGGAAAAATTACTTATAAAATTAGAAATGATGTTAGAGACAATATAGAGAACCCTTTAAAATAAGAAGTTGTAAATTCTAAGAATAATTAACAACATATAGACGGGATATGTCAATGACAGTAACTTATACGAAACCGAGAAAAAAGCATTATTGGTGGTGATGGCAATATCTGCATTTTGCCGACATGTATTCTATGTGAAGCGGGGTTTTTTAGCTATGTAAAAATATTTATGTTATAATAAAAAAAGGAAAGATACATTTCTGAAGTAGAGTTCCAAATTCTGCCCAGTGTGTGTTAATACCTGAATCAGAGATTATGTATTAAATGAAATGAATACCCATGCCATTCTGACTGCTTTAAATGGAGAAAATGTACTCATTGGTAACACTTATCTTTATTTCTGAATTTGTGCAGAAATGCATGTCTTTCTTTATGCTTTCTTTTTGAGCATTGCTATATTAATGTTGATTCCCAAGAAAGTCACAATAGTTATTTAAACTTACAGGTGAAATCCTGGTTTACATTAAAAGAACCAACTTCTTGAATGCAGAATGCAACACAAAGCCAAAGCTGTGTCAGCTGCTATAATTTATATTTTGATGTGAATCACTCAGATAACTCACTTTCCTAATTGCTGTCTTGTCTGACAGCGAACCTTATGAATACATACTGTCATTACATGTGTGATGATGCTGTTGACAAATAGGGACATCATTTCATTACATTAAATCTTACCTTCAAACTAAGAGTTTTCTAGCTCATTTGTCAATAAAAAACTGCGTACAGACTCCTACTCTCTGACTACAATATTGATCCAGCTCCTAAACTGCAACTAATATGACCATTAATCTGCAAATGACCATAATTTTAAAATATTTCTGACAAATCATGATGGGCCTACGTTCAGAGATGCTCATCATTGTCATGTAAACAGCCACCCCCTTGTAGCTGAACCTAAATGGATTTGCTGTAAAGCAGCATCAAATCATTCAATCAAGCAAGTTTCCAAAAAGGCATCTAATCATCCCAATAAACTAATATTTGCCATGCAGATTATGATAAATGATAAGGCTAAAGTGCATTAGAGGAAGCTCTATAAACACTTCCTCACAATTTTTATTGGCAGTTTTTCAAATAAATATAGGTAGCATGAAATAGAGAGCCAGCATGGTGTAACAGTTTGAGTCTGGGACTATGAAACCCATAGGGTGAGTTTGTGCAAGTCACACTCTCTTAGCCTCAGAAGAAGGCAAAGTCTGTGACAAAATCTTGCCAAGAAAACCCCGTGATAGGTTTGTCTTAGGGTCACCATAAGTCGTAAATGATTTGAAGGCACACAACAACAATAATAGCACAATACTGTTGGAAACAAATATGATGCAATGACTGTGTTCTATTGGGCCCTGGGGAAGGAAATGTGAGATCAAAGATACACCATGTTTGTATGTCCTTCTGTGTTAGCAAAAGAATAATAATAATTATTATTAAGGTACAATAACATCCAAAATACACAAAACACTGATACCTTTATTCAAACAACCAAAATGCACAAAATACATGATGTAAGCTTTTGAAGCTCCACTGGCTTCTTACTCACACAAAGTTGTTAAAAATATACAGAAGGAGGAAAATATATAGATGATGATGTTAGTCACAGGCTTACATTTTTCCAAGATATTGTTGTTTTATTGTTCTGTGTTGAGATGATGTGGAGTGATAGCTATGCAGGCATGCCCCTCCTCTTTCTGGCCACGTAGCATTGGCAACAAAGCATTCCAGCACTCAGGATATAAAATTTGAATTCCCTTAGTGATACAAAAAGGTACTTCCCCTGAGATCCAAAATGTCTCTGTTCCTTATGTTAAGCAGAGAACATTGACTCTCTCAAGAGAGAGAGTGCTTCAGCATTAGGAAAATTTTAGGTGCTGTTTTGGTAAAACATGCCAAATGTAGTCCCATTTTATTTTATTTTATTTTATTACAAAAAAATGTATTACCTTTGTTGGAGATAGAATTCTCAAATAGTAAAGTCCCAATCCATTGGCTCCCTCTTTAGGATTCCCCTATAGCAGCTAAAATACAGTCATATTCAGGTGTAACTGTATTGGCCATATAGCAAAGTACAATAACATCCAAAATCAATGTTTTCTGCCTAAGAAACTGGGTTGTGACCTCACAAGGTATGGAGACATTCCACTTATAACCCACTTTTCTCCCAAATGAGGCTCAAGATGGCTTACAATATAAATTAAAACAGAACATCTTAAACAATATGAAGTGCAAAAATTTAAAAAGCATTAAAACATATCTCTAATTAAAATACTTCTTTTAAATTGTTAATATTAAAACAATTAAAACACTTAAAATACATATTACATACCAAAAACAGCACACCTAATCGCATATCACTCTGCTGTCATCAGTTAAGGCTGAAGGCCTATTTAAAAAAGGTGTTTGTCTGTCAGCAGAGACAGGACAAATCATCCATTGGGATGTTGTTCCAAAGCCTAGGAGCATCCACCAAAAAGGCTATCTCTTGTGTCCTCATCAGCCAAACCTTGAAGGGTAGTGGCATGAAGACAATTTTCTTCTCTCAGGGTTATTTCTAGTACTCTTAAGTAAAAGAGTAGAAGCAAATCTATTGTCTTAAAAGCTGAATACACAAGCATACCATTAATTAACTAATTAACTCTAATTCCACACTCAAGGCAAAGAGGTCTCAAACAAAGTGATGGAAAGAAACACAGACTTATGAGTTGATAAGGTGTCTTAAGAGCAACAGAATACATTTATCCATGAAAGTCACCAAAAGAAACCAATTAATATTCTAAATGATAAACATCTTACATGACATCCTCCTGTGGAAGGTCAGTCAAAAATGCAAAAGCTACCTTCTGTTTCCACCAAGATAAAGTTTTCAGATTGACTTCATGAAATATAAATGTTTGTCATACAATGCAATCCAGAACCTTATACAGTAAAGCAAGAATTTCAGTCTTTGGAAATGTAGGTATAAACAACTCTAGTGGGCATCTTCAAGGCTGAACCAAACAGAACACATAAGGGAACCAAGGTTAGAGCACTATAGAAGCTGATAAAATTTCATTTTTTTCCCTTTGTGTATGTGTTTTAGTATGAAACTTTATCATTCACATAAATTATGTTGGAGACTGATGTCCTTCAATTATACGCTGAGCTATAGAGGATAGCAACATAATAGTTGCTTCCCAATGGCTCATTACTTTAGTTCAACCCAACATCAAACTTTGCTGTTCTTGGAGAGCAAATAAAGTGCCACAGAACTAAAAGTGAGTAAATGTCCCTGTTCTGAGTGGGTGGAGGATAGTGGCATCACTAGGATTGATGTCACTGCAGTGTGGTAACCCATGCTGTCACCCCCAGGCTTGAAGCTACCAAGTCAATGGTCCCTCAGAAGTAGATCAGGCTGCTATGGAAAAGAAAGGCCCTAGTCTACTTGCCACAGCACCCAAAGGGACTGTCTGGCTCCCAATTTGTTCCAGTCCATTTTTATAAATTGTAATTTGATCCTGCTTTCAGGGGGACCCAGAAGAATAAAATCAATTCAATTCAAAATAATCTATTTTAATAATGACTTTTGCTAGATTCACATAATTTGATGGCTTGTTGAAAATCCCTGGTTAAAAAAAAAGAAGAAGAACACTTAAGAATCTGTAGCACAGAAGTGCTGGAAAGTATGAGGTGAATAGTATTTAGGATTTATTTCATGCAAATGAGAACCAGCATGGTGTAGTGATTTGAACATTGGATTAGGACTGTGGGAGACCAGGGTTTGAATCTTTTGTTGTTGTTAACTGCCCTTGAGTCAATCTTGACTCGTGGCGACCTTATGGATGAGACATCTCCAAGACTCTCTGTCCTCCATTGCTCTGCTTAATTCCTGCAACCCCAAACCCGTGACCTCCTTAATAGACTCCATCCATCTAGCATGTGGCCTTCCTCTCTTCCTACTTCCCTCCACCTTCCCTACCATGGAAACTTACTGGGTGACCTTGGGCAAATTACGATCTCTCAGCTTCAGAGAAAAGGAAGAGCAAACCTTCTTGAACAAATCTTGCCAACAAAAACTCAAGATAGATTTCCCTTAGGGTCACCATAAGTTCAAAATGACTTGAAGGCACACAACTACAACAGTTGTGCCAGCCAATATAATGCTATTTGCACTGATGACACTATGAAAACTCAAGTTGAACTGGATCCAGCTTTCATGTCTGTGTGCACATTAACTCTCTTCCACTGACCTTGTGCCCCAATCATTTCCCTGAGTGGCTGGGAGGCCTACCTTTGAATTCATCCCCTGCCCACCTTGTAGAGAAAAAGACTTTGTTAGTAATGAAGAATTTCTTTGTGTGTCTTCCTCAATTGCATCTGTCTGACTTGTGATTTTCTCTTGATTATTTCCAGAATGCTATTATCTGATGGCAATATGTGGTGCTTGAAATAACAACTCTGACTACTTTGTATTATTATTATTATTATTATTATTATTATTTTATATCCCAAATTCCTCCCAATAATGGGACTCAAGGCAGCTGACAACATATCTAAAACAATACAGATTAAAACTGTACAAAATTTTGATAAAAGTATAAACTCGTATAAAGTTATCTAAAAAGCAACTAAACAATCCATCAAGTTAAAAAATTAAAAACATTAAAAGATTATCTATACTATAAAACATAAAATCATAGTAATGCAACAGTTTTTTGGGAGGTGTTTTTTTCCTTTTTGGTGTGGGGACAAACAGCGTAGCATTTATATCTCTAGACTTGGTCTTAAGCTGTCTAGTGTAATTCTAGTGTAAATGTATTAACTGAATTCAAATTATGTGATACTTACTAATGTAGATTAAATCCTTTGTACAGAGAATAATTGAGGAAAGAGGTGTTTTACATTAGATGACTCAGAAAGTAACATATATGGCCCTATGCCCAATTACGCCATCCAGATTTGCTATTCCAAAATAAAAGAGGATGAGATAATACTGACCTAGTGAGAACCCTGGCTACTGCTACACCTAAATATAAGAGGATGAGATAATGATGATTGTTACAGATTTCAGTACATTGGCTTTTTCTTTTTCTTTTTTTTTCTTTTTTCTTTTTTGGAATATGACATAATCCTGACATTACTTGAATGCATTCTGTTTTATGGGCTGATAATGCATATTCTCTGGGCTCCATACCAATACAAATAGTTAACTGTCTTCAAATGCTGCCAAAAATGCTCTTTTGCAATTTACAGCATGTTGTAGAGGATGTTAGGGATCTACATAACAGCAGAGCCAAGCATACAGATAGCTTCTGGCTAGCTTAAAAAGCATAGGATTTTGTTGAGTATGAGTAACTTGGGAAGAAGACTATCACATGAGCCCCCATTCTTGCCACAATCATGTTAATGGGGGGGGGGGGGGGGGAAACACATACATTCCAGTTTGGGAACAGTCCCTATTGCATGCATCTTCAATCACTGTAGCAGCCATTGCAAGTCTAGGACTCTCTCCATCATACTCCTTAATCCCACTCCCATTGATTTACCAGCATGCCTTTCATTCTCTCTCTCTCTCTCTCTCTCTTCAAACCATTTAGGCATTTTGGCAATGCAATTTAAGTAGGAGGAGAGAAAAGAAAACTTTTTTTAAAAAAAGAAGAAGACAGGCTGCTTGAGAATAATGGGGAGAAGGGCAAGTGAGGGAGAGGTGAAAACTGATACCACATGACTAACCAATGCTGGAACTGAAGCCCAAATATAATCACACAAATCTAATACTACAGCAGCAATATTGGGAGCAATTGACAGGGAATGCCCATCAATGAAAAGTTGTGTGACAGTCACAGATGGATAGACCAGCTACAAATCAGCCATCGCATCATCTGATAAGGTTCAGATGGATAAGTTTCAGATGGATATTCATAAGGATTAGCTGCCTTGGGTCCCTTTTCGGGAGGAAGGGATAAAAATAAATAAATAAATAAATAAAAATAGAGTTTTGCCTTAGGGAAAAGAGGAAGACCTCATTCTATGTAGAATGGGCTTTGTGCAAACCTCCAGCCCATATGTCAGAAATGAGGGTCACCATAAGTCAGAAACTACTTGAAGGCACAGAACATCTATTCTGCTTCGATCCCACTTTTTAGCCTCATCTGATAATCTCCTAAGACTTAGAAGGCCAACTATGAATGAATCAGATAATATTCTCAAGTGTAAAGATATATTAGTAGATACCAAAGTCAGAATTATCCATCCAATAGTATTTCTAAGCATGTGACAGCTGGATAGTGAAGAAAGCTGGAAGAAATCAACAGATATGAAATGTGGTGCTGGAAAAGAGTTCTATGGATACCATGGTCTGCTAAAAAAAAGACAAATGAATGGTTCCTAGATCAAATTATGCATGAACTCTCTCTAGAAGCTGAGTTGATTCAGCTGAGACTGATGTACTTTGGACATATCATGAGGCAAGTGGGAGTCGCTGGAAAAAGATTATAATGTTCAGCAAAATTGAAGGCATCAGGAAAAGAAGGAGACCAAATTCTAGATCGAGGTAGGCAACCTAAGGGCCGGGGGCTGGATGCGGCCCCCCCCAAGGCCTTTGGACCGGCCCCAGGCTGGTCCTGCTGCCGCCGCCAGCCACCATGATAATATTGATTATTGTTGTTATTACTTGTTCTTGGGGTTTTCTTGGCAAAATCTCCACAGGGGGTTTGCCATGGCTTTTCTGGGGCTGAGAGAGTATGCATGCATATTTTTTTAATTTTAAAAAAAATTAAAAAAAATTTTTTTTATTTTGATTGATTGATTGATTTTTGATGCTTTGGCCCCCCAATTGTCTGAGGGACAGCAAGCCAGCCCCCAACTCAAAAAGGTTGCCTACCCCTGTTCTAGATGGTTTAATTTAATCAAAGAAAAAACTAATCTGAGTTTACAGGACTGAAGCAGGGCTGTTGATGACCAGGGCTCTTGAACATCTCTTGTTCATAGTCTCATCATAAGTTGAAATTGACTTGACGACAACAACCACAATTTAGGAAGCTCTTTATTAGATATGTAGTGGACAATTTAATGTTAACAAAAAGTGTTCTCAGGAAAGCTCCTGGAGTAATAACAAGCAGATGGTGCATTTGGTGTTGTATTGGGAAGTAGATAGCTTAGAGAGGATTAGCTATTTGATGCACTTTGGCTAGAAAAATGTGGGTGCAAATTTTCCCATTTTGGTGGGCTCAATAATAATAATAATAATAATAATAATAATAATAATAATAATAATAAAGTCTATTTTTATCCCACCCCTCTCCAGCACAATCGGGGTGGCTTACAACAGTTAACAACACCAATACATATATCAATTATCTAACCCACCCTCCCCTTAAAACAATATTAAACTTGGAGAGATTTAAAACATAGAATAAAATAAATAAAAAGGGACATGGAACAATTAAAGCAGTAGCTTAAAATAAACAGTAACAGCTCAGGGGAGCAAGTTAGCCAAAATCTTTGGGACAGGATAGTTATTCAGGGAAGGCCTGCCGGAAAAGATCCGTCTTGACAGCTTTTTTGAAGCTGTCAAGAGTGGTAATAAAACGGATCTCATCCGGCAGACAATTCCATAATCTGGGAGCGGAGGCAGAGAAAGCCCTCTGGGAGGTCACCGACAGCCTAGTTTTTATAGGCTGTAACAGATTCCTCCCAGAGGACCGGGGTGCATGGGGAGGATCGTATGGGAGGAGGCGGTCCTGGAGATAAGTTGGACCCAAGCCATGTAGGGCTTTAAAGGTCATAACCAACACCTGGTACTGTGCCCAGAAACTAATAGGCAGCCAGTGGAGAGTTTTTAGCACTGGTGTTATATGCTCTCTTCTAGAAACACCAGTGACCAACCTGGCTGCCATATTCTGAACTAATTGAAGTTTCTAGGTCAAGCACAAGGGTAGCCCCATGTAAAGCGTGTTACAAAAATCGAGATGGGAGGTTACCAGAACATGTACTACAGTTTCAAGATCCCTAGTTTCCAGGAAAGGGTGCACCTGGCATATCAGCTGAAGCTGATAACAGGCACTCCTGACCGTCGCATTTACCTGATTGGACATCTGGAGCGATGGATCCAGGAGCACCCCCAGACTGCGAACAAAGTCCTTGGAGGAGAGTGTGACTCCACCCAGGACTGGAAGTTGTATTCTCAGACCTGGTTTCGAGCCTGTGACTGTTAGTACCTCCGTTTTGTCTGGATTCAGTCTCAATCTGTTTTTCCTCATCCAGTCCATTACTGCTTTAAGACAATCTTTGAGAGGAGAGACACCATCTGAAGTCGAAGCTGATGACCGGATCATGGAGAAGTATATCTGGGTGTCATCAGCATACTGATGACACCGCACTCCATGCCTCCGAATGATCTCTCCCAGTGGCTTCATATAAATGTTAAATAGCATCGGGGACAGGATGGCACCCTGAGGGATGCCACAATTAAGCTCTATTCTGGTAGAGCAACTGTCCCCGAGCCTCACCCTCTGGGACCTGGTCTCAGCTTTGGGCAAGAGGAATGGACTGTGTGTAGATCTCTATTCAATTTAGGAGATTATCACGTGGGAGGAAAGCGTCTTTCTCCCATCCTTAAACCGTGTTAATTGCATGATTGGGGGAGAATATTCACACCCCCACATGCTTATCCCGTTCTTCTCCTGTCCATAAACAGGAACTCCCATTAATATCAAATGATGGGTCCATTACTGTTTATGGATGGGAGAAGAATGAGATAGGCATGTGGAGGTGTGATAATCTCCCCCCGATCGCGCAATTAACATGGATTAAGGATGGAGAAGGATGCTTTGGAGCTCTGTGTGATAATCTCCTTAGTGGTATACTAGCTCCCTACAACGTCTTTCCACGTGCTCCATGTGTGTGCTTAGGTAGCTTCCTCCTTTACACCCTGTCATTGTGGTGCCAAGGCTCACCCTCCTCTCTGGTCTGCATCCCCTTTCTAGCTTGAAGCCTATAACCTAGATTAAATGTTCCTTATTTGATCTCTCTAAGAAAGTGAGAAAAAATAATACCTTTATTTCAGCTCCATCTGAGAACAGCCCCATTGGTTAAGAATTTCTGTCTTAGTTTCCAACCAAATTCTCTCTCTCGCTCTCTCTCTGTATACATCTGAATGGCAGACTGTGAGCAACTGTGGTTGGTACTTAATTCACAGTGCTTAAAGTTGTCACCAGGCACAGTGCCTAGGTGTCAAGTTTTGACCTAGAAACCTCAGGGCCTGCAGTGAGCCTGAATTGCCAATCATACATTGGACTCAAATGAGCCACAATCCAGAATTGAGTTCGCTTACATTTACGATAAATCAGAATGAATCTGGGGATGTTCTGTTATTGGACTGAGGTAAGAAAGGTCCCAAAAGTGCAATTGTTGTTGTTGTGTGCTTTCAAGTCATTTCCAGTTTATGGTGACCCTATCATGGATTTTCTTGGCAAGATTTGTTCAGAAGAGGTTTGCCATTGCCTTTCTCTGAGAGAGTATGAGTTGCCCAAGGTTACCCAGTGGGTTTCACAGCTGAGCTGGGAATCGAACTCTGGTCTCCAGAGGCGTAATCCAACATTGAAACCACTGCACCAAACTGGCTCTCAGACAATGTTCTAAATGCATCCAGATTGGTTTTAAACCGCCCAAAATATTAAGACCTGAGTATTTTATGATGATTTTATGGTGACTGAAGTTGTTTAGTCCCACATATTACTTCTAAAACAGCAATTCTGCTTTTCAGCAAAACAGATCCCATCCCTAATTCCTATTATTCTCTGATAAAAGAATCACGGGAATGTGTATATTGCTTTGTTTTGCTGAATGGTTGCATTAAAGGCTTGGCTTCATAATTTGTGTTAATTTCTATAATTTTCTTTATCTTCTGCTCAGTTTGGTTGTTAGCTGCTCACCTGTTTAAAGGTAATTACAACAGGAAAATATGAAAATTGTAATATCATTGCTTGGCATGCTCAAAAGAACTCAGTAGGGCTAATCATGTGAATGATGTTGGTACCTAAAGGAATAACAATACAGAACTATAGTATGACTATTTATGCACTAATTAATAGCTTTCCACTAATACAGATAACACTCACTCTAGGATCATCAATCTGCCAAAGTATAGATAAAGATTCTTTTTTTACTTTCATACATTTCAATTAAACTTATAAGTTAGTGGCTGTATAAAGGTAAGACCCAGAAAGCTGTACTTTAAAATTTATTCTCACCTGGATTTACATGTATAAATGGATGGCCTGTGAGCATAGATATATAAATTTAAATAATAGGTGGAGGATTGTGAAAATAACCAAATTTGTGCCATTGGAAAGCAAGGTCAATATTCTATGTCAGTTACTTAGGCTTCATCCACACTGCAGAAATAATCCAGTTTGACACTACTTTAACTGCTATGGCTCAATACTATGGAATTCTGGGAACTATAGTTTTGTGAGACATTTTGCCCTCTTTGTCAGAGAGCAATGGTGCTACAACAAACTACAATTCCTAGAATTCCATAACATTGAGCCATGACAGTTAAAGTTGTGTCAAACTGGATTAGTTCTGCCATACAGATGCAACCTTAGTTAAGTACTGATGTCAAATAATTCTGGTTCTAGTTTTTTCTTCAATGTGCATTTTTTTTTATTCTGTGGTGCATTTGAGCATCTGAATGATGAATCAGATCCCTTGGTAAATATTAAAATTATGTCCTTCTCATTGCCTCAAATCATTTATATCAAATGAATCTGCTTTATGCTGGATCGGTTCACTGGTCCGTCTAGACTAGTACTGTCAACTGAGATCACTGGCCTGTCAATAAGGTTTCAGGAGCCTTTCACTGAAGGTGAACTTAGACCACTGGAATACAAAGCATGTATTCTATAGTTTAGGCCAGGGGTAGGCAACCTAAGGCCTGGGGGCCAGATGCGCCCCCCCCGAGGCCTTTGGACTGGTCCCAGGCCGGTCCTGCCGCCGCCGCCGCTGCCGCCACCGCCTGCCATGATGATATTGATTATTGTTGTTATTACTTGTTCTTGGGGTTTTCTTGGCAAAATCTCCACAGGGGTTTTGTCATGGCTTTTCTGGGGCTGAGAATGTGTGCATGCATATATTTTTCAATTTTTAAAATCTATTTATTTATTTTATTTATTTATTTATGGTGCTTCAGCCCCCCAATTGTCTGAGGGACAGCAACCCGGCCCCCAGCTCAAAAAGGTTGCCTATCCCTGGTTTAGGCCAATTCCACTTGTAGATTACAGTCCCCACCTTCCTCTAATGGTTACTTTAATGGTCAAAAGGTATCCAATTACCAAATGAAAAAGCCAGGCTGACAGTGGCCACAGCATGTTTAGCACTTGCCACTCAGTACAAGGAGAGAAAGCATGATTGATCCCCTTCAACCTATACACACATGCACACGTACACATACACATCAAATTTAATCTTAGAAATTGGCAAAATGGATGATATCTTTTAAAAACACTTTTATCATTCAGGAATAGTTAAAAAGGAATTATATATACAGCTAGCAAAGCATGGCAGAGATTTCATCTGCCATATGACATCAGACAGCAACAAATTAGTGATAGTTATCAGCCACCCCGATTGCTCTGCAGAGGGGTGGGATATAAATTATTATTATTATTATTATTATTATTATTATTATTATTATTATTAAAATTTGCAGTATCCAGTAGTATCTATTGACACCATGTCCAACAATGGCTTTGTAGTTGAGAGAAATACTAAGTTGAGTACCCTTCTTCGTGGAGTTTGCTTTATTATTGCAGCCCTCTGGAGCATAGCCCAAGTTGTACTGGAATGTCCGTAAACACTCAGAAGTAACCTTTGATGGTGTGTTGAGGATAGCAGTGGGTAACTGCTATTAACCAAAATCAAGTACTTTTCTTTGAAAGAGCAGAAAGCTGTCTGATAGCACAAAACCACTACTGGAAACCAGCCTAGAGTCTCATCTGTAATATAAATTAGGTTCATTATCATGAATGACAATATAATTCCTGAAAACTCCTATAAATTTTCATTTTGGGGAGATCAGGAAAACTTTTGTAGACTTTGGGCCTTTGCAGACTGCTAGAAATAATGCAGCTTGAGCCCACTTTAACTGCCCTAGCTCAGTGCTGGGGAATCATGGGAACTGTAGGTTTTTCTGAGACATTGAGCCTTCTCTGTCAGGGAGATCTGGTGCCACAATAAACTACAGTTCCCATGATTCCCTAACACTGAGCCAGGGCAGTTAAATTGGACTATTGCATTATTTCTGGAAGTCTGCAAAGGCCCTTTCTCTCTTTACCAGGTTTTCCTTCCTTCCTTCCTTCCTTCACTCCTTCCCTCCCTCCCTCCCTCCCTCAGAAAACAGCCTTCTTTCTTGTATATATTTGTCAATGAAATAGAGCTAAGTATCATCATTTTTAATGTTACTCTAAGGTCAGGATTTAAAATCAGTTTGATGCTATAGTTAGATTTCAGGTTTAATTATAGAATTATAGTACATTTATTGATAGAAAGGTAGTGGCACTTGATATGTCCAGGAGCTTTACCTCAGAGAACTATTTTGATGAGTATCATAGCATAGCACCCATCTCTCTCTTGAGATATATATATATATATATATATAGAGAGAGAGAGAGAGAGAGAGAGAGAGAGAGAATATCTTAACACCTGAGCAGTAAGATCCTACAGAAGTCAATTATTCACGTAACCAGATCCCAAACTGTGTATGACTTCAGGGCTTTAAAGGCCACAAAACCAGCAGTTTAAATTGTTGGAAACAATACAGCAGCTGGTAAAGCAATTTTAGTATGAAAGTTCCAGATTACTAGTCCCAGTCAGCAGTTTAGTTGCAGCACTGTCAACTATTTGTAGTTTCTGAATGCTTCACAAAGGATTCCCGCATACAGTACATTATAGTAAACCCAATTGATATATAACTACATGTCAGGAGATGCTTGATCTGTGTGCAGTTCCCCTATAAGATGCAAACCACTTAAATGCAAGGGTAAGTTTCAAGGTGAAGTAACTTCCAGGTCTGTAATGACTGCCCAACTCAGACTTCCCACTTGCTATTTTTGAGCAAGTAGATTTCTTCCTGTTTCAGTTGAATCTTGCTTGAGCTCCTCTTTAGGCATCATAAATCTGAGCACAAATAGATAAAGGGGAAGCAGTATCATGCTAAACCTTCCACCCTCACCCCCGCCCCAGTTGGTGTTCAATATGTGAAGAGAGGCACTCCTTAGGGTCCAGAATGCTCACAAATCAGGAATCTGTGGGGAATCTCCATGAATTGATGAGACTTGTCTCATCACAAAGTCACATCCAGAGGTCAATGGAAGCCATTCTGGAGGGGAGCCAAGGTATTGCACTTCATCTTCTTACGTCTTTACTAAACTCAAATCCATACACTTGAATAAGACTGGAATTTTCCTGAGTTTTATTGTTTTTTTGTTTTGTTCCTGACTTTCTTGTTCTTGACTTCAGCTTCTTCTTTGATTTTGTCTCTTGGCTTGTCCCTTGACCCTGATTTATTCTTTATTTCTTCAGTTCTTCCTACTAAATTTCATCACTTGTCTTAGTTCCTGGCTTTTGGTTCACTTCCAGGTGGTTTCCCACAGCCCAGTCCCCACATAAAGGCATTGATGGTCTCTTCTGACTTGTAGATATTCAGGGTCCAAACTGGTGCTGGGGACATTTTTTCTTCTATACCATCTCATTCTGCCTTGGTTATGCCTTTGAACCAAGAGGGATGTCTTGATTGACATAACTACTTTTTGGGCAGAATTTGTAACTTGGAGATATTTTGTGCTCTAGAAAAGGAGTACAATTTCTGAAAGAGACTCCTGAATGGTTTCATGATAATTTGGAGAGAGAGTGTTGTGGTGGGGGTCTCTTTATTTTCCAGTATCATAAAAGACTGAAAAGCCTCTGAGAGACTGCAGTTGCTTGTCTCAAATGGTGCATCAACCCCTCCAGCCTGCTGTCAGCTTTTCACATTTTGGGCAGATTGAAGGCCTTCCTTCAATACTGCTATTGTTACAGCCTGTGCCCCATCCCCTTAAACTGTTGAAACAGTTGAGGTGCAGAGTATGCCCTGCAAAAATAATACTCTTCTACATCATGGTAAGGAAGCCTGACAACAGTTTGCTTAGTTTTTAATAAATGTGTTTTGATTTTCCACATTTCACATCACTCAAATATTCTTTGATAATGGTTGAAGAATAATTTGTTTAAGAAGTAGGAGACCATTGTAGAAAACAATGTTGAACAATATTACATGTGTAAGTTAGGGGTGTAAATCACCACTAATTTTCCTCTTAAAGGACACAGTAATTTTAACAATTTTCTTCCCATTGCAGTAAAGTCTTCAAAAACTGCAGAGTTTTCAAAAACTATTCATAATTTGAGACTTATTCCATGCAACATTTGCACATTTTTTGAAAATGAAAATGATTTTTCTAAGCAGGAAACAGCACTTTCTGTGCATAGAAAAAGCTGTTTCCTACTCTCTCTCTCTCTCACACACACACACACACAAACCTACATGTGAATTTTGCCCAGAACAAATCCTATACTGTGAATATTCTCCTCAGTCCAGGATTGTCCTCATCTATGATCCCCAATATTTTGGTCATTTTCCATCTCTACTAAGTGACAATGGGGTTGAGATTGTTTGCTCTAATAAAAAATTATGAGAGTGATTGTGCCTCATCCCTAAGGTAACATCAGTAAGATATACTTTAAATGTCTACACTACACTAGCAAATACATTTTGCATCTAGACATAATAATTGTTCCTTATAAAATGAGATGAATGAAAATTCTGAGATTATGTTTTACAGTGATTCAGTTTCCTGTTCAGTTTATGATATTTACACACTATACTTGTCTGCTTGTACAGGTTCAAGCATATAAATAATCTTTTTATTGTTCTAGTGGATAATTCATCCCAAAAATACCCAAAAAGAAGTCTTCAGTTAAAAGGCCTATTCAAAAATAATTTCCATGTAAATTTTATTTTAAAAAGAACAAATATATAAACTGTACTGACTGGCGATCATCTTATTTGAAGAATGGTGGTCATAAATAAATGATCATACAAAGGAAAATTCCATTTGTGCTAATATAAAGAAACAACATGGGTGCTCATATTAGGAAACTATCTTTTGTTTAGTTATAGTTTTTCAGATCATATGTCTCCTTTCTGAATATATATATATATATATATATATATATATATATATATGAAATACAATATAATAATAATAGCAGCATAGTCATGTTACCTCAACTCTAAAACAACACAACAACACAACCCCAGGAACATTAGACCTTTCATGGAAGTTTGGGGGAATGATTCATATTAACTGAGAATCTAAATATGCTTATAGGCTAAACTTAATAACATTGTATTAAATGGAAGCTGATAGATATTGTGTGTTAAGAATGGATAGTAATAAGCTGAATATCCAAAAAGTTATTTTTTAATTTTTCTGTTCTACCTCTAATTGGCCAGACTATCTGTTGGCTTTAAATTCTTACAGACATTACCTAGCATTCTATGTTCTCTGTTTGCAGATAATAACCATGACAATTAAATGTAGCAGATACAAGTGAGACCTGTACCAAGTGTTGCAGTGTGAAGTGTTCTTGTTTAGAATACTAGAATACTAATCAGACAGACTTGCATTCTTTTACAATATTCCATTCTATGCTCCCTTTTTACCTGATCTTCCACCCCCACCCCCACCCAAATGGTCAGCATTCTTTCTCTGGTGACCATCTTCAATCCTTAATACTTGTTTTGGGGCTTTCAACCCTACACTTCAGGTTTTGTTCTAGATACTATTTTGTACTTCCACAAACTTCAGCAATGTTGGTGCTTCTATCTTGTATGTGAATTGTGACATTTTAATAATAATAATAATAATAATAATAATAATAATAATAATGTATTTATACCCCACCCCTCTGTGCACAATCAGGGTGGCTAACAACAATTAAAAATACATAAAGTACAAATCCAAAAAAAACAATTACCCCCCCCCCTAAAAAAGTATTACATCAGACACTGATTAAAACATCTTCGGCTAAAACATAAAATAAAAGAAAACCATAAACAACAAAATCTAACAACAAACTGAGTAGTGGAATAGTGGTGGCAATCAAATTGGGATAGGGCAAAATACGGAGGTTCCTGAGGCCGGGAAGTCTATTCTGGAAAGGCCTGCTGGAAGAGATCCATCTTAACAGCCTTTTTAAAGCTGTTTAGCATTGTAATCTGATGGATCTTGTCCGGCAGGCCGTTCCATAATCTGGAGGCGACTACCAAAAATGCCCTCTGGGAGGCTGCAGACAGCCTAGATTTTAATGGCTGGAGCAAGTTTCTCCCAGAGGACTGGAGTGCGCAGGGAGGATTCTATGGGAGAATGCGGTCCTGAAGATAGGTTGGACCCAAGCCATTTAGGGCTTTAAAGGTAATAACCAACACCTTATATGGGCCCGGAAACTAATAGGCAGCCAGTGGAGGCATTTTAACACCGGAGTTATGTGATCCCTCCTAGATGTTCCAGAGACCACTCTGGCTGCCATGTTTTGTACTAATTGAAGTTTCTGGACCAAGCACAAGGGTAGCCCCATGTAGAACGCATTACAGAAATCCAGACGAGAGGTTACGCACATGCAAAACAGTCTGGAGGTCCCTTACTTCCAGAAAAGGGCGCAGCTGACGTATTAGCCGAAGCTGATAACAGGCACTCCTGACCATCGCATTTACCTGATTTGTCAACAGGAGCGATGAGTCAAGGAGCACCCCCAAACTGCGAACACAGTCCTTTACGGAGAGTGTGACCCCATCCAGGACCGGAGGTTGCAACCCAATTCTAGGTTTTGGGACCGCTACTGTGAGCACCTCTGTTTTTTCTGGATTCACTCTCAATCTCTTTTTCCTCATCCAGTCCATTACTGCCTTAAGACATTCATTGAGGGAAGAGATGCCATTGGGATTCGAGGCTGATGATCGAGACATGGAGAAATAGCATACTGATAACACCCAGCTCCATGACTCCAAATGATCTCACCCCGTGGCTACATATAGATGTTAAACAGCATCAGGGACAGAATGACACCTTGAGGGATGCCACAGGTGAGCTCCTTTTTACTGGAGCAACTGTCGCCAAGCAGCACCCTCTGGGACCTGCCCAAGAGGAAGGAACGGAACCACTGCAGGACAGTGCCTCCAATTCCTAACCCACTCAGGAGATCCAAGAGGATGCCATGATCTATCGTATCAAAAGCTGCAGAGAGGTCTAAAAGCACCAATGGGGTCACACTACCCCTGTCGATGCTCAGACGCAGGTCATTGGTCAAGGCAAGCATGGCAGTCTCAACTCCAAATTCTGTCCTAAAGCCAGTTTGAAATGGGTCTAGATAATCGGTTTCATCCAAGACAGCTTGGAGTTAAAGAGCAACCACCCTCTTGATCACCTTGCTCAGAAATGGTAACAAGGAGACTGGCCTGTAGTTGTCCATATCCAGGGGGTCCAGGGAAGGTTTTTTCAGAAACGGCCTAACAGCCACTTCCTTCAAACAGGATGGAATATGACCTTCCCTGAGGAATGCATTGATGATGTCTGTAAGGAACATCCTCAATGAATGCCCCCCCCCCCCCCCCCGGATGGCCAGCCATGATGGGCAAGGATCGAGAGGGCAGGTCGTTTTCCTCACTCTACCAAGGAGCTTGTCCACATCATTGGTACTCACAGATTGAAACTGATTCCATTAACGGAGTCGTTGGACACCTCGTCAATTGTTTCTGTCAAAACACTGGCGCCTAAGTCGGCTTTTATCTGCGAGATTTTATCTGTGAAAAAGTTGTTAAATGCATCACAGCAGGCTGTTGTTGGGTTAAGTAACAGGTTCTGCACAGGAGGTACCTGAGCCACCCTAAACAGCTCTGCTGGACGGGACTCTGCAGACGCAATATGTGCAGAACAGAAAGATCTCTGTGTTGCACATATTGCCTCTCGATAGGACCAAAGAAAGTTCCTATGACGAGTCTGGTCATATAAGAGTCAAGTTTTTTGCCAGGTGCACTCTAGTCGTTGCCAACCAGTTTCATTTTTCTAAGCTCTGGTGTATACCATTGCTTCCGATTTGGAGCAGGTTGGAAAGGACGCTTGGGAGTGATCGTGTTGATAGCCTTGGTGAGATCGGTGTTCCAAGTATTAACCAAAGCTTTGACAGGGTCACCGGCGTTACCAATCATTAAACCCTCCAAGGCTTTCTGGAATCCTATTGGTTCCATTAGCCTTCGAGGGTTGACCATTCTAATGGGTCCACCACCCCCGGTGGGCCAGATAGAGGCTTTTAGTTCAGTCTTGACCAGGAAATGATCCATCCACGACAACGTGGTGGTTTTAATAACCTCCACCCATGGATATTCCTGTTCCGTACTAAAGACCACATTGAGGATATGACCCACACAATGTGTGGGCCCGATGACCAATTGGGATAGGCCCGTGTTTGTCATGGTTTCTATAACTCCCAAGCCACACCTGTTAGATCTGAGAGGCTGGTCTCGAGTAGAATGTTGAAGTCGCCCAGAACTAAAAGTCTGGGTGACTCCAACAGCAACTCTGAAACCAGTTGTGTCAGCTCGGTTAGGGAGTCTGCTAGACAACGGGGTGGTCGGTATACTAGCAGAATCCACAAACTATCCCTGGTCCTCAGGCTAAGGTACATACACTCAAAGTGGACTGTGTTCCAGACAGGTATCCTGGTCAAAGTCAGATTGTTCTTATAAACCAGAGCCACTCCACCCACCCCTGCCCACTTCCCCTTACCTGCTCACTCACAGAATACCCAGCTGGGAGGGCTTGCGTCCAAGTGATGGTGCTATCCTCTCCCAGTCAGGTTTCTGTGAAGCAAGCCAGGTCGGCATCCTGGCTTTGTCTATGTAAGGTTCACCTGAACTCAAGAAACCGAGAGAATGATCATTATATTCCATATGAGGAATGTGCCATAGTGGTTTGAAAAACATGAACAATATTGACCATGAATTTACTATTCCAGGTAAAGGCACCTACAAGAGACATTTTATAAAAACAAAAATCAAGCCAAAATAAATATCTACTTGGGAACATTGTTGAGAACACTTTAAAGTATAGTACTTATAGTGTGTGGCCAATATTGTCTGCTGATCTTTATCTATGGTTCTAGAAATGATAGAAATAATTTCTATAATTTAGTTTGATTCCCAGTTTGAGGGAAAAGTGGAACATAAAAATAAGTGAATAAGTAAATGAATTTCATAGTTCTACATGTAATCCATATTACAAAGTCCATAGTATGGTAATAGCTTTATTGACTAGCCAAAAACACCCAAAAATATTGGTGTAACCAAAGTAACTCCACAACCTTTGTTGATTTGTCTATATGTTTGTTCTAAAGTAGTACTTCTGCTATACAATGTTTTATTGGGCTTGATTTTTTCATCACACATTTTCACTAAGTACATAAGTACTAAAAGACATTACACATGTTTTTCAACAGTCATAATGCCCTGAATCTAATTCTTAATTTAAGCCCATTCACTTAACAGTTTTTACAAAAGTGTTGACTTAGGTTCCCTTCACACTGCACAAATATATACACAAACTAGTATTCCATTTTAATTGTCACAGCTGCATCCTATTTAATCCTGGGATTTATGGTTAAGGGAGGGGCATTTAGAATTCTTAGCCAGAGACCTCTAGTACAAACCCTATGATTCCAATATAATTAAATCATGGCAGTTAAAGTTGAATCATAGTGCCACAACTGTGTGCTATGAAAGGGCTGTTACAATTCAGTTGTTATGTCAATGGGCCTACACAATCTTGGATTAGTAATTAGATTAGGGCCAAAATTATCATCCTGGAATTTATATACATGTTTTCTTTTGATGTTGTTTTAAAGGCAAGTGAATTGTGTTCTTATAATGTCTAGTGTATCTAATTTATTTTTAAAAATACTTCTAGGTGTGCTGTAATGAGATACTGCACAACAATATACCAGGTTTCCAGTGCTGTGAAGACCAATACCTCCATATTAATACATCGGGTGTTTGCTGTGGTGGCCAGATGCATGCAGTGCAATCAGACTATGCGTGTTGTGGTGGCTATTACACAAGGGTAATGACAGGTGAGAAATACATTCTTTAAAGTGCTTGACAGAAATAAACCTATATACAGTATGGGCTGTATTGCAGTTATAGATTTATAACCTAGAGTTACAGATACATAACTCATCTGTATGATTAGAAACCCAAGAGAATGCCACCCCAGTCTAACTTAAAAACCAGGGTGAAGGAGCTTCCAATTAGACTCAAGGAACAGGATATTTCCACCTTTCCTGCCAAGAAGTAAGCCTGCAGCAATCAGAAACACAACCTCTGTTGCAAGTCCTCTTCATAGCCCCACTAGCTGGTGGGGAACAGTGGAAATATTGTCTTCTTTCTACCTCAATTGAAAGATGAATGGGCTTTCTTCATCCAGCTGCTGGATGGATGGGTGATGGGACTGGGGCCAAGAGATATTAGGGCCTTTGCAGACTGCCAGAAATAGTGCAAATTGAGTCCACTTTAACTGCCCTGACTCAGTGCTAGGGAATCATGGGAACTGTAGTTTATTGTGGCACCAGAGCTCTCTGACAGAGAAGGCTCAATGTCTCAGAAAAAAAATACAATTCCCATTATTCCCTAGCACTGAGTCAGAGCAGTTAAAGTGGACTCAATTTGCACTATTTCTGGCAGTTTGCAAAGGCTCATTACTTAGTTACATCTCTGTAACTAAGTAGTCAGTCTAGGACTTTGGTGTATGTCTTCAGGAGGAAAGAATATGTATTTATATCTTACTGAGTTTTAGATAAATAGTGTTTGTGTTTAACCACAAAATAAGAAATGGAAAGTTGCTATGATTTTTTTTTTGTACTACATACATCAAGCTCATTGTACTGTTGAATTAATTATTAAACAATATGCCAGTACACAGTTATATTTAAAAAAATAGGGCTGTAAAAGGATTTTGCTTTGAACAGCCTCAAAGTCAGAATGTTCAATATCCAGTGAATGATGTTCCATTCCACATGGATAAAAATCAGGATGGGTGATTTGGGTTCAAAGCTCTTATAAGCCATGGGCCTCAATTAATTAAACATTGTCCATGGGCCCCAATCCCTCTAAGCTACATCACAAATATAATTAATAATTCATTGTCATCATCATCATCATCATCATCATCTGAGGGGCAATTTGTAATCTGGCTGCAAAAATGTAATATAATTGTAATTTATACACTTCCATTTTTCTATGAGCTCAAAATGTGTGCATGGCTTTCCTCTTTTCCACTTTAGCCTTGTAACAACTCTGTCAAGCAACTCAGACTGAAGGCAATGCTTAGTCCAAGGGCACCCAGTGACTTGTATGGGATCTCCCAAGTGCCATTCTAATGCTCTAATCATTATACCACACTGGGTTTCTGAAGAGGTTAAATTTTTGTTTTTGTTTTTTCTCAACAACTAGTATTTGAGATAAAATACATCTTTAATTAGTCACATGTGACTAAAGGTCCTTGTGTTGATTGACATCCCCATCCCACTTTGCTGCAGCAATGTACCAGTAAATCTCAATGGCAACACCAAAATGCACATCACCATACTAAAACTGGAACCACTGTCCCTGTCATCTCACCATCTATTCCACTCTACTGCTCCCCATAACCTTCCCATACATGCAACAACCTTCCTTCAGTCTCCCACCAATACCATTCTTCATCCCCTTCTCCAAAGATGCCAGCTCTCCTTCGCTCCTTCCTTTCTTCTTTAAGATGAAGAAGGCAGGAATTGAGAAGAAGAAAAATAATCCTTACCCTAACCCAGGCTTGCTCAACCTGTTGTCAGCATGAGTGCTGGGTGCTTTTTTGGACTTTTCTCATCAACTACAGCCAGCATGAGTGCCAGATGCTGAAATCCAAAACATGTGGAGAAGCCACACTAGGTTAGAAAAGCTTAATATAGCCACAATGAGCTGACCAATAAATAGCAATGTCAGTTCTGGGAGAATTAACAATTTCTCCAGCTTCACATGCGCTGCCCATCAAAAGGCAGTTCTGCCACTACAAGTAGGGTAAAATTCAAAGGGCCTCTGTGTAGTAAAAGAGCAGAATGATAAGGGTGACCAGATGTCTTCTTTTTCCAGGACATGTCATACATTTCAACTTCTGTCCAGGAGAAATTCCCAAATGTCTTCCATTTTGAGCATGACTAAGAAGCATGAATTTATATTTATATGAGTGGTTTTAGCTTATATTTTGTCATGTCTATATTTTTCTTGAAAGTCCTACATTTTGAGGTGCCTTCTCCTCCTTTGCAGTTATCACATCTAACCCTGAGAATGATTCACCTACAAAATACTGCACTGTCCTGGTTTTTTGAGGTGCTTTGAGATTTTGAAGTGCCCCCTACAAAAGCTAAGGCATGAATAGCAGTGGGAAAATCAAGTGCAATAATAAAATGGATGCAGTGGCTCAAGTGGTTAAGATGCTGAATCTGTTGATACAAGATCGGCAGGTTGACAGTTTGAGGCCCAGATGCTGCATGATGGGGTGAGCTCCCATCACTAGTCCCAGCTTCTGCCAACCTAGCAGTTTGAAAGCATGCAAATGCAAGTAAATAAATAGGTACCACTTCAGTGGGAAGGTTAACAGTGTTCTGTGCAATCATGCTGGCCACGTGATCACATAGTAGTGCGCAGACAATGCTGATTCTTTGGCTTAGTAATGGAGATGAGCACTGCTCTCTATGGTTGGACATGACTTGACAACCTTGTCAATGGGAAATATCTTCATCTTCACCTAAGAAAATGGAGAGACAGTCTGTTGAAGCATTTTCATGTTTACTTCACTGGCCCAGTTTACACATAATTCCACAACTTATTTTAGAATTACCTGCATGAACTAGAATGATACTCCAGCATGGATACTCCTCTCTCTTTCACTTGCAAGGCTGTGAGTAATATTAAAAAATTATTTAGATTATTTTTAGAAGTTCCTAGCTTTCTGTTATGAATGAAATATTGTTATTTATAACAAACCACAGCAGTTTCAAAATTAGCCAGCTTCAAATCAAGGATAATAAAGTGGTATTTCTCAAATTGACTATAGTTTGTCATAAGCCATTATCCATGGTTCATAAGCAGTTACAAGCTGAGGGTGCAACTTAACATCACTTTAAGTTCTGTAGCTCCATCCTATGGAATGCTGAGATTTGTAGTTTTACAAGGTATTTAGCCTTCCCTGCCAAAATATGCTTGTGACTCACAAAATTACAAATCCCAGGATTCTGTAGGATGGAGCCATGGCAGTTAAAGTGCTGCCAAATGGCATTATTTCTACTGTGTAGATGCACCAGCAAAACTAAACACTGCACAAAAAGAGGGAGGGGGACAGCAAGCATACAAACCCAGGTTTTGCTTGTGTCTATTCCAGGTTGTGCACATACTATTAAACTGGAGGTGGGGATCATAGAACCCAGCTGCAGTCCTGTAATGTCTTCCAGTCTCAACAACAACAACAGCAACAACAACAATAAATGTCCCTGCATGAATTGCCCTCCCAGCTGCTTATACTTCCCTGTGAATCTCAGCTGCAAAACTGCAGTGCATGCATATTGCCATCCGAAAATCTAAAATCACCATCCCTATCCCATCCACCACTGTTCTCTGCTACTGCTCTGAATCCTTCCCCATCCCCATAGCTGCTGTCCTCCAGTTCTCCTCAACCAGCACCATTACCCATCTTCTTCCCCATTTCTGCCATCCTTGGAAGATGAAGGAAAAAAGCCTGCCAATGGCATACATTCTACAAAATAATAAAGTAATACATATTAATACAAAGAAAGCAACAAATTAGAAATATAAAATAATTATCATACAATGCCAGCGAACACTTCCCTGACCAGTATAGTCTTTAACTCAGCTTTGAAGCTGGTTAAAGAAGTGATGCCCCGTGCTTGTGGGGGAAGGAGGTTCCAGGAATGAGGCGCAGCAAGTGGAAAAGGATGGATCTGGGACGGAGCAGTAAAAATCCTAGGCTGAGATTTGACTACCAGAGCGGAGGGCATGGGTGGGACGGTAAGGGGAAAGAAGCTCTGATAAATAAGGAGGGGCCAACCCATGCAGTGCTTTAAAAGTCAACAACGGAAGCCAGAAAGGGAGGGGGAGCCAGTGAAGGGATGACAATAAAGGGAAAATATGGTTGAAACGGTGAGCAGAAGTGATAATGCAAGAAGCAGAATGCTGAACTGAAATTAAAGGACAGAGGTGAGAAAGAGGGAGCCCTGCCAGGAGAAGGTTACAAGAATCTAGTCGTGAGACCACTAGGGCATGGATCAAAATCTTGGCAGTAGAGGCCGAGAAAAATGGCCAAATTTTAGCAATATTATACAAAAAGAATCTATATGCCTTGGTCGTGGCCTGAATCTGGGGGATACATGACAGAGAGGAATCAAAAATAAAACCAAGACTGCAGGCTTCCTGGACAGGTCAAATAGAAATATCATCAACAGAAGCAGAAAAAGAGTATTGAACAGTAGGCTTTGGTGGAAAAACAAGAAGCTCCATTTTGGACATATTGAGCTTCAAGTGCCGATGACACATCCATTGAGATAGAGCTATAAGATAAGATGAAACGTTCAAGACCTGAAGAAAGGTCAGGGGTGGAGAGATACAGCTGAGTGTCATCAGTGTACAGATGATAGGAGAAGCCAAAAGAACTGATGAGTTTTACTGGAGACAATGTGTAAAGGGAAAACAGTAGGGAACCCAAAACAGAGCCCTGGGGAACTCCAAAGATAACGGGACAGAGTATGAAGCCTGACCACCCATGACCACTGCAAAAGATCTGTCTGACAGATAAGATTTAAACCAATCAAGGACACAATCTAAGAACCCAAGGTCAGAAAGTATATCAACTAAAAGACAGTGATCAACAGTGTCAAAGGCTGCAGAAAAATCAAGAACAAGAACAGAGAAAAGGCCATTAGTCTTGGCCCACAAAAGATCATCCGAGATCTTTGTTAGAGACGTCTCTGTAGAATGCTGTGGGTGGAAACCGAACTGAAAGGGATCAGGAATGGAGTTGGCTTCAAGAAACTCAAGACAGCGAGAATAAATGACCCATTCCAAAACCTCAAAAAGAAAAGGAAGAAGAGAAATCAGAGGATAGCTAGGCAGAGAAGAGGGGTCAAGAGAAGGTCTTTTCAGAATTGGGGAAACTAGAGCGTGTTTAAAGACTGAAGGGAAAGAACCAATAGAGAAGTGAGGGCAGAAAAGAAGGTGCTTTGGAGATTAGAAAATGAGAAGGGATTGGGTCAAGAGAACAAGTTGCGAGTTTGGAAGAGTTCAGCAGCATGGAAAGTTCATCCAGAGAAACAGGAGGAAACAGAGGAATTTTTTTAGCTGAGAGTGACACAAAATCAATAGTAGATGAATTATTGGGAAGGGCTATCTCAGAACGAATGGTGGTAATCTTTGAGATGAAATAGTTAGTGAAATCATTAGGACAGAATAATGAAGAGGCAGGAGGAGAAGGAGGTTTTAGCAAAGTATTGAAGGTGGAGAACAAATGCTCTGGGCATCTCTCATTGGCGCAAATCAAAGATTTTTAATAATTCTGTTTTGCCATGGACAAGGTGCATGAAAAGAAGAAAGCACAAATTTATAATGAATAAAATCAGGCCATTCTCTGGACTTTTCCCAAAGATGTTCAGCTGCTCAAGAGCAGGACCAGAGAAACCTAACTGTAGAAGTAAGCCAGGGCTGAGGCCTGGTCATAGAGGAGGATGCATGTACAGATACAGGGGCAAAGCTGTCTAGAGTTGAAGAACGAGTGGAGTTAAATAAAGACATTGCTGAATCAGCAGAGTCCCCAAAATTTAAAGAGAAAAGAGATGAATCCAAGGTCTGACTGAGATGGTCACGATTAACAGACTGTAGATCATGACAATAACGTTGAACAGTATGATGAGGAGGTTGAATATAAGCAAGAGTAAAAGAGATTAAATAATGATCAGATAATGGAAATGTCAGGGATGATGAGAGTTGTAGCTCTTCACCTCTGGCTCTAACTCACCACCTTGTTATGCAGCAGAGCTGACCAGCTTTGATCAGTAGTTGATGCTTCTTTCCCAAGCAGCAGAGTTTCAGAGAATAGGCTGAAGACCCTGACAAACTCTCCAAGCCTTCTCACTCTTCATCTAGAGATGTCTCCAAACCTCTCCAGGATTCTTCTGGTTCTTGTATCTTCCCTCAAGACACCAGACAACTCAGTAGTCTTATATAAAAGATCTACTTTATTCTACTATATATAAATACTATATGCCCTACAAATCACAATCTCTACTCCACCACAATACTCCACAATATCGTAATAATTTTATTCGGTCATTGACCAGTATAATACTCCACAATACACCACCATATGCATTGGCAAACATTGCACTTATAGCCATTGTTAGTCACCACCCACTAGTCAGTTTCCACCCAGTGGGCGTGTACATTCATTTTGATTGGTTTACATAGATCATCCCATACTTAAGACCAACCCAAGTATTTCATCATTTTACTTTGACTACTTAATGAATCTCAGGTGTTTGCAATCTACAACAGGTGTTTTCAATATACACTCTATAACTTTGTCCTTGTCTCTCAAGGCTTCCAAATTATATTATCCTTTTCACCTGTGTAGCTTCATGATTGCTCCTGCTTAATCACTGTGACTTTCACATACACATTTTATTTCTATTACTGTAAGTCCCATGTTGCATTTTCCTTAACAATCCCCTCCGAAATAAAATATTGTATGTGTCTTATAATGTCATTCCAACCATCTGTGTCAATCTTTCATGTTTTTCCGCCGTCAATGCTTTTGTGAACAAATCTGCTATGTTGTGTTGTGTTTCTATATATCTCAGTTCTATTTCACCCTTCTGAACCATGTCTCGCACATTTTGATATCTTACTCCAACATATTTTGTTCTGTTCTTCAAACTTTCAGTTTCAGCCATTGCTATGCATGACTGTGAATCTTCCAGAATTTCTACTGGTATCCTGTAACTTTCATTTAAATCATTCAACAATTGCTCAACCCACTGTACCTCATTCACTATCTCATTTAAAGCTGCGAATTCTCTTCAGTCGTACTTAACGCTACATTAGTTTGTTTTCTACTTCTCCAGACTATTGGACTTTCACTGTACTTAATTATCATTCCTGTAACTGACTTCTTGTCTCCTAATTCTGATGCAAAAGAACTATCCACATAACAATCTAAATCTGAATTACTGTTTCTAATTACCAATTTCTTATCTAAAGTTCCTTTCAAATATCTTAATAAGTGTTTTACTGCTGTCCAGTCTTCAATTTTTGGATCATTAACCCTTCTGGACAATACATTTACAGCATATGAAATGTCTGGTCTGGTGTGGCAAGATATGAATTGTAAAGATCCTATTATGCTCCTGAATAAAGTCTTGTCTTCAAAATCTCTAGATGTTTTTTCAGATACGAAACCAATTGTCATTGGAGTTCTTACTATTTTAGCATTTTGTAATCCACACTTTTCAATCAAACTTTCAATTTTCCTTCTCTGACTTAACAAACAATGTCCTTTTTCTGTCCATTCAACACTAATACCTAAATAAGACTTTAATAAACCTAGATCCTTTAAGACAAACTTTTCAGACAATTCTCTTTTTACTGATTCAATTTCCTGTTTTGACTTTGCCGCCACGCACAAATACATAAATTACTAACACTATGTCTCCTTTTGTATAGACACAAGCATCTGCAATGCTCCTTTTGTATCCTGGCTTAACTAACTCATCATTAATGCACAAATTCCATGCTCTGGCACTTTGTTTTAATCCATACAATGCTTTTTTCAATTTATAAACTTTCTGACTACTATTTTCTTCAAAACCTTGTGGCTGCTCCATAAATATCTCTTCATCTAAACTAGCATTCAAGTAGGCTGTTTCAAAATCAAAATGTTCTACAACTAAATTTCTTTTTGCTGCTACAGCTAGAACCATTCTCATCAGACTTTCTGGCTTTGCAGTTGGAGAATATGTCTTATCATAGTTCTCATACTGCTGTTGTGCAAAACCCTTAGCTACTAACCTAGCTTTATACTTAATACTTCCATCTGGCATTTCTTTCTTTTTATACACCCACTTACAACCAATTACTTTCTTGTCCTTGGGTCTGTCAACAACTTCAAAAACATCTTTATTTACCAGACAACCAAACTCATCATCCATTGCATCAATCCATCTTTCCTGTTCTTCTCTAGACAAACTTTCCAACTCTTCAAAACTTTCAGGCTCTTCCACTGCTAAACAAGCTCTTGCATTTGTCACAACAAACCTATCTGGAGGCTTTCTAACTCTGTGACTACGTCTGGGAATAAACTCTGCTGATCTGCCTCTTTCATCCTCACTTTCTGTACTGGAAGTTGTAGTTCTATGACTAAATCTCTTGTCTTCAGTCATTCTAGTAGTAATAGGTCTAGATTGTGTCTCATTATCAGAAGAGCTACCACTACTGCTAGTTGATGCTTCTGGCTTAACTGAAACCCCTCCATTTCCTGAAGTTGGTTCAATTTGTGTTTCTGGATCATTTGAACTTCCTAACCTCAAGAAAACTTCTTTATTGGCATGCAGTTTGTCCCAACCAGCATGTCTCTCAAAATTTGCAGACCTAGAATACTGCACTTCTTTTCCACCCAAATGAAACTTGTAGCTATTTCCTGAATAACCCAAAAACCTAAGCCTTCTACTTTTGGGTTCTCCTTTCTTCCTGAAACACGCTGGAATGTAAACATAAGCAAACTGTCCAAAGACTCTCAAATACTTGTAATTTGGCACTCTCCCATACAATACCCTGTAGGGAATGTCTTCAATTTCTGAATGATACAGTCTGTTACTAATATGTACTGCTGTCAAAGTTGCTTCTGCCCAGAAACTATCTTTTACCTCTGCATCTGCCATCAAACAAGCAGTTATCCTTTTTATATCTTGTATTTTTTTCTCCGCTAAACCATCTTCGTTAGGACAAGCGGGATTAGTAGTTTCATGCCTTATTCCCACCTTTTGAAACCAATGAAACAATTGATTACTTAGAAATTCTCCTCCTCGGTCAGTAACAATGGTGCCTACTCTAATATCAAATTGTCTTTCCACCATTCTCACCCATGCTTTTAAACTTTGCCCAGCGTCAGATTTGTTTTTCAATATTCTTACAAAAGCAAACCTTGTAAACTTATCAACAATTACTAGGAAATATTTGCTTCCCCCTAAAGATAAACAATTAGCTTGGGCAACATCTGCATGTACAAACTGAAATGGTCTTTGAGCAATTCTTTTGGTTTTCTTGGCTACTGGAAAAGCTCTGACCTTTACCTGATTGCATACAGTACAATCTAAGTGATTTTTGCATTCAGCAACTTTTAAATCTGGACACATACTGATTAACTTCTTTAAAAATTTGAAACTAGCATGGCCAAATTTTCTGTGGAGTTCATGTATGCAGTCTTTGTGAATTGGACTATTGTCTATGTTATTAGCATTTTCAACCCTGTAGCTATCAATATTGTCCTCCAAAAAATAAAGTTTATCCTTTTTCAAGCCTATGCCTCGCAATTCCCCATTCTGTTTTATCTTACACATGTTCTTTTCAAAAATGACTGTGTAGTCTCTGTCTGTTAATCTGCTTACTGATAACAAATTATTTTCTAACTCCTTTACATGTAACACATCATTAAAGTTTTCCTTTAGCCCTGGAATGAAAACTGTACCCATTTGATTAACAGTGCTGAGCTCTTTCCCATCAGCTAAAACTACAGCATTTACATTAGCTGATTTTCTATTACTTATCAAATTAATATTGTTACACATTGAAGATGATGCTCCTGAGTCAATCAACCATTTACAATTAGTATTTTGTTTTTCCTTAATCATGGTTGCAAACCCCTTTTTATTACCACTGTCCTTCAAAAATGGAGGTTTGGACTGTTTTTGATACTGCTGCGGCTGCCATCTGCTCTCCTTTTGCTTGCTTCGCTCAGCAGCAAATTGTTTACATTGTCTCTGTAGATGACCAATCTTTTTACAATAAAAACACCTCTGTTGCTCCCTTGTAGAAGCTGCTTCTTCCTGCTTTCGTAGATCAGGCGTTGTTTGTTGTTTTGGCACAGTCCTTAAACTTGCTGAGTCACCCTGCTCAGACTTTCTTCTCAAGTTTTCTTCCAATATTCTGGCAACAATTAAGTCTCTGTTCAGCTCAGCTTCTGGCAAATTTTGCAAGCTATTTGTAATGTTGTCCCAAGAAGAGTCTAGCGATTCTAGTAAAATGTAACACTGCTGCGCTTTGCTAATTTCGACTCCTCTCAGTTCAGCTTGCACAAATAAATCTTGCATTGTTTTTAAATGTTCTATCACACACTGTCCTTTAGTCATCTTTTGTCTGCAAATTCTTTTAGACCAAAGCATTTTTGCAAACGCAGTTGAAGGAGTGTGTAATCTCTGAAAGGTATCCCACACATCCTTGGCGGACACTTTATCTCTTACGTCGTTAATCAAGTCTTCTTCTAGCATGAGATAAAGACATGCTTTTGCTTTAGTGTCTCTTTCTCGAGTGGCTGCATTAGCATCAGCTGCCAGCCCTGTTTCAACTGTCGACCACAGAGACTCCTTTATTAGTAGAGATTGGGCATATATCATCCAGGTAGAGTAGTTGTTTCTATTTAATTTACTAAACTTTAGGATCTCCATCTTAATTTGTGCAGTGACTCAATTTGACACAGTCCCTCTGAGTATGCACAGCAGACAAAACACAAAATGATTTACTCACAAGGCTCCACAAAACCTTCTTCCACTCTCTGGAACTTTCAGCTTCTGTGGATGCTGGTTGCTCTAGTATCTGGGCCCATAACCCATGTCAGGGATGATGAGAGTTGTAGCTCTTCACCTCTGGCTCTAACTCACCACCTTGTTATGCAGCAGAGCTGACCAGCTTTGATCAGTGGTTGATGCTTCTTTCCCAAGCAGCAGAGTTTCAGAGAATAGGCTGAAGACCCTGACAAACTCTCCAAGCCTTCTCACTCTTCTTCTAGAGATGTCTCCAAACCTCTCCAGGATTCTTCTGGTTCTTGTATCTTCCCTCAAGACACCAGACAACTCAGTAGTCTTATATAAAAGATCTACTTTATTCTACTATATATAAATACTATATGCCCTACAAATCACAATCTCTACTCCACCACAATACACCACCATATGCATTGGCAAACATTGCACTTATAGCCATTGTTAGTCACCACCCACTAGTCAGTTTCCACCCAGTGGGCGTGTACATTCATTTTGATTGGTTTACATAGATCATCCCATACTTAAGACCAACCCAAGTATTTCATCATTTTACCTTGATTACTTAATGAATCTCAGGTGTTGGCAATCTACAACAGGTGTTTTCAATATACACTCTATAACTTTGTCCTTGTCTCTCAAGGCTTCCAAATTATATTATCCTTTTCACCTGTGTAGCTTCATGATTGCTCCTGCTTAATCACTGTGACTTTCACATACACATTTTATTTCTATTACTGTAAGTCCCATGTTGCATTTTCCTTAACAGGAAAATCATCTACCAAGTAGTCAGAAATGATGCATTTAGCAGCAAAAACTAGGTTAAGACAATGACCAAATGAATGAGTTGAAGAGTTAGAATAGGGTTGAAGATGTCAAAGTGGATGTTAAAGTCACCTAGAATCAGAGAGAGGACTGCATCTGATAGAAAAAATGTGAACCATGAATCAAAGTCAGAGAGAAACTGGGCAGCAGAGCTAGGGGAGTGATAGATGACTGCAACCCGTAGATGCAGAGGAAAAAAGAGTCTAATAGAATGAAACTCAAACAAAGAGGAACAATAGCTGTGGGGGAAAGATAGAACCTGAAACTGGCAGAAATTAGACAGTAAGATACCAACCCCTCCTCCTCGACCCTCAGAGCGGCTAGTATGGGTAAAAGAGAGACCACTAAAAGAGAGGGCTGCAGAGGTGGCAGTATCAAGGGCTGGTAGCCAAGTTTCGGTAAGAACTAGAAGATTAAATGATTTAGAAAGAAAAAGGTTGTGAATTGCCACTGCTTTGGGGGCAGCAGAGTGACAGTTCCAGAGTGAACAGAAGAATGGAAGCTGGGAGATAGGAAGAGGGTGAATGGGGATCAGGTTAGGAGACATATGTGGAGCCATGGGAAAGAAAGGATTCACTGCCCAATGTTCAACAGAAGAAGATATAACAATGACAAGAACAGAAAAGTAATAGCCAAAAGAACACAATAACATTGCGTGTCACCACAGCAAACCAGGGGTCTAATAAATGAGGTAGTCAAATGTTGCTGGGCAAGGAAACTGTTGCTGCTGCTGCTGTTGCTGGGAGGGTGTGGAAAGGGCAGGAGAATGTAGGACAGGTGGCTGGTTTTTGTAGTTGCCCACTCTCAGCTCTCTCTCCTGCTCCTTTTGTGCTGAGTTGCATGTCTTTGCATTTAAGGATCTTTTCTAGTTCTTTCATAGACACCCTCCCCATTCTTAATCTTCTCCTGATTTCCTGGCTGCAGTCCATGTTCTGATTGATGTTTGATCCCAGATATGAGAACTCTTTTACTATTTCTATTTCTGCATTGTCTAGTTTGGGTGTGTGTACGTTCTCTGTGGTCATTGTTTTTGGGGTTTTTTTTATGTTCAACAGTAAGCCTGCATTTGCACTTTCTTCTTTGATCTTCCTTAGTAGGTGTTCCAGGTCTGTGATGTTTTCTGCTAGTATTATGATGTCATCAGCATGTCTCAGATTGTTAATATTTCTTCCTTCTATTTTTGCTCCTCCTTCTTCCATGTCCAAGCCTGCTTTCCTTACGTTCTGCATACAAGTTGAATAGGTAGGGTGATAAGATATCCCCTAGACACGTCTCCTATGTCCCCTAGACATACAAACAATTTCTATGTTAAAACTGAATAGGAAATGTTTTACATTTTTTTATTTTATATACTCAGACCATTAAGCCCTCTGGAATATGATGCATCAACAACTAAAATATATTTGATGATATATATTTGAAGAAAAATCCTTTTTTTTCCAGCCTAAATTTAAGCTTGCAATGAAAGAAATCAGTCCCCCTCCCCTTTGAGCACCTATTTAAATATTATTTGTGATTTTTTAAAATGTATTTGTAAAGAGAGTACATTTAGTGGCACAAAGAGAGCACTGGATGTTTAACATACACATTTGCAGACAACTGTGAGGTCAGGAGCTAAATTGACTGCATTACCCATGGGTTGGCACAGATTCCCTGTGCTCAAAAGTACTTTGAATTTCTGCCAAGCTATGCAACACATCCTAAATCCCAATGCCTTCAAAAGTCATTCATATATCACAGTAGTAGAATGCCTCCCATGATGTCATCCAAAGGGGAGGGGATGCTGGCCCACAGAATTAGAGGAGTCTTTTGCTGGTCTCATTAATCTCAATGTACTAAAATAAGAAAAAGATTTTCTAAGACCTCTAGACCCTTCCACTGGTCTCAGTTAACCAGCTTAATGCTGTATACCTAAGGAAAGGGAAGTACAGTGATACAACCCATTTTGTTTCTAAAAGAAACTCAGATTCAGTAACCAATTGTCAAGTGGTAAAAATCTATAGTTTGCCAGCAGATTTGTATTTTGTTTTGTTTTGTTTTGTTTTCAAAGAGGTATTTGCTACTTAACTTCTTCTCCTTCTTTCTTAAAGGCAGTAGCAAAAATCTTGGTCACTTTTTTCCTCCCTCATTTTTTATATAAATATGCTAATAACCCCAAGTGGAATGTTAATGTGGGTCATACTTTGATAAGGACAACAATTAACTGGTAAGACTGTATGGTAGTTTTCAGAGAGAAAACATTTTCAAGCTTGGCTTGGAATGGATCCCATTTTGAGAGGTTAATGAGAAGGTTACTGATCCTTTGTGTCTTATGTCTAATGGTCCTTTTTATAAAAAAATAAAGTGAAATAAAAATCTGTATTACTTCCAATTGATGTAACTTACATAGCTTGTTGAAGGCCTTCCTCTATTCAGTCATGAAATTAGATTCTGAAGAGAGCAGAAAAATGTGGTTAAGTATCTAAACAGATTATATCTCTTATACTCAAAAGATATGTTCTCATCTTTTGAGTTTATTATTGACTTCATTTGATAAAAATATTTATACAGGACACTCTTGGCATGCATATTTTGCAAATGTTATTTGTCCACTTTAAATGATGCGAGAAATGTACTTAAAGTACTTTCCTATTAGCATGTATCTTAAACTCAGGAAAGTAGTAGTATTGTTATCTGTGAATGGAGACCAGAAGGCACAGATACAAATCCCAGAGCAAAGTTGGGAGGGATGCAATTCAAAAATATAATAAAGTAAATAATATTAACATTCATCATACTTCTCCATCTCCCTTGGGTTTTGTAGAGAAAATGAACAATGTTCTTCCTTGAATGACTTCCAGCAAGGTGACTTATATGTGAGAATTTGGGACATAAAGAATACTTCCATTTTTTTTTCCCATTCTCAGCAAGAAAAAGTGTCTCAACACATCAAGGAAATGGTCAATTTAAGTTTTTTTTCATTTCAGAAAATGTGAAACTTAGTGTCTTTGCAAAACAAATACTAGCATGAAAATAATAAAATATTTTTGCATAGAATATACTGTGTTTTGCACACATTTTTTGTTCAAATGATTTTTTTTGCAAACAAAAACCAAAAAACAAACAAAGAAAGAAAGAAGGAAAGGGCCCAAAATGTAAAAACAAATTTTTGGGAATGAACAAAACCTTTTCTAGCTTCATTCAGCATGGAGTAAATCATCAGGAGAGAACCTTCTCTTAGTCCCACCACCATAGGAAGCAAGGTTGGTGGGGATGTGAGAGAGGCTGCCCCTGTCTTAGGGAGGCCAGAGGTCAGCAGGCTAAGACATTTTTATTCAGACAGTCTTTCAAAAGTACTGTTTTCAACTGTTTTTATATTTTTAATTGTATTTTATTCTTTTAACTCGAGACTGAATTGTTTTAATACTGTAAATAGCTTAATTTTATTTTAATGTTAATTTTTATATGTTTTATTTGTATTGTTCTTTTAAATTGTGAGCCACTTAGAATCCCAGTTTGGGGATATAAATCCAGCAGGATATAAATAAATACAATAATAATAATAATAATAATAATAATAATAATGTAATGTTTTAAATTATTCATTGTTGTATATATGAATGAAAAAAGCAAATATTTATATTCCTAGTAAGAATGCATGTACACAGAGAGTGGTTTGGACAGTATCATCTTCAGTGCTTTTCCTGTCGAATTACCAAACTGCTTATTAAACTTTGAGGTAACATGGTTGATGTGGAGAAAGCATCAGAAAAGAAAACAAATTGTAATTATCCAAGTGAATTTTAGAAATGGATAAACAGAATAAGGGGGATGTGGAGGTGCAGTATGCAATATTGTGCCAATGATCATTTGTTAATCCATAACCAAACACACAAATATTGCAACAACATGTTTGGATCTTTAACCTAAAGTCACAGTGTGCTGTGACAAGTGGGAGAAGGAAGTAAAGAGGCAATCAGTGTGATATTAGGATGCTTGAGTATGTGGTTGCCCATGCCATCAGAGCAAAACAAATATATGACTTCAGCCTATTTCATAACATAAAAGGTGTAGTAGCTCACATTTCCAGACAGCCTTGAGACTTTTGGAATTAGGTAGCTAGAGGAATATTAAGAAATGACAATAGACCTTGTTCTTTTAGTCATACATTCCTGTATCAAACTTGCAAATACCCAGTCTGCTATAACTTGAAAAACATTTCATGGTAAAAAGCACACCATTTGGAAGAACTAGTAGTTATGACTGTACACCAAACAGCAAGAGGTTTACTTTTTAAAAAAGTTTTTAAATTTCCAGAAATTCAAAAGGGGATCCATGTTAGTCTGTTGCTACAAAACCAGCAAGGGGCCCACTGACAGCTTAAAATTAAATGTTTTATTGTATCTTTCATGGACTATGACTCACTTCATTATTCAAAGTTCAGTCATTCAAAACTGAAAAGATGATGAAGGCATGGCTGGTGGATCTACCACTGCAGACATGGCAAATCCACTCTGATTTTATTGCTTCTCCTCCTGTAGGTGATCCAACTTGAACAGGATCTCTGTCAGTACAAAATAGGGCCCTGAGCTCCTAGTTGACTTACAGCAGCTGCAAGAAGAGTAGCTTTTTGGAGAATCCCTGCTCCTATGACAGAAACAACTGGTGTATCTTTCACCGCACTAGTGCAACCTCAAAATGTGGTTAGCTCTTTATCTCATCTTTGTTAAGAAGCCTTCCCTGTCCTTTCCCTTCTTATTTGCCCTGCTTGTAATACTTACATTTTAAACCTGTTGCACAGGGATGATATCCTCAAGTATTTTCCTGAAATCCTTACCAATTTGTTAGATAAATGCTTAACATGGAATTACTTTTTTATGCTTCACCAAAATGGAGCCTATTGTATAGGTAATGGTGTTTGCATCCATCCAACATTTTTGTTTCCCATAATTGCTTTCCTTTTCTTGTCTGTGACATTGTCACAGATTAGATTGCAAGCTTCTTGTGGTAGGGGTATCTCCATGTACACTGCACTATAAAGATCTAGGTACAATAATTCTTAATATATATTAGGATATTTTTGAAAAGACAAACAATTCATCCAACAAATTAACAATAAGAATTCATTACTCATAGCACATTATAAAAGAAATAAGATAAAAAATTGTTGTTGTTAGCTGTCTTCAAGTCAACTTTGACTTAAGGTGATCCTATGAATCGGAGATCTCCAAGTTACTAAATAGCCCTGCTCAGATCTTGCAGTCTCAGGGCCATGGCTTCCTTGATTACAATATTAGCATACGGGTATTTGTATTATATATCATAATACAATGCAGTGTTTTAGAGGAATAATCAAACATCTAGTTTAGCTACTGAAGAATTTGTTGGGCAATTGAGAACATTCCATAAACAAACATATTGTTTGCATATGTTCTAGTTGGGAAAACTGATTCTGGATTCTAACTATAATGAGTAATAAAAGGGTGCCATGTATTATAAAATTATTTGCCAACATCTGGATTCTTAAATCTGATAGGTTAATTTTTCCATCAAGGCTAATTGCCACAATTGGTAAATCCAGCTTTCTAAAGATAATTGCTTTTGCATCCTTTTGCTGTTTTTAGAATACCTGGCAGCCAATGAAAGGTTATCATTTTTGTGTGTGAGAGACTCTAGATTGCGCCAATAAATAGAAATAGCAAGTGCTATTGCATCCTAACCTGTAATCTTACCTATTTCATTAAATATTGTATTCCAAAATCTGTTTACAATAGGGTATGTCCACCACATATGCCTGATTTATTGCAGGTGATGATGATGATGAATGACTAATGATTGATGATGATTTTGCCAACAAAAACAGTTTTATGTAGATGTAATTATCTCTCTTAAACAAAATCCCCATGCTGTCTTTACAGGGGAAGTATGCTGTCCAAATGAAGAAAATTGGGTCTCTGTTGGTATTGGAGACTCCTGCTGCCAGGGGATTCCTTACTCTGTATCAGGGAACCAGATATGTTGTGGGGGCTTACTCCATGATGGCTTCAATCAGCAATGTTGTGGTGGGAAAATAGTAAGCAAAGACTTCATCTGTTGTGGTAATAAAGAAAATGGAAAAGTCTATCAACCTACATCAGGTACTATCTCATGCTATTTCTTCACTGTGCTCTGTTTCATTGTTTGTGACAAAAACATAAGGCAGTTTGGCCTTTGCATATGTTACAATTAAATAATATATGTTTTTTGCTAATAACTTATGTCCAGCTGTATAGAGAAGCAAAGAAGCATTTCCCTTTTTATTTTTTGTAATTCAGATGCACAATATAATAGGAAAACACTTGAGGTGCAGTGTGATACATATCCAAAGTTTCATGAAAGGGCTAGAAAAAAGTATATATACCTGTACTACATATTGAGAGCAGGTTGGGTTGAAAATAGCCATGTAATGTATCCAGAAAACTGTGTTGCATAAGTTACAAATACAATCAGTTAATCAATCCATGATAACTGTTGTCAGTTATAATGGATGAAATTGGCTACAATGTATTATTGGCTAGCTTTGGTGATGCCTAATGGGAGTTCTCCTTCCTGGGGAGCCACAAACCCTCATGATGCCATCCTCATGACAGAGAGACTGTCATCAAGATAAAAGCCATGTAAAACTCTGGTTATATGTGTTAATAGAGGAATGCAAAACATTTCCATGTCTAGTCCAGTAATTCAAGTTATTTCCCCAGTCTATCCATGTGTGGCTAATCTCCCTTCATAACAAAAGAAAATATAGTGAATAATGGAGAATCAGGGATTTGTTAAGTCAGTGAGAGGAGTAGCTGAAACCGTGCAAGGGCAAGGCAAACGGCTCCTTTGTATGTGTCCCAGATGAAGGGCAGATAGGGAAATGTTCCTCCCATGTCTGCCCCCTTAGACCTGTCAGCCAGAGACCAATTAATGTTGCTGATTTGTTCAGGTTGTTCCCATACTGAAATGTCATTCAAGCCACCTCTTGTATTGTAAACAAGAAGTTAGACACCTTTCTTTTCCCGATCTCTACCTGATGGTACAAATAATTGTCCCCCAAAAGTGTGACCCTGGGCTACTAAGCAGAATCTCTACGTCCACATTCAATTTCCTAGAAAATAGGGAATGGACAATACTTCTGAATTATTTCTCACTTTCACCATGAGCTTGCTCTAGAAAATATGTTTGCTTTCTATTTTAGTGGATGGATGGGATTGAACATGCAATTTTATTTATTCAGCTGGTGGCAAGAATTTAAACTAGTGGTTCACAAGATTTGGTCCTCAAGATGTTTTGGGCTTCAGCTCCCAGAATTATTGATGGTTGGTTGAGTTGGATGGGGCTTGTGGAAATTGAGATCCAAAAACCTGGAGGACAATTACCAATTTAAATAAATGACCTATCTCATTTTTAATTTCAAATGGAGTCCAGCAAGAGGAAATCCATAGCATTGCAATACTACTTTGACCAAAAAAAAAAAAAAATGCATCTGAATTGTATTGAGTCAGATAATTATTCAAACTACATTGTGTCAATAGACATTTTAAATGCAATATATGTGTTCTTTACTTGCAGACAACATTATCTATAAATTGGATTGCTAACCTTTTAGTTAATTTGGGGCAAATTGTCTTCCCCTCCCCCCGTGCCCCTCTTATTTTTCAGTAATAAGAAGAGAAATGATCTCTCCTTGCAAAGTATATTCAGATGAACAGATAATTTATTATTTAAATAGAAAGACGAGTATTTGAATTATTAAAAGTACAGGAATAAAAAGAAAACGTGTCTTAATTTTACATAGGTGTCATTTATTGAGCTGGGGGGGGGGAAATATATTGTTCGCCAATATCATTCACTCTGTTTTAAGGAATAATTTCATAAACTCTTATAATATTTTCCAGGATCCAGTAGTTTCATTTTTTCATTGGTCTTTTTCACTTTTGTGCAATGGTACCTAGGTGGATGGAGGTATATCTGAATATTGAAGTATCCATACAATCCTTTTTTGTAAAAAGGACTTTGTGTTTGTATCTCCATGAAACAAGTTGTTAAAAAGGCAGCACAATGGTGGCCATCACACACACACACACACACACACACACACATATATACAGAGAGAGAGAGAGAGAGAGAGAGCAAGGGGAGATTTTTTTAAATAATAATAATAATAATACGTTGTATTTCTAGTGTGACACTTACTTCTTGCTTCACCCTAATAAGATCAATAAGATGAACTCCTCCTTGGACACCACGTATTCCATGGCACATTTCTTTCAGATTGCTCATATGAGCATTAAAATGGCTTTATGCTGAGTTGTATGCTATTGCTTCATCTGCGTCCAAGATGTCTTCTCCAATTAGCAGTGTCTTTTTAGGATAGTGTGCAAAATGTGTCCCTGGGACCATATGCATCCACTTCACACAGACTTTTTTTTACAAACCCCAGACCTCAAGTGCTGTTTTTCTATATATAAAACAGGGTGACTTCCTTCTTCAGGAAGCCTCTGGAGGTGGCAGTTCACCTTTTTAATAGGACCCCACAGCACTATTTAGCATCAACAAATGTCCTTCTTTCAAACAGACTTCTGTCTGCTTCCATTTTTTCTTTTTTCTCATTTTGGCAGTCCATGTGGCTTTGGAGAGCCCAAGGGACCCAAAACTGGCTCATGGACCCGCTGCAGTTGCCTACCCCATCTCTAAAGTCTTATGCAGAAGTCTTTCCCAAACTTATTCACTAAAATAATATCGGGGAGCTCAAGGGCTGTATGCAACTTATCGAGAACCCCCATGGTGGCCCTGAGAGACCCAGTGAAACTCCTATTCACTGGAGAAAAAGGGCCTTAGACTGAGAATTGTGGTTTCAGCAACTTTAATGGGTATGATTTTTCATTTTAAGCTATTCCAGTGGGCTCACACCCTTCTTCCTAAAGAGGGGGAAATGAATGGGTGAAGTATATGGGAGAAATCAGGAACTGGAAAATAGAGGGGGCAGTGCAGCCTTACCTTCTCCATATCTGTCTGCCCCTGCTTTAAGTTATGTGTCTTTTACCATGTGTTTCAAGATATTAAATTCCTTGTTGTGGTTGTTGTGTGCCTTCAAGTTGTTTCTGACATGACAACCCTAAGATGAACCTATCATGTGGTTTTTCATAGCAAGATTTGTTCAGAGAGGGTTTGCCTTTACCTTTTTCTGAGGTTGAAAGGGTGTGACTTACCCAAGGTCACCTAGTGGGTCTCCATGGCTGAGCTGGGACTTGAACCCTGATCTCCAGAGTCATAGCCCAATTCTGAAATCATTAGGAAACAGAACATCTTACAGAGGGCTGACTATACATCCGTTTCTGCTTGCACACCTCTAACTAAAATAAGAATTGTGAAAACATAGCTGGGCTATTCCAATATACCTGCTGGGGATGTATATGAAAGTCAGATATTTGTGGGAGCACTGATGAGGTATTTAGAATGGAGTGCAAGGGGCAGAGGTGTAGCTGTTTTAATGCTCTCTTTTGAAATGTTTTTACAGTCAGCCCTCCGTATTCATGGGTTCTCCATCCATATTCAACCATCCATGGCTTGAAAATATTTTTAAAAGAAATCCAAAAAAGCAAACTTTAATTTTGCCTTTTTATATAAAGGAGTCCATTTTGTTATATATAGCCAGCCCTCCACATTTGTGGCTTTGACTTTTATGGATCTGATTATTTGCAGATTGGGTCAATACATTCTTCCTAGGAATCTCTGATCCTCCAGCTCATATCTATGGCCAACTATCACCAGATGTTGTGCTAGAAGACTTAGATATTCATAGAGGGAACACTTCTCTAGGCATCTTTAAGTCCTCCAGCACAATTCTATCATCAACTTCCAGAAAAGGTTAACCATAGAGTTGTGCTGGAGGACCTAGAGATGCCTAGAGAGGTGTCCATACATGTCAAAAATAGTGTTGTTTTTTTAATTTGTGGTAGACAGGGGTCCTGAGTTCCTAATCCCAGAGAATATGGAAAGCCCACTGTATGATGCAATTGAAACATCCACAGATTTTGGTATCCACAGAGGCTCCTGGAACTAAACTCAATGGATATCAAGGGCCCACTTAAATAAAAGAAAGAAGTTGGCAGCATGTGCTTTCGTAGACTTAACTCTACTTCCTCAGATGCATTGGAAGTAAATTTAAGTCTATGAAAGCTCATGCTGCCAACTTTTTTCTTTCAGTCCGTCTCAAAGGTGCTACAAAATCTCTCTACATACTGATTCCACAGACTAACATAGCTATATCTTTGAACCAAGGGCCCACTTTTTAATTGTTTATCTATTCATTGTTGTTGTTCTCTGCCTCAATCCATGGGGAGAGGCAGATGAGAAATAATAAGAATAAGAATAAGTCCCTGTAAGTCCCAATTTTGGAGGAAAAGTGGGATACAAATAAATTAAATGGAAACATTGGCCTCCAAATAAATGTTTTGTCATCCAGTTTTCAAATCTTTAGCTAGAAATCTGGACACTGAAGGAAAATTTCATTACTGGAGGTCAACACCTTGTTTCTGCCCATCTCTGTAGCTACACCCCAGCAAAGAACACATTTGAAAGAAAGTTGTGTGTGATGGTTAGTCTCTTGGACTTTAGTCCAGACAGACCTGGACTCCATCTCACCCCTAGTTGACTTGAACAAATCACCTTCTCTCAGCCTAGTCCTCTCAGCCTCTCACAGGGTTGTTAAAATGATAAAATCAAAGGGATATATACAGCTCTACCATAAATGACAATTGAATAAAAATATTTGTGTGTCCCCCCCCCATCATTGATAAACTAATAGCTGATCATCACTTTGGTGAGCAATTTAATAATGCTGTGCATGAATTCATGCAGCTGGGTTGGGCTCCATTCTTTGCTTCATGTGTGAAGCTTTCAGTATCTTAACTCAAAGCAATGCAGGAGTAACACATTACCCTCATGTTTCTCCTGAACTTGATTACTTTGTATAGGAACACATTGTGTGGCTGCCAGAAAAAAGAGTGGCTCGTAAAACATCTCTTTATGTACTTTATTACTTAAACTCTTTTTATTTGCCTGCAGGAGCCCTTTAACAAAATCACATTGAATTGACTTTCTCACACCAAATCAAATCTCCCTGGTCCCAGTTCAGTTGTCTTTGTCAATATGTATTTTATAAATGGACTGAATTAACAGATGCTGTTGGAAGAGAACTGCTGGGGTAGCGTTTATGTTTTTACTACTCTCTCTGGGCAGATGAGTTGTGTAGGAGTGTAATACAGGTACCTTGGGTTGAAAGTCTTGCTCTTCATTTTACTGCATATATATATATATATATATATACTATTTTTTCTCAGATGCATATATATGAACAAGTAAATGTTTTTAAACATCTTGCTCTTTTTAGATTTTACCATCTTTATACACAGTGCCAACTCTTTTGATTTTTTTAAAAGTGGTAATGGCATTCCTACCGAGGCCAAAAACAGGAATTAATTTAGCTGTAGTTTCATTAAGTTTACTTATCCATTCATTTAATTTAAAATCCTTATAATATATTGTTCTTTATATTTTAAAAAAAATCATCTGCCTTTTGTGCTCTTAGAGGGCTGTCAAAATACTGACTTCTGACTGAACAAATTTAGGATTGCATTTTCAGACTATTGCACATATTCTTATGCATGTTTATTCTGAAGCAAGTTTGTCCCAGATAATTATAAATACACTTGCAGTCTTAGGGCCTGAGCACACTGGACAATTACAATGTTATGATGCTGCTTTAATTGCCAAGGCTGCATCCTGTGGGATGCTGGGCTTTCTAGTTTGATGGAGGTTGAAAATTCTAAATACTCTTCCCTAAACTGAAAATCCCAAGATTTCACGGGACTGAACCATGGCACTTAAAGTAGAATCATAGTGCTATAACTGGATAGTGTGATAGGGCCCTTAATCTCTCTTATTCAGAATTTCTCTTAGTACTGTAGTGCTTGAAACTATCTGTGAATTTGTGACTGGGAATATGGAGTATTTTTTTGACACAACAAATGGCAGTTTGTGATTTCTCCTCCACCACCATCTTACCTTGCCTTTATAATAAAACTTTAAACACTTCTGGGCAATTTTTTTCTGTTGTTTTGCCCTTTCATATTAAGTGTTCAGGAGGAGAAAGAGAGGAGTAAAATATAATTATATATATATATATATATATATATGGAAAATATAAATCTTTGAAGCCAATTCTCTCTCTTTGAGCAGTTGACAGAGGTGTTTTTTAAAAAGGTGACTCAATGTAACAGTAATATATGGGCCTATATTCTCTTCCCCACCCCTTGGCCTTTGGTAGGCATGTTTTAAACTGTACATTCTCAGTGTTAAGGTTCAAAAGTCAAGTGCTACATCTGATAAATTAGGCAAAGGTCAAAGGCTATGCAGTGCAGTTTCAGAGGAATGTCTATTTCTGAATTTGCAGCTCATTCATGCTGAAGTGATGCACTATGGGAATTACAACCAAACTCTGCTCAGCAACATCTGCTCTCCCTAAGTGAGTTAGTGCACGTCAGACATCTTTATGTCAGAATATTGCAGTGATGGATGCAGTCTTCAGAAAATGCTGCATAAAAATCTGGTGTGCCGTTCTGGCCATTAAGTGAAATTACTATTTAAATTAATGGTGCTGTCACAGTTTATCTGTGCAAAGAATGAACGCTGATTAGGGTATTAAGTAATTAGCAATTTATCACGCTGGAACAAGGTTGATAATAATTAAAGAAGTAATGGTTTACCAAAGAAACTAGAAAGGGAGTCACTTCTTGTTATGTGAATGAAATCTTGGCTGAAAAATTTTATTCACTGGAACAAAGATGAGCTTCTCACTGAGAGAATGCAGCTTTCTTTTTCGGACCTAGAATAAAAGGCGATTCATTATCAAAAAATTTACTTTTCCTGTCAGAAGTGTCTTTCAGGTGAAATCTTGCATTTGCTTTAAAAACAACACCATCCCCACATATCATGTATTGTAATCACACTCTTACATTGTATTTACACTATATAGCTATAGTGCATACCATTGTAACTTGTACAGCTCTACCCTATGGCATTTTGGGATTGTAATTTGGTGAGGCACTTAGGAGAGAGCTCTAGTCTCTTTCCTAGAATCACAACACTGGAACTCTCTAGAAAAGAATTCTAAGTACTGGACAAATCTCAGATTTCCATAGGTTAAAATAGTATGAAACTGATATAATTTTATAGTGCAGATAGACCCAAAGTTACAGTCTGTTTGTTTATCAGATTGATTCTAAGCCATAACACCAGCTAAGGTGTAATTTTTCACTAATTTTGTTCTCAAAGGAAGCAATGAGAAATTGTAGAAATTTTCTTCCCCCTGTAAGAAAGTCTTTGAAATCTGTGTGGTTTTTGAGAACTGTTCACAGTTCAGTTCACAACAAGTGTTGCACAAGTCACAATAACTGTTGCACAGTTATTTTGTGCAAAATTTACAAATGGTATTTTTTCATAGAAAACAGCATTTTCTGTGCAGAAATCAATACCCATGCAGAAAATGCTGTTTTCTGCACTAAACATTACAAATGTGAATTTTGTGCAGAATAAGTTCCAAATAGCAAAGATTCTGTTCAGTCCAAGTTTCCCTTTGTTATATTATCCAGAAACCCAACAAACATGTCTTCTAAGAATTTTTCAAATATCCTTTCCATCCCTTCCAAGAAAGAGGATGTGATACAATGACGGTTGCCACTGAGCACTGTATTCTCCTATGATGTGTGCTAATGTTTTAAGAGACCTATTGTTAGGATTATATGAATGCAAAAATATTTCATTTATTTTATTAATAAAATTATTTATATCCTGCTCTCAGGGTGATATAACATTAAATAAGTTTAAACAATTGACAATGTAAAACAATGAAAGATAATGTATACACTTAAAGGATATTATACTATCTAACACATTAAAACTATTTACTGGTACAAACTGGATAAAATCATTAGATCCCAAGGCTTTAATAAAAAGCCATGTTTTAACTTAGCACCAATGAAGCCAACATTGGCACCGGCTGGGCTTCTAACAGCATTACACAACAAGTCTGCCATAATAAGGAAGGTCTATTGACCTTGCTGGCAGAACACAAAAGAGGGCTCTTCCAGCAGACTTTAATATGGGACTATAATACAAAGCTGGCCAAGATAAACCACTAATGGATGTGGTATTATTTTGTTCATTCATCCATTCACTCATTCATTTAAATATTTCTACCCCATTCTATATCAAAATATATCAGGGTAGTGGACAAGAAAATCAATGCAAACAAGTTAAAATAATTAAAAACAAAAACTAAAGCATATTAAATGTGATTAGCATGTTAAAACAGGTTTAAAAGATTAGCCTCTTTTAAAACATGTGAATTAACATTTTGAGATAAATTGCTAAGGCCTGAAGTATTTAATGTTATTTAACATTATGTGCTGAGACATGTTATTACTTGGCACCTAAATGAAACCAGCATTGACACAGATCAATACTCCAAGGGGAGGGTATTCCACAATTGGGGTGCCACAGCCAGGAAGGCCCCCTCTCATATCCTCACACAGGAGATTATCACACTACCTTTGCTTCCAGCATAGATGCAGGATGTAACTTTAAGAAGATGGATCTTATCACATTCACCTATCAATGGGCAGAAGGCAGCCCATTTGCAACCTAGGCTTCTACTGCAGCTTTTCAAGAACAGAAAAATCCCATTCATGAAAAGATGTGAGAGAAGCCTGGAGAAGCCCAGGTTGCAAATGAGCTGCATGCTGCCTGGTGATGGGTGAATGTGATAAAATTTACCTTTTTAAAGTTACATTCCGCATCTATGCTGGGAGCAAAGGTAGTGCCATAATCTCCTATATTGACTTCACTGGTGGGACACAAGTAGGCACATATAGGGAGAGGTATTCTTCCATATATATATTATCATGCAAAACTGCCAGATGGAATTAAGGCAGGATGGAAAGACCTGGAACATATCACTTATACAACATCTTGAGGGCATTTCATCTAGTAAAGAGTCTAGGTCAGATGACATTTTGCTGCCTGAGGTGAGGAACAAGATAGTGATTCCTCTCTTCTATTTCAACTTTCAGAAGGTAACTCAGTTGACATTTGAATTTCTGGCTTCAACACCTGTGTGTCCAACTGTCCTGAGGGTGCTAACAGTCTACTTGAGCACATGCTGCTCTGACCTCCAAGATCTTGCAATTCTTTCCTGTTCTTCCACCTCTCTTGCCCTGAAGCAGTTGCCCCTGCCTCACTCTGCCTAATGAAAGGGACAGCTTTAAATCAGTCACCACTGACAATATAATAGTAGGTGTACCCACACTGCACAATTAAAGAAGTTTAATAGCACTTTAATTGGCATGGTTCCATTCTATGAAATCTTGAGTTTTGTACTTTGGTAAGGTACATAGATATACAACTGAGAACTACAGCTAGAATTGTCCAAGCCATGATATTCCCCATCACTGTGTATAGATGTGAGAGTTGGAAAGTGAAAAAATCAAATAAGAAGAAAATCAAATAATTTGAAATATGGTGTTAGAGAAGACTGCTGCATATAACTTGGACAGCCAAAAAGACAAACAAATGGGTCCTTAAACAGATCAAGCATGAACTCTCCCTGGAAGCAAGATGTTCAAACTGAAGCTGCTGCATTTTTCCCCATCAAGAGAAGGCACGACTCATTAAAAAGACAATAACAGTGGGAAAGGTTGAGGGTAACAGAAAGAAAAGAAGGCCACACACTAGATGCCTAGACTCAAATAGGGAGGACACAGGTATGAATCTGCAAAACCTAACTTGAGCAGTGGAAGACAGGGAGTCTTAGAGATTTCTCATCCACAGGGTTGCCATGAGTCAAGGTTGACTCAAGGGCTGTTAACAACAACAACAATAACAGTGACATTTAGAATGTTATAGAACACTAGTCCACATCCCTGAATTACAGCATCAGAGCTCTCTACGGACTTTATCACATGACCCCATTCTCACCACATTTGCATTAATGAAGAAAAGTCAGGCATACCAGATTGGAAGTACTCCCTACCAGACATCTCTTCATTAGCACGACTGGGCTGTTGCTTTTCCCACATGCTTTTTTCTGCCATTATTCTTATCCCTGCCCAATGCTGTCCTCACCCACCATGCCTTTTGTTTGTGTGTGGGGAGGAGGGTAATGCAATTCCTCAGTTGTGATAATGCAGTTTAACAAAAAGAATGGGGGGGGGGGGAGGAGAAAAGAAAGTTAAACAAAAACAAAAAATGTTGTTCTGGAACAGCGAAGAGGAGGGAGGGGGAGGGGAGGCAACACTGATAATATGTGGCTGCACAATCCCAGAAATACCACTGGATAATTTACCACATTTGTGGACTAATACTATACCAGCATGAATGGGATATTATTAATGGTTTTCCCTATTAGTGTCAAGTTATCGGCTAACCGCTATTGGAAGACAAGGCAGTGACAAGAGGGAAACATAGTGCAATAGGTATGGCCAAAGGCATTATTGTCCAACTTTGTCTAAATGCCTACTTGAACTACAAATCCAGGGTTCTATAGAATGGAGGTATGCCATTTAAAGAGGTGTCAAACCTATGATCTTCTGGTGTGATAAATCTCATTTGTATAAACCTTTCATAATAGAATTCCAGCTGAAGAGTATAATGAGAGAATGAACTTGTCTCCTTGTAAACAAGCAACTATGTCTGCCACTACATACTGGTAAATTTAAAATGTTTCACTTAGTAAGTTTGCCATTTACTTTCTATAGGTCTCTATGTATTTGAAATTTGCGAGCCTCTTGTGCACTGCTCAGTTTTATGCAGTTCCAGATTAACAATTAGAATAATTACACCCCATACTATAGACCTAGGTAAGGAAAAACTTTTTAGCATAATATCACAGCGATCTTCTCTCTAAAAGGTATGTTTATCCTAATTTCTTTTCATAGTTTCATAAAAGTCCCCATTTTACCTCATGATATAACTGTTGACTTGGTCCCTACTGTGATATATGAGTTCTATTGTGCAGGTTTGTACACTGACATAAATGCAGAAAGACCAAGGATGGTCTGCCATGCTGAAAGGTTGTTTTGTATAGTAGATAGAAAACAGCATCTGAACAAAGGAGATAGAGAGAGATGCAGTTCACAATGAAGTCACTGTGCCTTTGAGTCTGTGGCTTGGTAAATCTAAGCAGCATGGAAACCCTCATGCCCCCTTACCCCATATCTTAGAGAAATCAAGAACGAATGACAACTGATTTTTTTTTAAAACCCAAAAGAAAACTTAAAAGTATGATTTCATGAGTTATAAGTGCCTTTCTTTTTCTGCTTGCAAACCCTTGTCACACCTTGTAATACTTGTTCTCTTGTATCTTCCTTAATATGAATGCCAGCATCTCAGCTGTATTATAGGAAAGCTGATTTGTGACATGACATTCCCGTAGCTTTTTGTTGTGCATGATTTTAGAATGTACATGCAGGCGCAACAAATATTAGGATTGGAATGTTAGGGTGGTTCCAGATGGTTTTCTTCTCCCTGGAGCAGTTGTAAATTGACTCCACAGCTGCCCTAGGGAAGCCAGATGGCGTCATGCCAAGAAGCCTCTGCTGCAGCAAAGAGCCAGACGGCAGCTTGGCACAAGCCTTGTTTAAACCTCTGGCTCCTGTCTACTTTAGTGAGAAAGAAGTGTTGGTGCAGGTACCATTTTTATTCTAACAAGGCTTTAGGAACATAAGAATATCCTTTATAACAGATAGGGTTATTTGTCTAGCTCAGCATTATCTGTTCCAATTGGGAGTAACTTACTAGGGTCTTGAGAAAAAGAAAGACCTTGCTTATCATCACCCATGATCCTTTTTAATTATGATTTATTTATTTATTTATAGCCTGCTTCCCCCACTCCACACTAGAACTTAAGGTGGCTTGCAAAAAAAAAAAGTTTACATTGTTAAAGCACACAAAAGTTAAAATAGAATTAAAGTGCCAGTAGAATTAAAAGCAATGTAAAAGCATGCCAGTTTAAAAAAAAACAACACAAATGCAGACAATATTGAACATTATTAAAAGCCTTTTCCTTGTCAGTAGTCAATTCCCAAGTCAGATGGAACAAAAGTACTATCAGAAGGACACCAGTGTAGCCTCTCTAGGAAGGCAATTCTAAAGCTTAACTGGAGATGCCAGGGATTTGTCCCAGTTCTTCTGCACTGCTTTTCCACTGAGTTATGATCACAAGAGCATCACTCAGGGGATACAGACCAAATCAAACGACACCCTAGGGTGTAACAGCTTCCCAAACAGCTTATTATTATTATTATTATTTTGCAGGAACAGGCTGTGGCCTTCGCCTGCATCCCATTAAAATGCAGAGATTATGTGAGTGGAAAGAGACTCAGTGGGAAGAGAAAGAGTACTCAGATTAAAAAAAAACACTTTAATTTTTTAAAAATAATAATTTAAAAAATATATTTTAAAAAATATTATTTCTAAATTTTCTTTTAAAACATCACATTTTAGCAAATTTTCACTTTAACCACATGAAACTATATGCCTGTTAATGCATTCAAGTCATCCATATGATATTGTAATTTAAAGCTAAATTTTTAATTTTGCTAGTTGTTTATGCCACAACTACAGTCATTCCACCACATTCATAGGGATGAGGGGTGAAGGACCCCCACAAATGTGGAAAAATTGCGAATAACCCTTCCTCCCCCCCCATCCCAGTTACAGAGTGGCAGGGAGGGGTTGGAAAGGAGCGCACACACTTGCCTCTCTTCCCTTTCCCTGCCACCCTATAACTGGCTCAGCTGGCCCAGTTACAGGGCAGCAGGGAAAGGTTGAAGGGAAATGCTTCCCTCTTTTCCCTCTCCCTGCCACCCTGTAACTAGCTTAGGTAGGCTGCTTACAGAGTGGCAGAGAAGGGTTGAAGGGAAGTGTGCATACTTGCCTCTCTTCCCTCTCCCTGCTGCCCTGTAACTAGCTCAGGGGTTGGAGAGGAGTGCGCATGCTGGAGGACTCATGCGTGCTACTCTTGCCCCTCCTCTGATTACTCAGAGAGCTCAAGCAAGCTCTCTGAGGCATCAGAGGAGGGGGAAGAGAAGCATGTGTGCAAGTGCCTTGCCTTCCTTCTGATGTCTCAGAGACCTTGCCAGAGGTCTCTGAGGCATTGAGGAGGGGGAAAGCAGCACGCACACCCTTCCCAGCTGCTCTCTCCCTCCTGAGCTTCTCTCACCCCAAGGGGAAAAGCCCAGGAGAGAGAAGGAGACGGAGTGTGCATGCATGCGGTGTGATACTCGCAAATAATCAAATTCGTGAATGTCAAAGCCACAAATGTGGAAGGACAACTGTATTACCATTACATTCAGTGATATATGGGAGTTAAAATTTATGAGTAGCATTAGTATGAAAAATATTACTAAGGATTCTGTATGGTGTGGTATGAGAAGATGTCGGGGGGGGGGGGGGTGATGCCATGAGTTACTGCACTGGGTGGCACCAAACCCAGTGAGGTCACTGTATGATCACACTATATCTGATATTCATGATCTCAGTTTATGTATTTTCTTCCTACCACCAGATTTTCTCCAGCTTCATCTTCACTACTCACTATGTCCTTCTCATTCTCCTCCCTAATGGGCCTTGTGCAGATATTCTAAATCTCGACACAGGAGAAAAATCACCATGACAGGTTCCAATCTCAGTCTCACTGATGACAGGACTATGTATAAACCCACCACACATATCATTCTATATGCACAAAATCCATGGAAAATGGACTGTTCCATAATTATACCCGTAGAACTTGTGTTTGCGTCTAGATTCTGTTTGCTGTATCCAAATTGAGTATATCTAGATAATGTAATAATTTGTTCTACATACAAAAATAAATGAAGGGAGTGGGGAAAAGAGCAGTGGGGAAAGAGGAGGAGGAGGAAATGAAGTAAAGGTGCTTCTTATATATTTCTTTATTCACTCTGGAGTTCTGGTTAAAATGCTTACAGAACAGGACGACTGTCTCAGAATCTGTATGTATAGGTATTTTGTAGAACCTTTGAGACTAACTGGGGAAAAAAGAGGTTTGTAGCATGAGCCTTTGTAGCCTTTATTCTACTGCTTCAGATGCTTATGGTGGATTGAAAGCTAGGGACAGATGGAAGTGCAGAAGTTTAATTGAAGATAACTGAAAAGGAATGTTGGTTACTGCAGACCCAACCAGTATGGTTAGAACCCATGAACTCTACATGATACATAGCTTGCAAAGGGCTCTCCACAAGTAGGGAGTAACCAACATTCCTTTTCAGTTATCTTCAATTAAACTGCTGCACTCCTATCTGTCCCTGGCTTTCAATCCACCATAAGCATCTGAAGAAGTAAAGTCTATGAAAGCTCATGCTACAAACCTCTTTCAGTTAGTCTCAAAGGTGCTACAAAATTTCTATACATATTAATTCTACAGACTAACACAGCAATATCTTTAAATTCTACCACTATGGAAAGCACCAAATTTAGCCTAATGAAGTGGAAATCCATCAACCTCTTCAAGAAACTTGCCCAGATACAGACAGGTATCTTCTTTCTCAGCAAGTGCAAACAACAGGATGTTGTTCTTAAGGACCTACATGTGGGAAGTCCTTTGCAAACTAAATACCATGTAGAGCTCATGGGTTCTAACCATGCTGGCTGGGTCTGCAGTAACCAACATTCCTTTTCAGTTATCTTCAGTTAAACTCCTGCACTCCTATCTGTCCCTGATTTTCAATCCACCATAAGCATCTGAAGAAGCCTACAAAAGCTCATGCTACAAACCTCTTTTTTCAGTTAGTATCAAGGGTGCTACAAAATCTCTGTGCTTATTAATTCTATAGACTAACATGGCTATATTTCTAAATTCTATCAGAATCTCTAGTTAGTCTATATTTTGATATCCTTACTAAAGATACTGGGGAAAGTGTTGTCTTGATGATGTGTAGCTTGTTATACTGTTGCTACAATGCACCTAAGTTTATTTCTGTAAATAGGAATACTTTGATAAAATTAGTATAAAAATCTTTTTTGAAATTTTAAAATTATTTTATGCTTATGCTTACTTATTTTCAAAAATGCAAACTATTTTGCTCCAATTTTTCTTTTTTCATTCCAAATCCAGGTTCACCATTTTGAAATTCTTCTCTCTCTAACAGAAAATAGCTGAAGAGGAACCCAAAGAGTAATGGAATTTCAAAATAAATAAATTAAGGGACATGATCATTCCTAAAAGAAAGCCTGTTTTCCTTTTTCATGCATGCAATTGGGAAACCGTCTTTGGCTTCCTCTTCAGTTATTAAATCCTGCATGGAGTAGACCTATTGAATCAATGGGATTTACCTATGTGTTGATTAACCATTTAACAATTGATTGAATGGGTCTACCATAATTGAGACTAACCAAGGGCTTATCCACACAGACGGATAGAAATGCCCTAGCCACATTTCAAAATTCACCTGCGCAAATGACACATGAAACAGAAGGAAAATGGCCCCAAGCTATGCTCCAGGGCTTAACTCCAGGACAACACAAAAAAACTCATTGCTCTGGTTCAAGCCAGGAAGAGCAAACTATTGCATCAATGTGCAGATTGTATGCTGGTATGGAGATGGGAGAAGGGAGTCATGCAACCACCAATGCCATTGCTGGCTATAATTTTTTTTGCCACCTGCCCATGAATCACTTGAAAAAGTGCATGAGTGGTCAAGAGCACCATCAACCCATTGCACACCCATGATGCGAAATGATGACAAACGTGTCAGATTACCAACAATAAAATGGATTTAATAAAGACATTAACAAACTTGCTGGTCCAACAGGAGGCAATAATAATAATAATAATAATAATAATAATAATATTTATTTGTATACCGCCCTGTGGCAAACCAATCCGGGCGGTTGACAACAGTAAATATAACAAGATTAAAATATAACATTAAAACAGTATAATCCCTCCCCCCCTTAAGAAAGTATTAAACAATATGCAATGGGTGGCAGGGAGAGAAAAGGATATGTACAAGTGGGGCATCATGGCTGGACAGGTGTTCATTGTTTCAGGAGGGATTTTAGGCTTTCTTTGATTGGTGGGTGAACTGCAGGGAGCAAGCAGGATAAAATGATAGCTCCATAGTAGTGCTTGCCATTGTGTCACTAGGCACACTGTATACCATATGGGCAGTCCAATTTTGCAATTGAACAGATAGTTACACAGGGCATCTAATGGGATGAAAGCTGGCTGGGATGAGGGATGTGATTGACTGCTGCTAGCAGAGTGTCATACACTTGTGCATGTGTGTAACTGATAGAACAACAATTGTGGCTCGACGTGGATTGTGGATCTGTCCTCACAGTGGGAGGGAAGTGGTGTGAACTATGTGTTCATTGTTGGCCCATTCTGGGAATCAGCAGTGTGATCAGCATATTCTCCCCACAAATTGGGAAATCCAGCTTTTCCCCCTCTATCTGGTTTCAGCCCAAGACAATGGCATGCAGAAAAACTAGCTGGCATTCTCTTGGTTACTCCCAACTACAGTAGACCTATTCAATAAATTGTTGAATGGTTAGTTAACATATAGGTAAATCCCATTGCTTCAATGGATCTACTCTTGTCAGGAGCAACAACAGGATTCAGACCACTGTTTCCACCAAGTTTAAGTGCCAATTGAAATATCTCTTTAGTTGTGAAAAACAAAATGGTAATTCTACTTGGCATATACCATTGTGAACTGCAGATTTTAACATCTTCTTTCTATACCACACAAAGAAGCATTTATGTCTTTCTGATGACCAGAATAGCCTATCAGTTTAGTCATCTTAAATTCAAAATTAAGTACCACTTTAGATACCTTTTTGCCCAGTATCAGTAGCTGCTTCATTCTGATGGTTTTATGCTATATTTTATAGCATTCTAAGTATTTCCCCCACTTTCTCCCCTTTTCACATTCATATATAATGTTTTATTGTTTCAGGAATGTTCTGTTGTGGACATGAATATGTGAATATGTCAAGTACCATATGCTGCACATCTTCCAGTGGTGAGTCTAAAGCCCACATTAAAAAGAATGACCCAGCACCATTAAAATGCTGTGAGACTGAACTTATTCCAAAGAGCGAGGAATGTTGTAATGGACTTGGATATAATCCTTTGAAATATGTTTGTTCTGACAGGATTTCAGCTGGAATGACGATGAAGGTAATTGATAGAAAACCTCTTGGTGGTTCTGATTTGACAATGGAAAGAGAAATACATTGTTCATAACTATTTTTGTAAAATAGGAATATAAAAACTCCTCTGTGCATTATTCATTTTCACATTACATCCATATTAATACCGAATGAGTTTGCCATGATTGATGTTATTGCAGTGAATTCTAAAGGAATTAATAATGATTAGCTGCTTCTTGTGAAGCGTTGCTCAGCACTTCAGATTAGTAGAGGACTAAAAGTTTGTATTCCAACCTGGCTGGTATGTATGTGTAACTACCTTCCATTGTGCAATGAGTTCTTAGTTCCTGGTGGCACAAACAGAGATTCTTACATTTTATTGTAGTGTCTGTCTCACTGTCTTTTCTTTTCTTTTCTTTCCTTTTTTCTTTTCTTTTTTCTTTCTTTCTTATTCTTGGTGGATTCAAGAATTTACAAAATAAGATAGTATTTCATTTCTGTTATGATGCAAGCTTGGATCTTTTCACATTATACAGTTATAGAGCTGTGATTTCACTATAATTGCTATGGCAACATCCTGTGGGATCCTGGAGCTTATAGTTTAGGGAGAGGCATTTAGAATTCTATGGAATCTTGGGTTTTGCAGTTTGGTGAGCTTTAGTACCTCACCAAACTGCAAAACCCAAGGTTCCATAGAATATAGCCATAGTAGTTAAAATTGAATCATAACAGTACAGTGAAATGTGAAAGGGATCATGGTCTGAAAGCATTGGATGGATAAAAAAAATGTGAAAGTATTGGTAAAATGGTGGATAGCACCAAGATTTATGGATGTACTTTGTGTCATCAATTGAGATATTCTACTATAATGCTGTTTCCATCGTCCCTAAATAGTAGTTCCTCTATATTTGCCTTTGGGGTGGAGACAATGTACAAATACAAATGGAGCACAAGTTAATAATCACAGCACTATATACCAAGAAAACCTATGTGAGGGGTGGGGGTGGAGTACACTCAGTAAGCTTATGTTAGAAATGTGCAATAGAATTACTATAGTGTTTTGATTATTTGTTTTTGTTTTGTTTGCTTGCTTGTTTGCCTAACTTCCCACTCACTATCAGAGTATCCTATCATAGGAGTTTATCACACAGGGAGTCCCGTGCAGAAATGCTGCTTTAAATTGGAAAAAAAAAAACACAAAAGTGGAAGCAATTTATCAGTGGGATTTCACCGTGTCATAAACTCCACTGCAGTTAAAAGGAGGTTAATCCAAATGGAAATTAGACAAAAACTGCTTCTTTTTACTTTCGGGATCTTCCAAAAGTAAAAAGAAGCAGTTTTTGTCTAATTTCCATTCAGATTAACCTCCTTCTAACAGCGACGTCGTCTGAAAAAACACCCACTTTTGCGGGTTTTGTTTAATTTAAAGCCCCGTTTCCACACGGGATTTCCCCTGTGTGATAAACTCCATAGCTAATTTGGAGTGGGGTGAGATTAAGATCTAAGCACTATCAATCTCTTTTAAAAGGTAGAAATTGCATGTGGCTCCCTTCCCTTTCTAGTGAGTGAAAACCTTTTTTAATCCAGCAAGCTTTCAGGAATTGGCTCAATGGACTTTTAATGGCTGTGTTGTTTTTCTGCTTTTCATATTCTTTCAATTATTTTTATGGTTTTAATTGTGCAGATTGTTTAATTTTAAAATAATGTTTATATATTTTATTGATGTTTTTGTATGCTTTTAATCTGTTGTTATTTGAATATCTGTCAGCCATCTTGATATTGGGAAAGATGGGATATAAATAATTATGATCATGGTGGTGGTGATGGTGATGGTTTTGGTAATTAATGTTATAGGTGAAAGAAGAATGTAAAGCAAGCACTTTGTGCCCTATATCCATGGAAGCGACAGCATACTGTGGGCAATGTGATTTTGACAAGCATGCTCATATATGTTCTTGGATCAAAAGCTCATGGGGTAATTCGAGGAATAAAGAAGATGAAGGCATGTGTCCAGCTTTGGAGGAGAAGGTCTACACAGGAGGGCCCACTCAATATTCATTCACAGGTAAAAGCATATGACATCCCTTAATTGTGAGATTCACAGCATTAGATCAGAGGTGGACAACTGTGCCCCTTGAGATGGTTTCACTCACAATGTCCATCAGACCTAACCAGAACAGACAATAAAGGGGGATTGTGGTTGTTGCAGTCCAAAATTATCTGAAGGCCGCAATTACCCAGTCCTGAACTAGAGTGCAAATTCCATCAAATTGTAGAGATCTGTGTGAAATAAAATCTATCTACTAGTACTTTGGTTGAAAATCACTATTAAAAATATAAGACTAGGAAAAAAGTCCAGAAGAATCTAATCAGAGAAGGAATCATTCAGACCAAGACTGCTTTCCCTAAAATGACCCTTCAGATACCTCTTGGAAGCCCTATGTAGAAGCTGAAGACTGAAAGTCTTCCTTTGCTGTTTGTGTTCCCCTCCCCAATTCCCAGCGACTGGAGACTGCACCTAACCATCAAGACAGTAGCCAGAAAGACTTAACCTTCTGTGAATTTGTTCATTCAGTTTTTAAACCAACTAAGCTAGTCACCATCATCATATTTTGTGGCAAATTCCACAAATTAATTATCCACTTTGTGATGATTTAGCTTCATTTTTGTCTGTCCTGAATCTCATACCAATCAGGTTCAATGGATAACCTTGAGCTCTACTGTTGTTATATAAAATGGAGCAAAATGTCTGCCTGACCATTTTCCACACCATGGATTTTTCTATTTAGTCCACTTTGATTCTAAACTAACTCCCATGATATGTTTGCCTTAGGGTCACCATAAGTCACAAACGACTTGAAGGTGCACAACAACAACAACAACAACAATTCAATGGGATGGAATCAAAGGTAAAGCAATGCAAAAAAAGATAAAAGAAAAAGAAAAGAAAAGTGAATCAGAGTAGAACCAAGTCTGGGAAACTGACCTTTGTTGTTGTTGTTAGCTGCCCTTGAGTCAGCGCCAACTCATGGCGACCCTGTGGATGAGACTCCCCCAAGACCCCCTATCCTCCACTACTCTGCTCAGTCCCTGTAAACCCATGCTTGTGACCCTCCTGATTGAGTCCATCCACCGGGCATGTGTCTTCCTCTCTCTCTTCTACCCTCTATCTTTCCTAGTATTATTGTTTTTTCTAGTGGTTGGTGCCTTCTCATTATGTAGCCAAAATACAACAGCCTCAATTTGATCATCTTGGCTTCCAAGGATCTGGAATCCTTGGATGTGATTTGATTTGTTCAAGGATCCATTTGTTTGACTTTTTAGCTTCCGTAAGCACTTATCTCCAGCACCTCATCTCAAATGCATTGATTTTCTTTCTGTCTGCTTCCTTTACTATCCAACTCTTGCATCTGTACATAGCGATGGGGAACACAATGTTCTGGACAATTCTGACTTTAGTGCTCAATAGTATATCTTTCCTCTTCAGAATCTTTTCTAGTTCTTTCATAATTGCCCTACCCATTCCTAGTCATCTTCTTACTTCTTGACTGCAGTCTCCACTTTTGCCAATGTTTGATCCAAGATATGGGAATTCTTTGGCTATTTCAATTTTCTCATTGTCCATATTGAATTTAGGTATTTCTCCTATGATCATTATTTTTGTTTTCTTTATGTTCAGCATTAATCCTGCCTTTGCATTTTCATCTTTGACCTTTCTCAGTAATAGCTAAATTACAATTTTAAATTATAAGACATATTAATGTAGGCTTTCATCAATATTTTTACTTCCTAGATCTGAACTTAGAGCCTCATGTTACATATGAATACAGGGTAGCTGTGTGGAACAAATATGGGAAAAGTTTAAGTGAAATTGGCAGTGCTACAACTAAACAAGATGTACCTGAAGGTATAAGTCCACCTCACTGGACCAAAGTGGATAATCGGGAAGACATAATCTTTCTAAACTGGGAAGAACCTCATCACATAAATGGTATGAGATGTATAGACTGTATAGTCTGATGATTAGCTTTCATGATCAGATATGCCCAGTAAAATTTGCTATGAAATAATACACTAAGCAAATATAGATCACCAGAAAAGTCTATGCATGAGTCCTTGTGATTTTTATCTTCTGCTAGTCTGTACTCAATAAACTCAGTCCCATTGGATGCTCTTCCCACAATCTACTAGTATTAATATTCCTAATAGCAAATTTCTCCTAAGAAAGTTACCTCTTTCCATTCTAAAATGTTCTAAAAGTATTTTGTCAATGAATTCTTGATATGTCTTTACAAGAATATTGGGTTTTTTCTCTTTATGGCAAGGTATCATTATTCATTACATTATTCTCCGAAATGGGGTTGAGCGTTTCAGAGGAAAAGAGCTGAGCTTCATGGATACCAGTGGTATACAGCCATATCAGCAATATACATATCAGTTGCGTGCTTGTACTGTTGCTGGCTGTGCAGATAGTAGCAAGGTGAGTAACTTCTTCACTCTGTATGAGTTATAATATACAGAGGCAATTAAGGATATTTCAATTTAGATGCCAATTTGGTGTTTTCAATGAAAATCACTTTGGTTGAAACCAGTGCACTTCAATGGAAATGAGCTGTCTGAGACTGAAAAGTACAAAGCCTTTGCTTCTGATTGACCATCCCAGTTAATACAAAATGGCTGATATTTGTCTCTTTGTCATAATTGGGTGGAATTTGCAGACTTAGTAGTCACTTAGGAATAGAGTCACTAAGTCTGGAGAAATGTAAAACCCTTCGGAATAATTCAAAGATTTAGCCATGTTAGTCTGTAGAATCAGTATGTAGAGAGATCTTGTAGCACCTTTGAGACTAACTAAAAGAAAGAAGTTGGCAGCATGAGCTTTTGTAGACTACAGTCTACTTCCTCAGATGCATTTAGTGGAGTGGAAATCAGGGACAGGCATATATATGCCATTAGTATGTGAGAATATCAATTCAAATTCAAAATCCTTTGTGTATGGAAATGAAGTAGCAAGTCCAGTTTTAACTATGGTTGTTAGTGAACAAAGACATTGGGAATTAGCCATTGTGTATGGAAATGAAGTGGCAAGATCATTTTGGTTTTGGAAACCACTTCTTTCCCACTCCTGTTCTAGCCTGACTGTAGGAACACCAACAGCACTTTTGGTTCACATTCTGTACTGGCAGTTTTACCACAAGAAAGATGGCCTTTTGAGAATCTCATCCAGTGCTGCTCTCCTACTACATGACTGCATATTTAGGCTTAAATGCATTTGACAGTTCAAAACAGAGTTAACTCTTTTAATTAGTTGCTGAATGGTAGGTCAGCACTTATGAGATAATTGTTCTATTTTAGTTGGGATTAGCAACTGGATTTGGGCAATAATATTTCTGAGACCAGTTAACCATGTGCTCCTGGATTTTGGATGTAAACTCCAAACTTTGTAGCATCAGTATGGGACAGAGATAAGGAAATCTCTTTCAGGATAGTGAAGAGACATAATTAATGTATGCCTGTGGTAGATGGGGCCAAGGGCACAGGATAGGTCTAGGATACAGTACTTAGGTCTTATCCTTCTTTGGCCAGACCTTACCTAGAATACCATGCACTTCTGGGCACCACAATTCAAGAGGAATGTTGACAAGCTGAAAGGTGTCCAGTGGAAGGTGACCAAAATGATGATAGAGTAGCTTAGGGAGCTGAGTATGTTTAGCTTCAGGAAGAAAAGGTTAAGAAGTGTCATGATAGCCATGTTTAAATATTTGAAGGGATGTCATATTGAGGTTGGAGCAAGCTTGTTTTCTGCTGCTCCAAAGACTAGTACATGGTGTAATGGATTTAAACTATAGGAAAAGAGACTCCATCTTAATATTAGGAGGAATGTCTTGACAATAAGAGCTGTTTGACAATGGGATATGCTGCCTCAGAGTATAGTGGCATCTTCTTCTTTGGTAGTTGTTAAACAAAGGCTGGGTGGCTATCTGCCGGGGGGTACTTTGGTTGTATATTTCTGAGTGGCGGGGGGGGGGGGGGCTGAACTGGATAGTCCTTGCAGTCTTCCAAATCTGTGATTCTATGAATGCAAGTAAGTGGCCCCAAAAAATCATTACCAACTTGGCATTTCCCACTCTGGATATACCGGTTAAATCTACACGTGTTTATTAAGCCTATATACTAATGCAACATGCTCCTTGTCTGTAAACCACAGCTGAACTTTGTGTGAAGGCTATCTTGCCTACAAAGCCCAGCTCAGTTCCATGCAACAGCATTCCTGCCTGAAAAGGCCAGCTCTTAGGCAGAATATTTAAAACACCATCTTATTTCTCACTTTACATAAAAGCAAAAGAAGCTTTGAGACTGGATGGAAAACCCCTAAAGCCACATTAATCTCATGGGCTAATACAGGGAATAAGACTAACCATGATACCTTGTATCTGAACCAATTCATCCTAGTTTATATTTTACATATGCATGCACACACACAACACATCACCACCACTCCCAGTACCTCACTATTCTTGATGTAGTGTAAAGCAAAACAACAATTCAGTAAGCCACCCTGAGCCTGTCTGGTCTTTTTTCCAACAATAACAAGGCCATTTACTCCAGTTACTTAAATGTTATTGTCAAAATGTTTGAAACCTTTCAACTTGACTTCAGTGATCAAAAACCTATTGGCCTTAGGAGGAGAGAAGAAAGAGTCACAGAGATACCATTTATGGTTTAGAAAAGGTACTTCATGCTTTGTAAAGCTGCCATTGAAATAGAAGCTGCTCTTAGCTCTCCAGGAAACTGCATGTGCCTGTGTAAGCTGAAGAAGGGACAGCAATCCCTTTTGATGGCACCCCTGGCTAAGGGCAAGAGTAGCAATGGCATCAAAGTTTATGCCAATGTTTACTGGTGATAAAACCCATACGAAATCAGGCTGTTAAAATGCAAAGACACTGATTAACCATATGGAAGGGAGTTATCATGCATTCTCTGGCAAGACAACCTGCCATCCAGATTTTCCTTTCGTCTGGTGCTTTGCACTGAAGAAAAAACACCGTGAATCTGTTTTGATAAATTGTACACCTAGACTCATACCTATGCATATTCAAGGTCAGATTTCACTGTTTGGGGGAGGGGAGAGAAATAAAAGAAGGGAGAAAAGTAACTAGTTCTACAGGGCTGTGGTAATGATATGCCAGAGCAAACAACAACATTTTAAACTAGAAGTGACATTCTCATTGATCAAGGTATCTTGTGCACTATTACAATAAATTGCTGTCTAATTCATGTATGTTCAGGTAGTTGCAGTCACTGTCCAAGGAGTCCCAGAGAGTGTTCAGCCACCAACAGTTATAGCTCTGAGTGCAACAGCATTGCATTTGAGTTGGACGGCACCAAGAAAGCCAAACGGTATCATCAGAGAATACCAGATCAGTCAAACTGGGAAAGGTCTTATACACATTGACACTGCAGGCAAGATGCAGCATACAGTATCAGGTAAGGATAGAAAACACATTAAAAGCATGATCTCATTGTATTATCTAGTAGGCTGCGTTCTGATGTGTTTTTTAATGGCTGCAGTCCTAAATATACTTATGAGGAAACAAAGTATTTTAAAGTTGAAACAGAGCCAAGCTTAGAAAGTTACCTTGTTTCAAACAATTTCATATGTAGCATGTTGTGGACCCCTCCCAACAAACACCTGTTAATGTATGGATAAAAAGATTGATGCTTTTAATTGCTCATCTCACTCTATTGCCCATTGCTCTTCAGTGCTTATTCTGGGAAAAAGTCCCATTTTTTGAGGTTAAAAATATCCTAAAAGTGGGTGGGGGGGATTTAGGGGGGTTGCAGACTGTCAAAAATAGTGTGAATTCAGTTCACTTTTAGGGTTAGGGTTAGTGCTAGGGAATCATGGGAATTGTTATTTTTCTGAGACATTGAACCTTCTTTGTCAGAGAACTCTAGTGCCACAATAAAATTCAGTTCCCATGATTTCCTAACCTTAACCCTAACCCTAAAAGTGGACTGAATTCACACTATTTTTGACAGTCTGCAACCCCCCTTTGTCACCTCAAAATAGTCCCCAAAATAACAAGAAAAAGTAACAAGTAAACATTACTTATCATGCAGAAAATTAATGCTGTCTCAAAGAAGAGACTTGGGAAAACATTGTTTTGCCAAAGGAATTCCATCATGTCCCTAAGAAATGGCAGTCAGACCTCCTTATCCACAGATCCATATATATATATTCCAAAAATCAAACCTTGATTTTTCCATTTTATATAAGGGACACCACTTTACTATACCATTAATGGGACTTGAACATCCACAGATGCTGGTATCTATGGGAGGTCCTGGATCCAACTCCCAGTAGATACCAAGGTCCCACTGTACCTCTGAAAGGTGATTTCATCACTTGTAACAAGTAACTTCCAAGTTATGAGACACAGGCTTGGTCTTCACATGGAGAAAATGTACCAGTTCAGGTGGAGGATATCAGTGTCTCAACATGCCTATGTATTTTTACACATTTTTATAAAAAGTCCCTGCAAGTTTAATGGGAGAGGTACAGGAAGAAGCCTCTGGTCAGCATGTTTTCTCTATGCTATATTTCTCCTTGCAGGAATTTTTAGTATGTATTTTCAGAAAGCCTTCCCAAGGCTGTGATAGTGCTTTTCAATGCAATAATTACTACTCTCTAAATTTATGATGTTCGCTGAAACAACTGTACGTATTTCACAATCTCAAATGTTTGAACTAACCATCATTTCAGGCCCCTGCAGACCTGTGTTTTGATTTTCTCATCTTCAAAAAACCTTTGCTGTTCCCAGAGCAACAGTTGAACGTTAATGAAGCTGTAGCATTAGCGTTCCCTGAGACTTTGAATCCAAGGGCCTTACAAACTGCAGATGAGGAGCTTGCACCTTGCCACTGCACCATTGTCTCACTGCTTATTTTTAATTACATCAAAGCTTTGGAAACATGATCCCATAAATGCTTTGTGGGAATAGCAGTGAATGTGCTTGTCATGTGAAATCCATAAATTGCTTATAATCCTCTCAAGATGTTAAAAAAAGCATTAAGTAATTGAAGACAGGAAGTCCTCAGTTAATTATTTAGAGGTGTTATCAATGCTTTAAGTAAACTGAAACGTTTTCTGCTATCACACTGAGTTGAATGCCATTGGGATCGAGGGGCACCAGCCATCATCTTCTCATATTCTCTAATGCAAACAGCATATGGCAGCTTGTCAATAAAAGACCTTTTTATATCATTTATTAGTGAACACTTCCAGTACTCTGTACAGAACAATTTGGATGACAGTTATGGCATTGTTTCACTTTGTGTTACTACTCCTTTACAAATGGTCCTGCTAATGCATTGGGGGATGGTTGGGGGGGAGACTAAAATAATTAAGGGGCATTGTATTAAAAGAAAGCTAAGACTGCCCCCTTCAGCAGCAAAAGCAAGAACAGAAAACTGTTTTCCCAAGTCTCTTCTTTGTATCTTAAATGCAACCAGAATAATGGGCTTGGCAAAACAAAAAGCTTTCTGTGGCTAATTTTATTTTGGATGAGACAGAGGTACATAATATTCCACTGAAGAGATTGTGTGTGTTGTTCAGAATATTTGTGAAAGAAATTGCTAGAGAATTTTATGGATACATTATATCCCCAAAAGGGAGGCATGTTTGTTGTGGGGTAAAAACAACCAGTATTCTAGTAGTACTTTAAGGGCTAACATGGTTATAGTACAGTGCTATATGAGACTACTCAAAAGTGAGTTCAGTTCCTTACAATCCTTAATTTTAATGAATTTAACTCCCCAGTAAGTTGAATGAGGATTAAAACCTTAAGATGCCATAAGCTTGTATAAATTAGATGCCAATTCATCAGTTCTCACTCTGTAAGCTATAGCCCTGAAAAGGTCTCACCACAATGAATCTGTAAGTTGTGCAAGCTTGTGAGTACATGTATGTCCAGAGCCCACTCAAAACATGGGCCTGGGGCCCCCACCTGTTTCTCAGGATGTTTCTGTGGTCTGTCATCCCTTCTAATTTCCCAGACTACCTTTCATCTGGCAAAAAGAGGTGAATTGCCTTATCTAGGAGTTTCTATGAGAGGCCATTCTGTTCAACATTTTTTTTTAAAAAAAAATGATGGAGATCCTGCATTGGGAGCTGTACTTGCCACATGTAGCTTTGACTCCATACCAGTGTCTCCCAATGCTACCCCATAAAAACCCACCTTGAAAGCAATGCAGCCTCTCTGTGGCTATTTCTTAATTGTCAGAGATTGAGGGTATTAGGAACAATGTGTCCAACTAACATAAAACTAATATTTTCTGCCCACCTGGGTATGGCCATGGGGCGTCCATGAGGTGGTTTTGGTTGGGATTTGGTTGTTGCATGGGCAGAACAGAATTGTGGCCTATTTACTGTTGTTGTTAATTTCCCTCAAGTCAATCCTGACTCATATTGAGCCTGTGGATGAGACATCTCCAAGACTCCCTATTTTCTAGTGCTTGGCTTAGATCTTGTAAATTCATGCCCGTGAGCTCCTTATTAGAGTCCATCCATCTAGCATTCAGCCTTCCTGTCTTTCTACAGCAGGGGTCCGCAAGGTTTTTTTACCTGGGGCCGGTCGCTGGTCCCCAGGTCTTCCACCGGGCCAAAGTGGGAAATGGTGGCATGCACGCTAACGCGCGCACGCACACCCCCACCGCTGCCCCGTCTCACACACCACCACCATGCACACTGGGGCTGCCATTTTGTTTGCCAAAATGGCATCTGCAACTCATTTGCACATGCACAGTACTCCTGTGCATGCGCAAACGAGTCACGGCTGCCATTTTGAATGGCGGCCGCAACTCGTGGCTGCCATTTCATTTTCCAAAATGGCAGCCACAGCTTGTTCACACATGTGCAGGAGTACTGCGCAAGCACAAACAAGTTGTAGCCACCATTTTGGCAAACAAAATGGCGGCCACTACATGTGTAGCGGCGGCAGCGGCAGCGGCAGGGGTCGGCAGGGGCCAGCGGGGGTTGGCGGGCTGGGTGCAGCCCACGGGCCATAGGTTGTCGACCCCTGTTCTACAGCCTTCCACCTTTCCTATTATTATTGTCTTTTCTCATGATGTGACAAAGTATGACAGTTTCAACTTTATCTTCTTGGCTTCCAGAAGGATTTTAGGCTTGATCTGCCCTAGGACCCATTTGTTTGACTTTTTGGCTGTCCACGGTATCCTCAGCTCTCTTCTCTAGCACCACATCTCAAATGGATTGATTTTCTTCCTACCCACTTTCCTCACTGCCCAGCTCTTGCAACTGTACATGGTAATAGGAAAAACAATGGTTTGTATGATTCTAACTTTAATGCTGAGTTGTATATCTTTACACTTTAGGATCTTTTCTAATTCTTTCATAGCTGCCCTCCCCATTCTTAGTCTTCTTATTTCTTGACTTCAATTCCAATTCTGATCAATGTTTGACCCAAGGTACAGGAACTTTTTTATTATTTCAATTTCCTCATTGTCTAGGGTGAATCTGTGTAGATCTTCCATGGTCTTTATTTTTGTTTTCTTTATCTTGAGCAATAAGCCTGTCTTTGCACCTTTTTAAAAAATCTTTCCTAGTAGTTGTTCTAGGCCTGGGATATTTTCTGCTAGTTGTATAGTGTCATTTGAATATCTCAGATTATTGATATCCCTTCCTCCTATCTTCACTCCTCTTTCTTCTGTGTACGTGCTCTTCTTATAATATTTTCTGCATACAAGTTGAACAGATAGGGTGAAAGGATGCAGCCTTGCCTGACCCCTTCACCAATTGGGAACCATACAGTTTCTCCATATTCTGTTCTAACAGTAGCCTTTTGTCCTGAGTTCAGATTCCTTATCAGGACTACCAGATGTGTTGGTACACCCATATCTGTAAGGGTGTTCCATAGTTTTTCATGAGCTATGCAGTTGAAGGCTTTGCTATAGTCTATGAAACACATGCTGATCTTCTTTTGGAATTCTTTTGTGTGGTCCATTAGCCATTGTATGTTTGCAATGTGGTCTGTCGTACCTCTTCCTTTTCTGAAACTTGCTTGTACCTCTGGGATTTCTCTCTCCACGTATGGTCAGAGTCTGTGTTGCAACTTTTGAGCATAAAATTGATCATAATTGTGACCTATACAGTGATCAAAAGGGTGAGTTGTGATGTTGTATGGCAATATCCCACCTTACTAATAGGACGCCATCCACTGTTTTTCAAGATGAGAAATAGACTTCCAATCATGCCCAAGTTTTGCTTTGTCCTGCTTTCTTTGGCTCTATTTTTGACATTTTTGGCATTATGTGTGGCCCCAGGAAGTCCCAGTGTCAAACAACTGGACTGTGACCCCCCCCCCCAGGCTGTCTGTTTCAATAGACATGAAGAAAATAAGGCACCCCATATTATCAAATGGGTTCAGGCTTTCAGGAGTTGCAGATATTATTTATATATTATTTCAATGTGAGAGTCAGTGTGGTCTAGTGGTTTGAATGTTGGATTAGGACACAAAGAAATAAGGGTTCAAATTCCTGTACAATCACGGAAACCCACTGGGTGAGCTTGAGCAAGTCACAGTCCCTCAGCCTCAGAAGAAGGCAAAGGCAAACATTCTCTAAACCCCTTAATTGGCTTGCCTTAGGGTATCCATAAGCCAGAAATGACTTGAAGGCATGCAACAACAATTATTTCAAAAGTTTCAAATATTATTTGATTTATTATTATTTGTAGCACCTATATACCACTATAAAATAAAGACTGAGGTTATATTAAAATGTTGCATTTTGCAATATAAAAACAATGAGCCTGAAGACATCAGATCCCTTCTGATTTTAAAAACTAAGCAGGGATGGGAGACTGCTCAAGAATACTAGATGCTGTTGGCTAAATTTCAGAGGAAAGCAATGGCAACCACTTGTGAGTATCCTGTGCCTAAGAGAGCCCTGTGAAATTTATAAATCACTATGTATTGACAGGCAACTTGTAGGAACATGTACATACATAAAAATAATAACCATTTAAAAAAATAAAAGCAGTAAGTCATTAAGCCTTTAAAAAAATCCCTGCCACCCTTTTTAATAATTAGTTAAAAACCACCACAATACTAAAGCTGCTGGCCTGTAGTGCAAAATACACCTTAATAATGAGGCCACACAGCCCATGTGGATATAAAAGTAACCATTACAACTATACTGCAATAAGTCTAGTTATCACTCATTATGTTAATCACCAGTTATGACTTAGTTATTGAAAAAAATAATTACAAATTACAACTTATTTGTAGCTAGTTACTTCAAATAACTGAATTCATTGCTGTTAGCAGGAATAGCATGTGCAGATGCACTTTCAAGTTGCCTGTTGAGTTATGGTCACTTCATGAATTTGCTAGACTTTCTTAGGCAAGGGATACTCAGAGGTGGCTTACCATTGCTTCCTGGCATTCCTTGAGTTCCCCCATCTAAGCACTAGCATAGTCTAACCCTCAGCTTCCAAGATATAAGGTGCCTTCAGGATATTTAGACCCAGTGGTGTCACTAGGAGGGTGCAGGGAGTGTGGTCTGCACCTCAACTTGGTGCCACTGCATCATTATCCTCATGAGGAGAATGATATGGTGACACCGAAGAAGGTCAAGTCCCCCCCCCCCCCCGGTTTGGTGCCACTACGTCATTGTCCTCATGAGGAGAACAACACAGCGACACTGAGGAAGGCCAAGCATTCGCCTTTGGTGCCGCTGCCTCATGCACTGCCTCCAGGAAGCCCTGCTGCTGTATTAGAAGCTCCACTATCAGGAAGCTCCATCCCACACACTGGTTGACACATTCATTTTAACTTAATTTATATCTCACCTGATATCAGAATGGGATTCAAGGTGTGTACAACATTTAAACACACTATACAATTTTTAAAAACATCTTAATACAAACATTAAAATGCTATTAAACTAACTTTGATTTTAAAAAAAAAAACCACAGGTCAAAAAACACATTAAAAAGACATTTGAAACATAATAAATGACTTTCCCATTAAAAGCTCTGTCAGCCTCAACATACTGAAAACTAATTGCTTCCTTAAAGAGACAGGTCTCTACCTGCTAATGGGAAAACAGGGGCAAATTGGACCCCCTGGGGGAGGGAATTCCATATTTTGGGAACAGCCACTGAGAAGGCTGTCTTTCATGTGCTTACCACTACCAGATCTCAGAGCATGGTTAGGCTAATATAGGGAGAGACAGGGCCTGTACAGACCAGCCAAAAGGGCTAGCCTGGGGATGGAGTCAGGGCATGGTGACCACGTACCAGCTGACCTGACTCCACCCCCACGTCATCCTCACACCACCCAAGCAACTGCACAGCGGGTGGCAAAAGGGTGTGTCTTTGGCGCAACATTTACATGCGCTGCGCCGAAGAAGTGGCAAAAAGCTGCTGCTGCAAGTAGAACACCCTTTCTGTAGCGCAAAAAGGAGCCACTTTTTGTGGCTTGTTTTTGCACCGCAGAAAGGCCAGATTGGGGCCACAGTGTGTGGTTGCCATGGCCCCAATCTGGCAAGGAAAGGGGCAGTGTCCTGCCACCCCTTAGGGGCCATCTGTACAGCCCCACAGTTTTTCAAATAGTCTGGATCCAAACCATGTAGGGCTTTAAAGGTTATATTAGAAGAGTAAAAGGAAACTAAGGGCCTTTGCAGACTGCCAAAAATAATGCAGCTTGAGTCCACTTTAATTGCCCTGGTTAGTGCTAGGGAATCATGGTAATTGTAGTTTTTTCTAAGACATTGAGCCTTCTCTGTCAGAGAACCCTGGTGCCTCTGGTGTAGGTTATTGTGGCACCAGAGCTCTCTGACAGAGAAGGCTCAATGTCTTAGAAAAAACTACAATTCCCATGATTCCCTGGCACTGGGCCAGGGCAGTTAAAGTGGACTCAAGCTGCATTATTTCTGGCAGTCTGTAAAGGCCCAAATGAGCTATTTGAAATGGGCCCATCATTTTGAGTTGATCCTTTAAAGCTCATACTAAAACCTGGAGAGGATTTAAGGCTCCACTAACATGGGCTGTATGTGCATTTCAGAAATAAACCAGTTTGACTCCACTTTAACTGCCATTGCTCCATGCTATGGAATCCTGGGATTTGTTGATAGTTGTGGCATCAGAACTCTCTGATAGAGAAGTCTAAATATCACATAAAACTACAAATTCCAGAATTCCATAGCATTGAACCATGGCAGTTAAAGCAAATGCCAAACTGCATTATTTCTTAAAAGCCATCAGCTGCCATGAATCCCAGTGCTATTTCACACAACAACTAATAATTTACAATCAGTCCCCTCTAATAAAAAAATAAGTGCAGATAACTGGAGATTTCTTACCCACAATGAATTTTGATCAAAGGGAAATGCTACACATTTTAGGAATTTTGAGAGGAGAATTTCAACAAGATCTGTAATTTCTCAGGAGTGTTCTACACTTCCCAAGTTACCATCACATTCCTAACACAGAATTAAAAACCACTTAAGGACTCCCTCTGGATTGAAATGGCTGAATAAATTTGTGAAAAGCTTCAAGAACTTAGACAAAACTAATATAGGGGGGTTGCAGACTGCCAGAAATAGTGTGAATTCAGTCCACTTTTAGGGTTAGGGTTAGTGCTAGGGAATCATGGGAACTGTTATTTTTCTGAGACATTGAGCCTTCTCTGTCAGACAACTCTGATGCCACAATAAAATACAGTTCCCATGGTTCCCTACCTCTAACCCTAACCCTAAAAGTGGACTGAATTCACACTATTTCTGGCAGTCTGCAACCCCCCATAGTTAGTTTGAAGATGCTAGCCACAGATGCTGGCGAAACGTCAGAAAGAAACTCTTTCAGAACATGGCCACACAGCCCAAAAAAACCCACAAAAAAAACTATGGATGCCGGCCATGAAAGCCTACAACTTCACAAAACTAATATAATTTTTCAGGAGACGTTCCTAGAGCCCAAATTACAATATTGCATTTATTGCAGATTGTATATAAGCACTGCTTTTTATAAAGCATGTAGTACTTTGTATATATTTCTCCATAACTGTCAGTCTCTTATTGTAAACTGGATAAACACATTTTCTTAATTCTGAAACATTTGTTGCAGGAACTCCTAATTTTTCTTCCTTGCCTGTTTTTCTCTCTGTGTAGTTTATAGGTGTAAATGAATCTTGCTTCATAATAAATATTTCTTTTAAAAGTGAATAAGCATGACTCCCTTTAGGGGAATTGAAGTAATCTGCTGCTTTGTAATCTTTCCTATCATGAAATGTTGTTGACTATTTTGCTCATGCCTTTGCCTCCCTATCCTGCAAGTGCTATTTTAACTCTCTTGCTTTTGTGCTAAGTATACATACAGGGGGGCAGGTTTTTTCCCCCCAGCTTCCCTTCCAGTTCATGATTAGGTTAGAGTCCAAGCTGTTTCTCTGACTCATCTTTTTATTTTCCAGTTCTTCTCGTCTTGTTCAATTTAAACATGGCTTGAAGCCTTGGGTGTCAATTCATTCATTGTTTTTCCTTTCAGATGTGTCTCTTGTGCATTGCTACTCTGTATGTATCACCATTAAAAAAAAGGAAACAACAATGAAGTTGTCATCTAATCGGCTTTAGACAAACGGTTCAAACCTAAGGCTTCTCTCTCTCTCTTTTCTTGTCATAGAATTGCATTGTTTTTTTCTTAAAGCAGGTACAATGCTAGTTTAATGAAAACATTTTGCAAGGGATAGGCAAGCAGAGATAAGAAAGCTGGGACCCATCACTGACAAGGACAAGAAAGATTAGAGGGGAAAATACAAACTGTGAACAGAAGTCTAATAGCAGTTCCTGAGCTCACAATAAAAGAGAATCCAGTGTCTTTCCCTGCTTCTTGATACTGCTTTTCGAGACTTATGTATTAGAAGGAATACATATTTATAAACCCACTTTCAAAGGTTCCATTGAGCCTTTCAATGTTTTATGGTATAGAAATGTGAAGGAAAAACCATAGGAGGTGGCTATAAATAAAAGATATAGAAATGGGAGAGGAGTTGACTAGGCAAAGAGGTTGTATTTTGGTCTGGATCCCAGGATGCATTTAATGAGTGTACAATACAACTAGAAGTGGATGCTGTGTGTCTTTATGCAATGACAAAGTATGACCAACCTCTTGAATTCAGGGCCAGCAAGGTATGGTAATGGTGACTGTGAACTTGGCTTTACAAGGGGACTAGGCAAATGAAGGGATGATGAGTCTATTGATGGCTATTTGTTACCACAAAATAAAGTTTTCCATATTTAGAGGCAGAATGTCTTTGAATGCATATAGCTAGAAAACAAACTGGGTGAGGAGAGCTGTTGATTCAGCTCTCTGTAGACTATACTAAACTAAATAAAAAGCTAATACAATATAGTTTTTAAAAGTAACATTAAAATGGAATTAAATTATTAAACAGCTTAAAACATACAATTAGATGTATTTAAAAATACAGTACAATTGAAGCTAAAGTCTTTCAGGGGGAAAAGGTCTTTGATTGCCAACAGAACAGCAAGGAGGGCCAAATTAGCCTTCTAAATAAGAAAGTTTCAGGGGCAGTCACTGAAAAAGGCCTTATCAGGTGTCCCTACAAGTGTCCCTCTGAAGGTGATGGAAATGAGAGAAGGGGCTCTCCTGATGATCCCAGGGCCCAGGCTTGATCATATGGGAAGATACAGTCCTTCCAATAACCTGGAACTGAGCTGTATAGGGTTTTATAGGTCATAAATAGCAGTTTGACTTATGGCTTGAAACCTATGAGTAGCCAGTGCCACTGCACTTTGCCACTGCAAAGGTGTCTGCATGCTGGAATTCAGAGAATCCACCCCTCCATTCTTTGCTTGCCAAGGCACCACTAATCACCAAGTTCAGCCTTTGGGGTCATGGGTAGCCTAGCCAGGGCAAGGAGGAGGGACATGGTGTGCATGGCAAATCCTGCTCCTCTTCCTCAGCAAGAGCAGTTGTGGCAGCAACCAGCAAGACAAAGGTGGTGGAGGCCAACACAGAAGAACACCAGCACTCACTGCTGCCCCACTAACCAGGATGAGGTTTCCTTGGGGATGCCTCCTCCTCCCTGGCCATGTCACCCCCTCTTGTCACTTGGTACAATGTGCCCTCACTGAACCCTGCTAATGATATCACTGCCCTTTGCCTGCCCTGTTAACAACACTTCCAGGCTGATCAACATGTATCTCTGAGATAACCAAAGAAAGGGTGAGACCAGTATAATATCTTCCTCTTCTCTCTCTGCCTAAAAGTTGATCAGCTATTCAAAAGTAATTGTGATACTTCTGAGTTTTCTCTTGCATATATGCAGTGCTCCCCCACACACCTATGCACATAGTGGGAATGATCAATGGATGGAAACATTTTTATATTCATGTGCTAGCCTAGTCGACAGCAAATGTTTATTTCTTCTATAATTGTGCTTTTCTTCTAGATGTAGTTCTGCAGAACATTTCAAGCCTTAATTTTAATCTTTTTTTTAATGTAGGTCTTCACCCTCACAGAAACTACAGCTTCACACTTGCAGCATGTACATTTGTTGGGTGTACTTCCAGTCAGGCAACTTCAAGTAGAACACTACAAGCTCCTCCTCAAGGTAAAGAGAAATGTACTAACTTCTGGATAGTTGTACCCTTCTTCTCATTGTACATGTTGCTGAATATACTTTGAATTCGTTGCTTTCTGATTTCATGTAGTCATATCAGAAGAACCCATTCCTAGATTCCCAAATACACACATCTTTTGCATTAAAACTGATGAATCTCTGGAAGTTTATGTCTGCCTCTTTTGATGTGCTATGTCCATTTTGATGTGCTGTGTCCTCATAGGATATTTCAGTGATAGATGGTCCAGGACTGTCAGAAGTAGCAGTGTATCTATGCAGAAAAAACATTAGAGACAGAAAATAATTGGATGCCTAAGAGACAGCTCAATTAATTCTTTACTTTTTAAGAAAAAGGCTTTTGGACAATGAGTCTAAGGGCAATGGCTAGAACTAATATTTTGCCCAAGTTAACTGAGTGGACATATTGTCACTTCTTTATTGATGTGAAACATATCTTTCGTGAGATACTAAGGGCCTGAACAGACTGCCAGAAATAATCCAGCTTGAGATCACTTTTAACTGCCCTGACTCAGTGCTAGGGAATCATGGGAATTGTAGTTTTTTCTGAGACATTGGGCCTTCTCTGTCAGAGAGCTCTGGTGCCACAATAAACTACAGTTCCCATGACTCCCTAGCACTAAGCCAAGGCAGTTAAAGTGGCCTCAAGATGGATTATCTGTGGCAGTCTGTCCAGGCCCTAAGTTTTTCTTTCGTCAATACCACAGTGGAGCCACATTCCATGGCTTTACCTTATAATTCTGTAATAACATTTAGAGACCCACCACCCACACGATTGGTTGTGAGTTGACATCTGGTGCCCAGTAGAACAGAGGTCAGAGCAGCTAGTTGCAAGTGGAGCCATTTATTTGCAAAACCAAAGGTTTAAATAGACAGCACTGATAGTAGGCAGAGTAACTTATGAGTATAAAACAGAGTTGTGTGGAAAGGTCTGACCCATAAAACATCATAAACACACACCTTTGAACTCCTGCTTTTTCTTTTCAGCAACACATTGCACAGAAGAGGAGTAGACCCATTGAATCAACTGGATTTTCCAACAGTGTTGACTCACCATTTGACAATTGATTGAAGGGGTCTACTCTCACCAACAGTTGTTGCTGCTGCAGTATTTATTTGCATCTCACCTTTCTCCCATAATTGGGATTCAAAGCAACTTACAATTTTAAAAAGATCAATATAGTGGGCCCTTGGTATCTTGTTTCCAGGACCTCGGTGGATATTCTTGTTCTGTTGGTTAAGGTGTAACTGTCTTGCTTATCCATATCTCCCTCTGCTCTGTACTACCATAATGGCTGTGTCCTCAGTTCCGGTGACTACGCTTCTCTATTTAAAACATATCCTTCCTCTCGTAGACTGTGTGTACACTTACATATGATTATGATGTAATGGTAAAATGCAAATAAACAGCATGCAGCCTTTCTCCTTCTTTCAAGCAGCATGACAGGGGCTTGCCCCTGTGTTCTCCTTAAGTGGCTTCCCAAAAGGGGCAACTCCCTCTTTGGTGTCACTCCAATTGATGTTGCCACCATCAGCAGCACACCTGCCCCCACTGGATTCTTGCTTCTATATACAGTCTTCCTCAACTCTACTGTTGGGGTAGGTGAAACTGGCTGGCAGAATCTGCTGATCCACAGCTAGTTATGGGCCTGAGTCTGCAAAGGTGGATCTTCCCTGACAGTTCCACAGGCAGATCACAACCAGGTTGTGGCACTGACAGCAGCTGTAGCTGGATAGAAGGGCATTTGCCTTTTGTTGACTTTCCCGGGCAGGTCTTCTTGTGGCTTCTTCTCCTGTGGAAGTGCTGGAATCAGTGCTAGAAAGATCAAGACAATAGCCTACTGCAAATCTCTCATATAAAGCAGAGGGTTGAGGCTGGTAACTCATAGAATAGCACTTCTCTGAACCATCTTTTTCTGTCTGAGCAGAAATCTCCACTCACAAAAAAAATGGGGAGGGAGGAATTAAAGCCTATAACTTCATGTTCATAAATGCAAAGCAGAACAAAGGGAGAAATCCACCCAGCCAACACAACAGCACTCCTTTTTCTTCTCCATGAACAACTCTCATTTCAAAGAATAGCCAAACTATGGCTATTTAATTCTAATTAAAATTCATTTTAATTTCTGTTTTTATTTTATTTTATTTTATTTTATTTTATTTTATTTTATTTTATTTATGTCATACCACTATCCCAATATGGAACTGAAGGAGGCTCACAACTTAAATTAAAACTAATGGTGATAGAAAAAAAATTCAAAGCAATCAAATAAACTATTCCATTAAAAACAGCACTTAAAATATTTTAAAAGCATTTAAAACATAAAAAAAGAGAATAAGAGTATAGCTTGCCCACATTACAAGCTAAGAAAACACTCTTGTGTGTTTTCACTAAACATGGCTGCGATATTGGTGGAACTAAGAGGAAGCCTTCCTCCAAAGATCTCTAAACTTAGGTAAGCTTTATAGGGAGATAACAGTATTTTAGATATATGAATGTATGTATATGAACGCAGGTATGTATTATCCTGGTGTATAAGCATCAGCTTCTAGCTTAGCCTATTTCTAAAGTGTTGTTCTTGATGTAATTGCAGGGGTATGGTCTCACCCTCGTCATATCATAGTTAGTTCCACAATTGTTGAACTGTATTGGGATGAACCAGAAGAACCCAATGGAATTGTTTCTGTGTACCAATTGTTTCGAAATGGAGAAAAGATTTTCAATGGTAGCGAAAGAAATCTCAATTTCACTGATTCTGGCCTACAATCAAACAGCAGGTAAATATGCTAGAGGCATAAGATAAGAATTATTATTATTATTATTATCCCACTCTTTCTCCAAAACTGGGACTCAGGGAGGCTTAAAGTATTAAAAAAACAGGAAAATTAAAAGCATACAAAAATGGTATATTAAAATAGAATTAGATTATTACAATATTAAAAAGAATTACACATAAAAGAATACAATACATACAGTATAAAAGGTAAAAAAGAAAGAAAGCATGAGATGGTGTTTCTTAAAATATAGCATATCTTTCCAAGATACTGATGCAAAGTATTTTAGCTTTTAGACTATAATCATACAAATAATCACTTAGGACATCCTGTTAGTGAAAGTAATCCTGTTAGTAGCCTATATGTGTGTAAGTGTGGCTTATGTGTGTGTGTTTTTGGCATGCTGTTTGTGTAAAAAGAAAATTATGCAAAATGACATTCTTATGCAGGAAACAGTTTTTTTAGCACAAAATGCTTTTGCCTGTGTGTATTGGGCATACATCTCCAGCCATTGTAAACTGCCTTGGGTCCCATATGAGGACAAAGGTGGCATATCAATTAAATAAATTATATAAATAAATAAATGCCATCCTCTATGACTGTGCTGTGCATGTTTAAAAATGGTGGTGTGTAACAAAAGGCCTTATGTTATGCAAATATAATAAAGTGTTTCCTTGTTCCCTTTAAATTACTGGCTCTTCCTTTCCGGTTGAGTCAATGGAGACTTGATGAATAGCTTCTTCCCATTCAATTCTGGGAGGGAAATCCAGAGATAAACTGAGTATTTGTCCATGACATGTTTCAGGTGGTTAGGTATGGCACAGACAGGCAGACACATAGGAAATTATCACACGGGAGGCTAAAGTGTCTTTAAAGTGCCTTTAAATTGACAACAATGTGCAATCAGGGTTCACACACTCACGTGTTTGTAGCGTCTGTAAAGTGTCTATAAAGTATCATGAACATGTCCCCGGCTCCCCGCTCTCCTATCCCGTCAGTAACACATCCTTGGAGCTGTCATTTTTCAATAATGCAATGTTCCATTATTGAAAAATGATGGCTCCAAGGACGCGTTACTGATGGGATAGGGTAGCGGGGAGCCGGGGACATGTCCATGATACTTTATAGACACTTTACAGATGCAACAAACACTTGAGCATATGAACCCTGATCACACATTATTGTCAATTTAAGAGCAGTTTAAAGTCACTTTAGCCTCCCATGTGATAATCTCCATAGTCTTCTGTAATTATCATGCTTTGCAGCATGTTAGAAGGAATGAAGGACATTGTTTCCCCAATATGGTAAGAACTTTCATGAGTGCAAATATTTTTGTTGTGGAAATTCTGAATTGTAAAAATATGTATCTGATGGAATGAAAGAAAGACATATTCAGAAGCAGAGGGTACATATGATGTTCCACTATGTATGTATATGCAAACAAACAAAGCTGTTAGTTCATGAATTGTGTGTGATCATCAGAAGGGTAGGTACTTGACTCAAATGTCTTGTCCTCTCTTGACTGTATAATCAGCACTGTCCAGATTTGAACTTTGGGTTCCCTAAGCCCTTTTGCACTACACACTTACAGTGCTATGATTCTACTTTAACTATCATGACAATATCCCATGGAATCATGGGTTTGTAGTTTAGGAAATGTAGTTAGAATTCTCAGCCAGAGAGTTCCAGTGCCTCATCAAACTATAGTCCCCAAAATTTAGGAGTGTAGCCATGGCAGGTAAGTAGAATCATAGTGCCATAATTATGCAGCATGAAAGGGCCCCTGTATGATATATGTGTATTTTGTTACATATGTATTACTAGAGTGGTCTTTGACAACGCTGGCTCCCTTGGCTTAGTAACAGAGATGAGCACTGTCCCCTACAGTCTGACACAACTAGACAATCATGTCAAAGGGAAAACTTTACCTTTTTAAAAACCTGTTACACACAGTCATGCAGGATGTATTTTAGTAGTATCTAACAGGCAACATGTGTTACAATTGTTCATCCTAAATGTAACAAATGATAAAAATGAAAAGAAACATGTTACAAATAACTAAAATATTTGAACATTTAATATTTGAACACTGATTCCCCAACCCTGTTTCTTCCCATTCCCTTTTGTTTTTTCTTGGTGTGTGTTTATAGATATGCTTACCAGCTAGAAGCTAGCACATTGGGTGGTAGCAACACAAGTGACAAATACATCATCCAGACACCATTAACCACACCAGAGGAAATTCCCATCCCATATAATGTCACAACAATAGATGCATATTCCATATTTGTAGCTTGGGACCCTCCTGGTAAGCATGACTGTTTATGTGCTATATAGTAAAGCATACTGAATAAGTTGTCTATCTGCTGCAGTTATGCATTTTGTCCTACATGTTTTTTTGTTATTTACAAAAAGGAGCTTTTATGAGTGTTGACTCAATGATAACACAGGTTAGCCATCCTGCTGAAGGTGGCAGATTTGAGAGTAATCATGAAAAGACAAGTTTATTATCATATTACATAATGGCAGGAGGGAAGCACCGTTTGGATTTTCTGCCTCAGGCACCAAAATGTCTTGAGCCATCTCTAGCTGATGATAACAATAATTATGAAATAATTAAGCAATTGAATAGACTCTGCTCCATTCAAATGGAAAAGATGATAATATGCCATACTGTGAATTTTAATTTGATGGTGGGCATCCACTTGTACTAGCACCCTTTTGTACCTTATGTCCAATTAATTGATTAATTAAATTTGGCTTTGGAACAATATGTTACAATCAGTGATGCCCAGGCTTTTAATACAAGGGAACAGTCTCTATGTGTTAAACTCCTGATAAATTCAACCAATTTAGAGACTGCCTACTCTCCCAAAAAGAAGCAAGCCCAGCCAAAAAGAATCCCAATTTCTTGTAGCTAGCCCTCACAAACAAATAAGAACATCCAATAATCTTGCAGCTAATTACTTTTATTCCTACATATTTTCCTTAACATAGATTGTCATATAAACTGTTTCATGTCAGAGTTTCATTCAACCCTGATCAAAACAATTGTCCACAAGTACTGCTAAATATGTGCAGTTTTTCATGTTAAAGTATACTGTAGTAAGTTAATAATTTGTTTCATACTGAGTCCTCACATATATATTTAGTGAGATTATTTTATTGCAAATGGCCTGATTTTGTATCTAGATCACTTCTTTAAGTCAGAGATATTCAGATATATTGATATGTATGGTGCAATAATACCCATTTTTCTATTCAAGCATTCCCAATATTAAAAAAAAAATCTCACCTTGCAGCACAGTCAAAGCTGAGCAAAAGGATATAAAAACATCAGATCTAAAGTCACCTATAAAATTTGCCATCATGCTAGCAATAGTAAATATCCCAGTGATGCCCATTGAACCAATGGTTAATAGATCTATAATATCCTGAGCTGTCAATCTTTTAGTTTTCAGAAGCACAAAATCCATTATAGAAATGCTATAATGTATGAAAAAGATTAAAATCTTAAATTAAACACTCCCTACCCCCACTGCCTTGAAGGATTTAGAAACCAGAAGGAAGGCAGGAAAATATGACTTATAATCTATAGCTGATTTCTATGGAAAGTGTCTTATACTGTACTGTCTCAATTTTGATAACAAGTTTCAATGGACGCTTTGAATATTCACTATCATAAATAGGTTTTAGGACTTCTTATAGGTTCTGGACATGGATCTGTGGGATATGAAATGTATATTTTAATGTTGTAAGCTGCCCCGGTTGCATTACTCTGAGGGACGGGATAAAAGTAAATTTTATTTATTACTATATCCACCTTGTTGTGGGCAGTTCTTATATAGGACCATTGATGTATTCATGCATGTCATTAATGTTTGAAAAAGTGGCATTTTTATTTACAGGAAAATGCATATATTGTTACCCACATTGGGATACAGTAGGTATGTAAAAGAAAAGAAAAAAGCAAATTTTCTCATCCTCAGTGAGAAAGGTTGTATCAGAACATCAAGATACCGCCCCCCCAAAAAAAAAAAAACAATAGTAAACAGATGTAAAAGATGTTTGTTACACTCTGGCACTGGAAACACACTGTACAAAGTGTGTTTTTCTCTGCAACATGAAGCTTTGTGCAAAACACACTGCACAGAAAATTGTGTAATTTGCATATGGCTTCACTGTGCACAGAAAATACTGTGTTTTCTGGGCGTAATGTTGGTTTTTTGCAAAACTCAAACTGTTTTGTGAGGAAAGATTGCTCTCTGTGCAAATTATTCACAAAAGAGTTTGAACATATGACAAGTCCTTGAAAAATACACTCTTGTACTCTTGTCCATTTGTGAGAAAAATCCTGATATTATTTGTTTGTGTATGTGGGAATGGAAAAAAAGGTGAAGCTTTACACACCTATGGAACATGGATTTTCTTGTGGAGAGAAAGTGATCAACTTGACTTAGAAATTAATAAGATGAACAAACACAATATGACTAATCTGCAAAGCCTATATTCACACATTAGCATCAGAAACTTCTCATTTTCATGCATAATTTGAAGCCCTTGAAGGTGTTCCCAAGTAAACTTAGGAGTGTTTTCAAACTTATTTCTCCTGAAAAAAAATTAGAATTTAAATTTTGGATGCAACATTTCAGTATTTGAAAAAACTGCTTCTTGTCTGTTGTAAGGGATGAAAACTGAATCCTGTATCTCCTGTTGTCATACATACATGAATTCCAGATTTATCTGCATAGATTGGGAAGATGGAGAAGAAGCATAATGGATGGTTAGGGGTTGTTCCTTATTCCTAGTCATGGATTGTTGATTGTTTAGTTTGTTTGTTTGTTTGCTTGCTTGCTTGAGGAAGAAACAGATTGTTTTTGTAGAATAATAATAATAATAATAATAAATAATAATAAAATTTATTTGTATCCCGCTTATTGAAAAAAACAATCCAAGCAGCTTACATAAAAACCCATACAATATAACCCCAAAGACCAACCCACCCCCTTAAAACAGTATTAAACATCTCATAATTAAAATAACAATAGACATAAAAACAATTAATATAAACAATAACAAATGAAAACATTTATAAAACAGCAAAACCCGGCCAACCTCTAAGACATTCCTCATCCATCGAAATGATGGGGCCACGAGAGGAAGAAGGGAGCCGGGAAGCCCAAGGCTGGGGTAGTTAATCTGGAAAGGCTTGCTGGAAGTGATCTGCCTTGACAGCTTTTTTAAAGCTGTCTAAAGATGTCTGCTGACGGATCTCATCCGGCAGGTCGTTCCAGAGTTTGGGGACGACAGCAGAGAAAGCCTTCTGGGAGGTTGTCGCAAGCCTTAATTTTTGAGGCTGCAGCAAGTTCCTCCCAGAGGATCAGAGAGCACTGGGAGGATTCTATGGGAGGAGGTGGTCCCTGGGATAGCTTGGATCCAAGCCATTTAGGGCTTTAAAGATAATAACCAACACCTTGTACTGGGCCCGGAAGCTAATAGGCAGACAGTGGAGGGACCTCAAAACAGGAGTAATGTGGCCCCTCCTAGATGTTTCAGAAATGAGCCTGGCTGCCATGTTTTGAACCAGCTGAAGCTTCCGAACTAAGCACAGGGGTAGCCCCATGTACAGCGCATTACAGAAGTCAAGGTGTGAGGTTACCAGTGCGTGCACAACAGTCTCGAGATCCCTTACTTCCGGAAAAGGGCGCAGCTGGCGTATCAGCTGAAGCTGATAACAGGCGCTTCTGACCGTCGCATTTACCTGATTACCTGATCAGGAGTGACGAGTCAAGGAGCACCCCCAGACTGCGAACACAGTCACTGGAGGAGAGTGTGACCCCATCCAGGACTGGAGGTTGCAATCCAATTCTTGGTTTCGGGGCCACTACCGTGAGCACCTCCGTCTTGTCTGGATTCAGTTTTTTCCTCATCCAGCCCATTACCGGTTGAAGACATTCATTGAGAGAAGAGATGCCATTGGAATTCGAGGCCAACGAATGAGACACGGAGAAATAGATTTGGGTGTCATCAGCATACTGATAACACCCAGCACCATAACTCCATATTATCTCACCCAGCAGCTTCATATAGATGTTAAATAACATTGGGGACAAAATAGCCCCCTGAGGGACCCCACAAGTGAGGTCCCTCTTGCAGGAGTTACAGTCCCCGAGCAGCACCCTCTGGGACCTACCCAAGAGAAAGGACCGGAACCACTGAAGAGCAGTGCCCCCGATACCTAACCCCCTCAGGCGGTCCAAGGGGATGCCGTGGTCTATCGTGTCAAAAGCTGCTGAGAGGTCTAACAGCACCAACAGGGTCACACTACTCCTGTCGATGCTCAGACGCAGATCGTCGGTCAAGGCAACCATGGCAGTCTCAACCCCAAAGCCTGTCCTGAAGCCGGTTTGAAATGGGTCTAGATAATCGGTTTCATCCAAGACAGCTTGGAGCTGAAGAGCAACCGCCCTCTCGATCACCTTGCTCAAGAATGGCAGCAGTGACACAGGCCTATAGTTTCTCATATCCAGGGGGTCTAGGGAAGGTTTTTTCAGAAGCGGCCTAACAGCCACTTGCTTCAGAGAAGATGGAACATGTTCTTCCCTAAAGGATGCATTGATGAGATTCCTCACGGATATCATGGACGGCCAGCCATGATGGGCAAGGGTCGAGAGGGCAAGTTGTCTTCCTCACCTTATCAAGCAGCTTGTCCACGTCCTCGGTGCTCACAGATTGGAGCTGATCCAGTATAACTACATCGGCGGAGTCACTGGACACCTCGTCTATTGACTCTGTTTCAATAGTGGCATCTAAGTCGACTCTTATCTGAGAGATTTTATCTGCAAAGTAGTTGTTAAACATGTCACAGCAGGCTGTAGTAGGGTTAAGTAAGGGGTTTGGCGCAGGGGGCACCTGCATCATCTCCCTCACCACCCTAAACAGCTCTGCCGGACGGGACTCTGCAGACGCAATACGTGCAGAGGAGAAAGCTCTCTTCACTGCATGTATTGCCTCTCGATAGGAACGAAGAAGGTTCCTATGGCGAGTTCTGTCAGATGAGAGTCGAGTCTTCCGCCACCTGCGCTGTAGCCATTGTCCAACCTGCTTCATCTTCCTAAGCTCTGGCGTATACCAAGGCCACTGATTAGAAGAGGGTTGGCAAGTATTAACCAGCGCTTCAACAGGATCACCGGCATTCCCAACCATTAAACCCTCCAAGGCTTTCTGGAATCCAAGAGGCTCCATCAGCCTTCAAGGGCAGACCAAGTGAATGGGTCAACCACCCCCGGAGGGGCAGACATTGGCTCTAAGTTCCATCTTGACCAGGAAACGATCCGTCCATGACAATGTGGAGGTACTTACCACCTCTGCCCACAGATATTCCTGTTCCGTACTGAAGACCGCATTGAGTGTATGACCTGTATAATGTGTGGGCCCATTGACCAATTGGGATAGGCCCATGTTTGTCATGGTTTCCATGAACTCCCGAGCCGCGCCTGTTAAACTGGTCTCAAGCGGAATATTGAAGTTCCTCCAGAACTAAAATCTAGGGGTCTCCAACAACATCTCAGAGACCAGCTGTGTCAGCTCAGTCAGGGAGTCTGCTAGACAACGGGGTGGCCGGTAGACTAGCAGAAGACAGCTTCTGGGGTCTGGAAGCCATCTTCCAAGTCCGGAAGCCATCTTCCAAGTCCAAACTATCCCTGGTTTTCAGGCTAAGGTACATACACTCGAAATGGGCTGTGTTCCGGACAGGCATCCTGGTCAAGGTCAAGGTGTTCTTATGAACCAGAGCCACTCCGCCCCCCGCCCACTTCCCCTCATCTGCTCACTGACAGAGTACCCGGTGGGAGGGTCTGTGCCCATATAGCAGCGCTGTCCTCCCCCAGCCAGGTCTCTGTGAAGCAAGCCAGATCGGCATCCTCATCCAGGAGGAGATCCTGGATGATGTGAGTCTTGTTTTTAACCAACCTGGCATTGCAGAGTAGCAGAGTGAGGTTCTGTGGAATGGTTGGTCTGCTCTCCAAGCCATTCTGGAAAACAGGGAACTGAAGGTGGGATAGCTTTCAAACAGCGATCCCGCCTTCTTTTGTAACATGTGTTCCTTCTGTTCCAGCCCTACCTCCCGTTCCTCTGCATGACTCCAATAGCCGCCCCCTCCTAATTCCCAGCCTTGGGAAGAGCAAAAGAGCTCAAAGCCACTAGAAGACTGAGGTGACTGGGGCATAAAGCACTTCCAGCACTCTAATCTAAATATTATGGAGGCAGATGGTAAAACCTATGGCTAACTTAACAGATCTTAACAAGCACCCCTTCCTCAGGTTCTTTTTCGTTGTCCACCTTAGGAACATTGCTATAGGCCTTATACAAAGTTCCCAGCAGGGATGCGAGCCAGGGATGATAGTCTTGGCTGGGGGGTTGTCAGTCTCACTGCTGTCGGGGCTGATGATAGAATGTTAGCCCCGCCCAGTCCACGAATATGCCGGGGGAGAGATGGACTCAGGCGAGGTTTTATCCTCGCTGGTGCTCCTCCTGGCTCCTGCACAGCTGTGGCGGCTCAGGCAGAGATGGTCCTCCTTGGGCTGAGGTCCAGAAGCCATCCTCCAAGTCCAAAGTGCTGCTGCTCCGCCTCTTGGGTGCCGGGGGAGAGATGGACTCAGGTGGGGTTTTATCCCCGCCGGTGCTCCTCCCGGCTCCTGCACAGCTGTGGCGGCTCAGGCAGAGATGGTCCTCCTTGGGCTGAGGTCCAGAAGCCGTCCTCCAAGTCCAAAGCACTGCTGCTCCGCCGCTTGGGTGCCGGGGGAGAGATGGACTCAGGTGGGGTTTTATCCCCACCGGTGCTCCTCACGGCTCCTGCACAGCTGTGGCGGCTCAGGCAGAGATGGTCCTCCTTGGGCTGGGGTCTGGAAGCCATCCTCCAAGCCCAAAGCACTGCTGCTCCACTGCTTGGGTGCCGGGGGAGAGATGGACTCAGGTGGGGTTTTATCCCTGCCGGTGCTCCTCCCGGCTCCTGCACAGCTGTGGTGGCTCAGGCAGAGATGGTCCTCCTTGGGCTGGGGTCCGGAAGCCATCTTCCAAGTCCAAAGCGCTGCTGCTCCGCCGCTTGGGTGACGGGGGAGAGATGGACTCAGGCGGGGTTTTATCCCCGCCGGTGCTCCTCCTGGCTCCTGCACAGCTGTGGCGGCTCAGGCAGAGATGGTCCTCCTTGGGCTGGGGTCCGGAAGCCATCCTCCAAGTCCAAAGCACTGCTGCTCTGCCACTTGGGTCAACAAACATCAACAAAGATTGGATAATTATGGAGAAAAAGACAGTTTTGTATTTTAATTGCAAAACTTGTTTAATTTTGTATAGTTTTATATTTTATGACTTTTAGATTGTATGCCATTGGCAGGCTATATGTTGTTTTGATGATGCCTGTAAAGTGCCAAGCAAATTTATGGTGCTATATAAATAAACATTAATCATCATCATCATCATCATCATGGCTAATTATGGACAAAATATAGCTAAGGTAATTGAAGAAACAAAAATGGTCCAAAATTTAAGATCCATGTTATGTGTCCCAACCCCCCTATGGCTAAGGGGCGAAAAGACCACCCTGAAGGAGCAGCTTTTGGACACCCGTTTGAGCACTGGGTCAGGGCCACAGTAACCGCATTCCATGTCCCCAATCTGGCGTTTTTCCAGCCCAAAAAGAAGTGGCAAAATGCTGCTTCTTTTTGGGATGGAAAAAAGCTGTCCCTTTCACCACTGCCACAGCTCTTCTGTGCTTCTGTGGTGTACGGCATGTAATCGCTGTGCCACAGGAACATCCCAATGCTGCCCACCATCTGGTTGGGTGGGCAGACTGATGCTGGCTTTGAGGCAGAGTCAGGGCATGTGGCATTCGGTCGCCCTGCCCCCAAGCTGCCAGGTCCCCGGCTCTTTTTGCTAGTCTGTTCAGCCCCTATGTTGGTGGCTACATGTGACAGGGCTTTCTCTCTGGCAGCACTCTGATTGGAATTCCTTCCCAAATGAGATCCATTCCTTTTGGGTTTCCCTTAGGCTGCTAAAACTGTGTTGCTTCCCATGGCCTTTAATTCATATAGCCAGGATACCTGCTCCAGCTCTCTTCAGGGTTTTGTCTGGTGGGGTTATATTTTATTTTTTATTTTTATTTTTGGTTTTCAAATATTTTTAAGGAGTTAGCTTAGACTCTTTACAAATGCCTTTATGTATTTAATGTTTCAAATGTTTTGATCCATAGTACATCATCCAAGGGGTCTTGGTGGATTGAGAGATGATAAATGCTTTAAATAATTAGGAAATCTTTTGTTAGGATTGGGTCCCAAAGGGAAATGTACATTGTGGGATAGTGCAGCAGCCATGATGACACAGCATTTGGCCACAGCTGAGTCATGCAGCCTCATGTTGATGAAACAGGACATGACATCATGTGGGTAGTCACCTGGTGCTGGAAAGCACAGAAACTGCTGCAAAAGTGTTGCAAAACCACTGTGTCACTCACGTGAGTGACAGGTGTCCAGGAGGAAGAGGCAGAGCCAGAGAGCCATGTGGAGCACAGGCGATATAAGGCACAAGCCTCTGGACACACATGTGGTTGGGTTGTGGATTGTTGATGGTGGATTGCATATTGCTGTTTTGCTGTTGGAGTTGCGTTGGTGTATGCTGTACATATCTGTATATAGAGCAACAAAGATTAAAGCCTCATTTGTGAGACGTCTGGCTGTAGAGTCTCTGTGATCTATCTGGAAGGGGAGAGGAGTTTCTCCAGCTGACAAGCAGCCTGCTTCATTGGAGAAGTCTGGATCCTGGTGCTTCACGTTACGTGGTCTCCACGCGCTGTGTTACCACGCCTAACATCTTTTACAGACATTTACAAAACTGTGAGGTTGACCACAGTGACAGAAGGAGAGATAAATAAATGAAAAGTTTGGATTCTTAGAAATATCAGCAAGGCAAACCAATTTTATGGGTATTCTGAGGGAAAGAAAGATGATATCTCACCATGTCTTTGCATAGATTATCTTTCTAAGGCTAAAATTGCAAGGGGATAACTATCCAGAAAAATGAGGTCCAAAGAAAATGGTTAAGAGTGCAATTAAATGTGGTGACAAAATAATATGTAAGAGACATATATAGGAGCCTAAATACCCTAAAAGTACAAGATCCCATCTAATCTTGGAAGCAGGGGCAGTTAGTACTGGAAAGGGAGAATGCCAATGAATACTCTATAGACTATATTTCAGAAGAAGGAACATGTAAAACCAATTCAAAGTAGTCATTTCCTAAGATAACCCAATGAATCTATAGTGTCTCCATAACTCAACATGTAACTTGAAGGCACATATACACACAGAGATCTGTATATGCAGCTCTTATAGATTGACTATGCAAAAAGAAATTATGTATTACCCAGGGGGTCCCTGATCCAGGGATCAGACTCAAAATTCCTCAGAAATCCAAAACCGTTTGTATGCAAACTATTGGCAAGTTAGTTCTGTTTTACAGCTTTCATTTTATTTTCCTTTAGAGTTTACTTTTTCCATGAATTACTCTTCAGTTATACATTCAATACATTATACTGAAATACTGTATTTCTCCCTTTTACAGCCAAAGGTCAACCTTTATAATAAGGGTTGGCAGTGATTCTCCCATTGAGACAGTCATTTTAATTGATATTGTCTCCAGGAATAAAATTGCTTTTTATTAATCAAGTTTTGATGAGAGGCAAGTTGGCCACAGTCTTGGAAAGAGGCTACATTTTGGCAAATGATCCCCTGTCTTCCATAATAAATTTGGATCGCATAAGCACCCACAGGATTAATCATAGGCTACCTATCCATGGAGTCTCCTTTTATTTTAATTATGATGTTTCAGCAGCAGTGATGTCCCTGAATTCTATAACTTTATAGATGTAATAATTCAAAACTCATGTCTTAACTAAATGGCAAGATGTCCAAATAGTGGTTAAAGAGATTAATTAAGGAGTAAGGGAAGATGGTTGACACACCTCACTTACTATAGAAAATAGGGCTTTAATTTTTGAAAGAGCATGAGATGGTGGGTTGAGAAGTACTTTTCCTTAACCAAGGTACTGTTAAAAGGGCTTGACTTTCAAGAATGGGATCAATAGGGGAAAGAGAGCAAGTTTAATTCCCATCCCAGTTATGTTTTGGAATACAATTTTTTTTTTTTCATACAGGGAACCCTTTGGGAACATGGGGAAAATTTCATTCCATTATTGTCAGCTGGGGCTATTTTTCACCTAGGAGAAGGCTTTATTTAGAATCATAGTATCATATTGTTGAAAGAAACTACAAAGGCACTCCTGTCCAACCCCTACCATATAGGAATAGACAATCAAAGTACTCCTGACAAATGGTCATCCAGCCTCTGCTTAAAACCTCCAAAGGAAGAGACTCCATCGCAGGCTGAGGAAGCATATTCCACTTCAAACAGCTCTTACTGTCAGGAAATTCTTCCTAATGTTTAGGTGGAATCTTTTTTCCTATAGTTTGAATCCATTACTCCATGTCCTAGTTCCTGGAGCAGCGTAAAACAAGCTCACTCCATACTCAATATGACATCCCTTCAATTATTTAAGCATGGCTATCATGACACCTCTTAACCTCTTTTCCCCAGGCTAAACATACCCATCTCCTTAACCTGCTTCTCATAGGGCATGGTTTCCAGACCTTTCACCATCTTGGTCACCCTCTTCTGGACACAGTCCAGTTTGTCAATATCCCTTTTGAATTGTGGTGCCCAGAACTGTACAGTGTTCCAGCTGAGGTCTGACCAAAGCAGAATAGCACGATACTATTACTTCCCTTGATCTAAACTCTACCCTCCTATTTAGCTGGGAAGTAAAATAAAAGTCAAATTTCAATTCCTATGATTGGGCTGCAACTGAGGTCTGAGCTACTGTTCCCAACCTTTTTCAGCTACCCACCCCTGATTCGCATAAAATAAGCAGGTGTGACTATGAAGTTATTTGGGTTTTAGTATTGCTAATATTTATATAACACCCACAGCCTAAAATTTAGACTTTAAATCCTCTTGTTAGTCCTGATTAGAGTAGACACATTTAATCAGTTGGATTTATGTATATATTGACTTATTAGTCAATAACTCATTTAATGGGTTACCCAACAGAAATGAGCCCATGTATATCTTCATCCTCTCTTCTGGGGGGAAGGTGCAGAGCAGATTGTGATCCAGCAATGGGATTCAAGGTGAATTTGATTTGAGGCTGGGTGAGGGTGAACAATAGAGAACAGTCATACAGCATATACTTTGCATACAAATCTTCCTAGTTTCACTCCCTGGCATCTCCATCTGAAACTCTGGAGGACTGCTGTCATTTAGTGTGAACAGTACTAAATTAGATAAATCCACAATGCTAGGCAAACTCCTATGTTCCTAACACTCTAGTTTTGTTGCTGTTATTTATTGTCAAGTTTGCTTCCATGTATGGTGACCCTATAAATGAGAGACCCTCAAGAGCCCCTGTCTTTAACAGCCCTGCTCAACTCTTGCAGGCTTAGAGCTATGGCTTTTTCTGTTGAATCAAGACATCTATAATGTGGTTTTTCTCTTTTCCAACTGCCTTCAGGTTTACCAAACATTTTAATCTTTTCTAATGAGTCAGGATATGCCCAGGAGATGCCCAGGAGATGCTGTTGGTTGGAGGACATGCTGAATTGGGCAGCCTGTCTTGAACAACATTGCATATCTGTTTGAAATCTATCCTGCCTTCAGTTCCCTCTGTTTCCCAGAATGGTTTGGAGAGCAGACCAACCATTCCACAGAACCTCACCCTGCTACTTAGCAATGCCAGGTCGGTCGAAAATAAGACCCACATCATCCAAGATCTTCTCTTGGATGAGGATGCTGACCTGGCTTGCTTCACAGAGACCTGGCTGGGGGAGGATAGTACAGTCACCTGGGCGCAGGCCCTCCCAGCTGGGTACTCTGTCAGTGAGCAGGTGAGGGGAAGTGGGCAAGGGGGTGGAATCACTCTAGTTCATAAGAACAGCCTGACCTTGACCAGGATACCTGTCCGGAACACAATCTTCTTCGAGTGTATGTACCTAAGCCTGAGGACTAGGGATAGTTTGGGGATTTTGCTAGTCTACTGACCACACCGTTGTCTAACAGACTCCCTGACCGAGCTGACACAACTGGTCTCTGAGCTGCTGTTGGAGTCTCCTAGACTTTTAGTTTTGGGAGACTTCAACATTCCACTCGAGATCAGTTTAAGAGGTGTGGCTTGGGAGTTCATGGAGACCATGACAAACATGGGCCTATCCCAACTAGTCGTTGGGCCCACACATTGTGCAGGTCATACACTCGATACGGTCTTTAGTACAGATCAGGAATATCCGTGGGCGGAGATGGTAAGTACCTCAGCATTGTCATGGATGGATCATTTCCTGGTCAAGATGGAACTGAGAGCTAATATCTGCCCCACTGGGGGTGGTGGACCCATTAGAATGGTGCGCCTCGAAGATTAATGGAGCCAATTGGATTCCAGAGAGCCTTAGAGGGTTTAATGGTTGGGAATGCCGGTGACCCTGTTGATGCTCTGGTCAATACCTGGAACACCGATCTTACCAGGGCTATCAACATGATCGCTCCCAAGCGTCCTTGCCATCCTGCTTCAAACCATAAGCCATGGTACACACCAGAGCTTAGAAAAATGAAGCGGTTTGGACAATGACTAGAGCGCAAGTGGTGGAAGACACGACTCTTATCTGACAGAACTCACCATAGGAACATTCTTCGTTCCTATTGGGAGGCAATATGTGCAGTGAAGAGAGCTTTCTCCTCTGCACATATTGCGTCTGCAGAGTCCCGTCCAGCAGAGCTGTTTAGGGTGGTGAGGGAGCTGATGCAGGTACCCCCTGTGCTAAATCCCTTGCTTAACCTGACAACAGCCTGCTGTGACGCATTTAACAACTTCTTTGCAGATAAAATCTCTCGGATAAGAGCCGACTTAGACGCCACTGTTGTAACAGAATCTATAGGAAAGGTGTCCAGCAACTCCATCAATGAAGTTATTCTGGATCAGCTCCAATCTGTGAGTACCGAGGATGTGGACAAGCTGCTTGGTACAGTGAGGAAAACAACTTGCCCCCTTGCCCATCTTGGCTGGCCGTTTAGGGGGGGGGGGAGGAATGCATTGAGGAGATTCCTCATGGATATCATCAATGTGTCCTTCAGGGAAGGACATGTTCCATCTTGTCTGAAGGAAGCGGCTATTAGGCTGCTTCTGACAAAACCTTCCCTGGACCCCCTGGATATGAGTAACTACAGGCCTGTTTCTTTGTTGCCATTTTTGAGCAACGTGATTTAGAGGGCGGTTGCTCTTCAGCTCCAAGCTGTCTTGGATGAAACCAATTATCTAGACCCATTTCAAACTGGCTGGAGGACAGGCTTTGGGGTTGTGACGGCCATGGTTGCCTTGACCGACAATCTGTGTCTGAGCATCGACAGGGGTAGTGTGACCCTGTTGGTGCTCCTAGACCTTTCAGCGGCTTTTGATATGATAGATCACGGCATCCTCTTGGACCGCCTGAGTGGGTTAGGTATCAGGGGCACTGCATTGCAGTGGTTCCGGTCCTTCCTCTCGGGTAGGTCCCAGAGGGTGCTGCTTGGGGACAGTTGCTCCAGTAAGAGGGAGCTCAATTGTGGGGTCCCACAGGGAGGTATTTTGTCCCCGATGTTGTTTAACATCTATATAAAGCTGCTGGGTGAGATCATACGGAGTTATGGTGCTGGGTGTTATCAGTATGCTGATGACACCCCAAATCTATTTCTCTGTGTGTCATTCGTCGGCCTCGAATTCCAGTGGCATCTCCTCTCTCAATGAATGTCTTCAGGTGGTAATGGGCTGGATGAGGAAAAACAGATTGAAACTGAATCCAGACAAGATGGAGGTGCTCATGGTAGCGGCCCCGAAACCAAGAATTGGGTTGCAACCTCCAGTCCTGGATGGGGTCACACTCTCCTCCAGTGACTGTGTTCACAGTCTGGGGGTGCTCCTACACTCGTTGCTCCTGATGACAAATCAGGTATATGCGACAGTCAGAAGCGCCTGCTATCAGCTTCGGCTGATACGCCAGCTGCGCCCTTTTCTGGAAGTAAGGGATCTCGAGACTGTTGTGCACACACTGGTAACCTCACATCTACACTTCTGTAATGCGCTCTACATGGGGCTACCCTTGTGTCTGGTTTGGAAACTACAGCTGGTTCAAAACATGGCAGCCAGGCTCATTTCTGAAACATCTAGGAGGGGCCACATTACTCCTGTTTTGAAGTCCCTCCACTGTCTGCCTATTAGCTTCCAGGCCCAGTACAAGGTGTTGGTTATTATCTTTAAAGCCCTAAATGGCTTGGGTCCAAGCTATCCCAGGGACCGCTTCCTCCCATAGAATCCTCCCCATGCTCTCCGATCCTCTGGGAGGAACTTGCTGCAGCCTCAAAAATCAAGGCTTGCGGCGACCTCCCAGAGGACTTTTTCTGTTGTCGCCCCCAGACTCTGGAACGGCCTACTGGACGAGATCTGTCAACTAACATCTTTGGACAGCTTCAAAAAGGCTGTCAAGACAGATCTCTTCTGGCAGGCCTTCCCAGACTAAAATATCCCGGCCTTGGGATTTCCCCCCTCCTCCTTAGGTGTGTCTCTATAGCTCCCCTTAGAATTGTAGTTACAGGGTTTTTTAAATTGTTGGTATTATTATCTGTTTTTAATTTGTTATTGTGATTTTAATTGATATATAGTTTAATAACTTTTTAAGGGGGGAGGGAAATATATTGTTTATGTTGTATGTTTTTAATGTTGTAAACTGCCTGGATTGGTTCGCCAAAGGGCGGTATAAAATTTTTTATTATTATTATTATTTATTTATTGGCATAGCTGATCTATAGCTTGGTAGTGCTCTAGATTCAGTTGTGATAGCCAGGAATACCTTTCACTAGCTTTATTTGATATACCAATTGCATTCTTTTCTGGAAATCGGACTTGGTCCCTGTTATTCATATTCCAGTCATTTTCAGGCCTGTTTGCTGTAATGAATGTTGATAGGACTGCTGGCCCATTGATCAGTTGAAAGAGAAACAGGGTGTGGTTTGATGGGTTTCTTTCACTTGAGTGCATGCTAGTGTGTTTTTGTTAGTGTAATTGCTTCCACCAGTATGTCTTTTTTTAAAAATAAACTTTGACCCAACTACCCTCTCTCATAAATATATTACAGAAGATAATGTTCTAGGTTGCATAGAGGAGGGATATATTCACTTTTTCTATTGTGACTTAGGGGGGATGCAGACGGTGAAAAGTGCCGTCTTCAATCCCAAGAAGGGGAGGGGCAGCCGGACGCTGGGCGCCCCATCCCCTTCCTGAGGACGTCATCGGAGCAACGGCCCATCCACACGATGGGTGTTCTGATGACGTCCTTCCGGCTCAGCGTCCGGACACACTGAGCTAGAAGAGATGCTGAAGAAGCGCACCACGCCTCTTGCAGTGCCCCTTTTGCGGCTTGTGGAAGGAGCGCTATTTTAGCGCTCCTTTTGCAGGTGGCAAAAGGGAGGATCAGGGCTGAGGTGTCCAGCAGCCTCTGCCTCGATCCTCCACTTCCGGGGCGGCCCAGGGCCACCCGTCTGCATTTCCCCTTAGTTCCTTAGTTTTCTGTCTATAATATTGGATTTATTCATCTAAGAAATATAAAGAATACAAGAAATGCAAGAATCATTGAGGCCATTTCAGTGAGCTGAGCATATGATATGACCTTTCAATTTCCCCATAAGAGCCTATGCAAGCATTGTACATACCTAGTGGGAGATTATTGGGGGGGGGGGTGTTTGTTGTCCATATGAACCCTCTCTTGTAGATAGTGCATTGTGACCTTTGTTAAAGCCACCAAATACAAGTGTCCTCTTGGTGTTTAGGTGAAATTGTGTTACCATTTATATTTCAGTTCTGCAAACACCCCATTCGAGGGATAATTATGGTTTTAAAAACTGTACACATTAAAGAAATTTGCATACAAAAAAGACATACTTGAGAAGGGAATATTTCTTGGTATATTAAAGAAACACTTTTTCATCTATTCATCCATATTGATATTTACATAGAATGAGAAGTCGTATGCCCTCCTGATGTTGTTGAACTGCAACCCCCATGGTCATCCACCATTGACTATGCTGGCTAGAGGTGATGGGAACTGTACTCCAGTAACATCTAGAGAGAGAGAGAGAGAGAGTCTCCACTGTGGTAGCATTTTTGTAGTTTTGTGAATACAATATGACTAGTAATGAAATGAAATATATAGCTGAAAATGAAGGAGGATAAAGCAAGACTCTGGCCATAGCTTTTTGCCAGTTTGTTTCAACGGTAGTCTTCAATTGGTAGTCTTCAAAAAAGGAACTGCTAAAAGAAACCTGTACTTTCACAGAGTCTCTGTGAGACAGTTTAGTTTTAAAGTGAATTCTAAATACTTTAAGACACTTTTGTACAGAATTGTCCATTATTTACTGTCTAAATAAAAAGCGAGGTAAGGGAGGGGGAATGCCAGATATTGTTTGATTGACTTGTCCTGTTACAAAATATGTACCTGCTGTGAAATAAAGTCATGGAGGAAAAAAGAGGAATAATCTAACTTTTTTATTTGTAAAGATAATCAGGGTTTTCTGATTACATCTTAACTTCATAAATGTTAAATAACCTATCAGCATCTAGTTGCTGTAAATTATGAAAAGGAGTATTGCTGGGAATATTAACCAACTAAATCCTTGTTCTTTAGTGAACATGAAAATGTGTTATGGCAGGTTGTCATTGTGCTCACGGTAACTTTGACACCAAATAACAAAACTGCCATTTGCACTTAGGGTAAATTGGTTCACTTGTGCTTTTACTGTTCCTTTTATTATGACATAAATTTATGAACTCTCAAACTAACCAAGTCATGTGGCTTCTCAGCTGACTTTAACAAATCTGTCCATTTCATTCCATTCACTCATCAAAACATTAGTGCTGTGGTAGACTCACTGCAGGTATTTTAACACAGGTGCTTTCCTGACCACCAGTTTTCCATTTTCTGTGACCCTCTGCTTTCTTCATTTTGAAAAATATCAACTGATGATCAGGAAAATACATTACAAAAATAAGGTAAAGAATCTGACTCAGAATTTCAACTCCTATCTTTACATATTTTATGCAACATAAGGCCTTTGCAGACTGCCAGAAATAGTGCACATTAAATTGAGGCACTGCCCTGGCTCAGTGCTAGGGAATCATGGGAACTGTAATTTATTGTGGCACCAGAGCTCTCTGGCAGAGAAGGCTCAATGTCCCAGAAAAAATACAATTCCCATGACTCCCTAGCACTGAGCCAGGGCAGTGCCTCAATTTAATGTGCACTATTTCTGGCAGTCTGCAAAGGCCCATAGTGTGCATTCTTCCCAAGAAAGTAATTTCAATTAAAGCAGTCTTTTATTTTTACTTATTTTGGTTTTTACTTATTTATTTGCCCTTAGAGCCAGCATCAGACAGAATCACACCTTAAGCAACAAAAATCACTTCTTTCTTTATACACCTTTGGTTTTTTGTATGTTATGTCTTAAATTTTAGTTAAAATGAAGGCAGGAATTGTCATATTATCAATCTAATAAAGAGCATTATTTCTGGATTAAGGGCAGTTTTAAATAAAAATAAACAAGTCAAAATGGTGGACACCCCACTATTGACATAACATGCAAAAAAGAGTCCACCCCTCCTTGTGTAGAGCCAGTGTGGCACAGCAGACACACACTACAACTATCCTGATCTAGTAGGGAGAGTTCCAATTAATCCTTTGTCATTCCACTTTGTTCAGCTGCTTTTAAAATGCTTCAATTTCCCTCTCCTGCTCCTACTTTCCCCCTTTGTTCTCATCATACATCAGTTAGAAATACAGAGTCATAAAATCTTAGTGATAAAAGAGGCCACAAAGAACATCTAGGCATGCTTGCACAGGCCCAATAAAATGACCACCTGTCAGTGTGGAGTCTGGATAACCCTTGAATCTGGTGTGAACAATTTGGAGGACATCCAACCCATTCAGCACCAATTTTAGGATTAACTGCTTTCAAGTTGATTTCAACCCATGGCAATTCTGTGGATGAGACATCTCCAAGACTTTCTGTCCTCTGCTACTCTGCTTACTTCTTATAAACTTATATTTGTGATCTCTTTAATAGAATCCATCCATCTAGCATGTGCCTTCCTCTTTTTCTATTTTCCCCCACCTTTCCTAGCATTATTGTTTTTTTCCAATTATTCATGCCTTCTCATGATGTGTCCAAAGTATGACAGCTTAGGTTTTGTTATCTTGGCTTCCAGTGAGATTTCTGGCTTGATCTACTCTAGGACACATTTGTTTGTCTTTTTGGCTGCCCACAAGATTCTCAGCACTCTTCTCCAGCACCACATCTCAAATGAATTGATTTCTTATCTTCTTTCTTAACTGTCCAGCTCTCACATTCATACATGGTAATAGGGAATACAATAGCACGTATGCTTCTAATGTTTGTGCTCAGTTGTATAGCCTTGCATTTTAGGATCCTGGGGTATACCCCCACTTATTACAGAATAAATAAACTCGCTGGGGTGGTGTCTGCATGGGCCAGGTTTGTTTGTTTGTTTGTTTGTTTGTTTGTTTGTTTTGTTGTATTATACCTCCCTCACCTACCTGGGGCCCTCCCTTGTCACGCAGGGTGGCTGTTCACACGCATGTCCCACTGTACCTGCTCAGCACAGTTGCTGCCACAGTGCATAACTCACTCTGAGGTCAGAATGAGGCACCCAACCATGTGGGTGCCTCATTCTGATATTAGAGTGAATGACATACTGCCATAGCAGACACATCAGGATCTGTATGCAAACATCCCCTGATGTTGCAGCCAAAGGCCTCAAGTAACATGGGAGGACAGGAGAGCTCCAGAGCCAGGATACTCTGGGCTGGTCTTGGAGTATCCTGATCTGTGCAGATACCATCTCAGTCCATTCCCCTGCCATTGTCAGAATATACAATTAAAGCAGTCATGAAAGATGCTCATCCCACCTCTGTTTAAAGACCTCCAAAGAAGGAGAGTCTACAACTGCTGCAAACTGAATTCAGAGTGGTGAAATAATTTGCACTCAATACAGCAGCAGGAAGGAGATGAGAAGAATAGTGGAAACTTGCTCAGCCCAGTAGGCTCCGGTGAAAGCAAACTACAGTGCAACCTTGCTATCCACGGGGGATCTGTTCTAGACCACCCTCCCCCCCTTGGATAGAAAAAAACCACAGGGCCTTAAGTCCTGTTCTTTTCAATGGGCACACCACCACATGTGCACATGCCCATTTAAAAAGGGCTTGCCATCTGTGGAAGCTCAAACTGTGGATGGCAAACCCACAATTGGTGCGGGCACTCTGTACTGCAGTTTCTCCAAGCATATGTGTTCCTCATTAATAACATTGGCCATCTTGGCCACACTCTGATGTTGCTTGTCCTCACATATCCCACTTTTCATTGGTGAAATGCTGGAAGGTAGGAGCAGGTAAGATCCTGGATCCCAGTCCAGCAAATAAATCTATTTTTCCCTTGGGCCACTCATTCTGTATCTCTGCACAGACTACCCCATAAAGTTGTTGTGAAAATAAAGTAGGAAAATTCAATCCCTGCTATCTCTCTCAATGCCTTCAGTATAGGCCAGAATATTCTAAAAGCTCAAGGTGGTTGTATTGTACTTAAATGGACTAGTGGAAAGTTTCAGGGTTTGTGGAATGGAAATGGCTACTGTAGGCAACTTTTCCCCTTTAAGGGCTGAGGGACTTCAGCTCCCAGAAGCCTCAGCCATGTTGGCCAATAGTCCCATGTTGGCCAATAGCTACTGGGATTCTGGGAGCTGAAGTCCCTCAGCCCTTAAAGGGGAAAGGTTGCCTACCCCTGGATCAGAAGATGCTTTTGTACTTTTAAAATAAGTATTTGAAAATATATCACTGGGATGTTTCATGTTTGCATTGGAATGTTTGTATGAACTGATTTTATTTTTCATTATATATTGTCCTTGCCGTGCATTCCTCTGGTTTTGTGCAAGTCCAGACCACTGAATTTTCTATTCTACAGAATAATAGAACAATAATACATGCACCATTATTATTATTATTATTAATTTCAGAGTGAGAATTCAGCACCATTTTGAGTGCTTCGTGCATAATTGATAAATCATTTGATGGTTAATCCTTGGTATATTCAGATATTTAAACAAATATATAGGGCAGTGAGAGTAGCATTCCATGCACTGATCTTGCCTCAAATATGTTCAAAATAGGACATGCTCATTTGGCATGATCCAAAACCCAGGAAAAGCCAGAATTAGCTTTGGAAGCACATAGCAAGAACCCTGTGCTCATATATACTATGTTTTGGGTATCACAAAAATATTGGAAGTGGGAACAATAGGCATACCTTTGCTTCTCTGTGTGTTTATCTGCATGATCAGAAGAACTTTAGTGGCATATTATAGTCATAGTCAGATCTATGAAACATTTCTTTAATAGTAATTACTAGGGTTGCCAGGTGAAATATAGGACAGGGCTCCTGTGCCTTTAAGTGGTTTTCTAGAAGAGAACATTTCAACAGGTGTTTCTTGTATTGCCACTTCTACCCACACATTTAAAGGTACAGGTACTCGATCCTGTTTTCACCTGGTGATTTGATTAATGATTGAGTTGGCATTGGGAAAATTGGAAGTTTTGTCTATAGTCTCTGGCTGATTGACAGATGCAAGTGATCACTGAAATGCTGAAGATGCATGTTTCAGTATGATATCATTATTGAGAAATACAATTCCTCCCTGCCTCTAATATAGTGCCTCATGGCACACAGAGCTCCCAATCCTTACAGGAAACATCTAGGCCACTGATTCCTCTCTGAAACAGCAATTGTCATTCCTAAACTGCCCTTGAAGCCCTCCACCGGTCCCCTTCAGCCCTGCTGGCACAGTGGTTAAATGCCTGTACTGCAGCCACTCACTCATAGACCACAAGGTTGTGAGTTCAATATCAGCCAGGGCTGAGGCTCGACTCAGGCCTGCATCCTTCCAAGGTCGCTAAAATGAGTACCCAGCTTGTTGGGGGGGGCAATCAGCTCACAGTTGTAAACCGCTTAGACATCCCATAGTGCGATGTGAAGCGGTATATAAATGAAGCTGCTTTGCTTTGCTTTGCTTTGCTAAACTGTAGTTTCTTTTATAGCAGGATCATTGAAGACCAACGTGCCTTTGAAATACAATGTTTTATTAAATGCTGGCAGTACCTCCTCACTTGTAAAACCAGTTGGCCAGCCCACATTTGCTCTTTTGGATGGTCTGGATCCATACACACAATATGAGATAAGGATACAAGCCTGCCAGGATGGTAAGATACTAAGCAATTCTCTTTTCTGATCAGCAGACAGTGCAGTTTTGCAAAATAGATTCTGTTCAGCAAAACAGATAACATCTTATTTCGAAAATGAACTGAAATGTTTACCTAGTAAAAGCAAAGCCTGGCTCTGAGTGGAGCATTTTACATTTCTTCATATTATATCATGAATATTTTAAAGGAAAATTTAAACCATTAATATTTGGGAGGAATGTTGGTCCTTTTTATCAAATGCATTATGAAAATCAAAAATCATCCTAGAATTATGCATAGGTAAATGCCCATTCTCAATTGATGATACATTAGCAATTTTCTCTCTCTTTTTTATTATTCATATAAAGTACAAGGATATCGCGGTCTTATTTCAGATTACAAGGAATGTGTGAAACCTGATCTAAAGGGATCTGTTACAATGAGTAGAGCATTTAAAATGGTATAATTCCATAGATACCATTGGCACTCAAGCTTCTGGCTATTTTTGGGAAAAGAAGCATTGATTCCTTAGGGGTGCAGGTGGGGGAATTAATCCTGTCTTCAATATCTTTGAAAATGATACTCTCAGTCCAAACTGGCATTACTTCAAAAGTTTTCCTGTGCTATTTTTGATGTAATTTTTTATGTATTCGGTATTTCTTTGAATTCTTTGATGCCTGAGAGTCAACATTCCATGCGTTGTTCATCTTTACAGGGTGTGAATAGTACTGCCTGTGGGCTGCACCAGATTATGGGCCCCCACTTGTGTGCCCTTGAAGCCCTCCACCAGTCCCCTTCAGCCCTCCAACTCTGCCCCATTTATTTTTAATGGCATGATTTGGGGACATTTTTGCCTCAAAACCATCATGAAATATGTGAAAATGTGTAAAAATGCCCCCAACCCCAGAAGCATCCTAGAACTCTGTACATAGAATCATAGAGTTGGTGATCCAGTCCAACTCCCTGCCATACAGGAACTCAAAATCAAAGCATCCCTGACAGATGGCCATCCAACCTCTGTTTAAAGTCCTCCAAAGAAGGAGACTCCACCACTCTCCAAGGGAGTGTGTTCCACTGTCAAACAGCTGTCACTGTCAGGAAGCGCCTCCTAATATTGAGGTGGAATCTCTCTTCCTGCAGCTTGCATCCATTGTTCAGGGTCCTGTTCTCTGGGGCAGCAGAAAACAAGCTAGCACCCTCCTCAATATGACACAGTATTCCAGGTGGGGCCTGACCAAAGCAGAAAACAGTGGCACTATTACTTCCCTTGATCTAGATAATATACTTCTACTGATGCAGCCTAAAATTGCATTGGCCTTTTTAGCTGTGGCATCACACTGTTGACTTATGTTCAACTTGTGGTCTACTAGGACTCATAGATCCATTTCACATGTAGTCTCATTAAGAAAGGTGTACCCCATCTTATATCTATACATTTTTTTTTTTTTTTTTTTTTTTTTTTTTTTTTTGCCCTAAGTGCAGTACCTTACATTTCTCTGTGTTGAAGTTCGTTTTGTTAGCTTTGGCCCAACTTTCTAATCTATTAAGATCATTTTGAATTTTCATCTTGTCCTCTGGTGTATTAGCTGTTCCTCCTAATTTGGTGTTATCTGCAAATTTGAGAGGCATGCCCCCTATTCTTTCATCCAAATCGTTGATAAAGATGTTGAAGAGCATTGGGCCCAGGACAGAACCCTGTGGCACCCCACTGGTCACTTCTCTCCAGGATGAAGAGGAGCCATTGCTGAGCACCCTTTGGATTCAGTCAGTCAACCAGTTACTAATCCACCTAACAGTTGTATTGTCTAGCCCACATTTTACTACCTTGTTTGCAAGAATATCATGGAGGACTTTGTCAAAAGCTTTACTGAAATCAAGATATGCTATGTCTACTGCATCCCCTTCATCTATCAAGCTGGTAATTTTATCAAAAAAAAAGATCAGATTAGTCTGGCATGACTTGTTTTTGAGAAACCCATGTTGACTTTGAATGATTCAATTTTCCTCAGGTTAAACACCCTTTTCCTTTTGTGAGAAGATTGAAGCAAAGAAGATGTTGAGTAGTTCTGCCTTTTCTCTGTCCCCTGTTAGAATTTCTCCATCTTCTCTGTGCAGTGGCCCTACCATTTCCTTCTTCTTTCTTTTGCTACGGAGGTACCCCAAAATGCCCTTTTTATTGTGCTTAACCGCTCTAACAAGCCTGAGCTTATTCTGTGCTTTGGCTTTCCTGACTTTACCCCTACATGTGCTAGCTATTTGTTTGAATTCCTCTTTAGTGATTTTGCCCCATTTCCATTTCTTATACATCTCCTGTTTAAAACTTAGTTCAGTAGAAAGTTCTTTTGTCATCCAACCCGGTTTCTTGAGGCTCTTCCCATTTTTCCTTCTCATTGTCTGAGATTGTGCCTTCAGTATCTCCCTTTTGAGAAACTCTCATCCATCCTGAACTCCCTTCTCCTTTAGTATTCCTCACCACGGGATCACTCCCAATGTTTTCCTAAGTTTGTTGAAATCAGCTGTCCTAAAGTCTAGAATGAGTGTTTGACTATGCCTAGCTTCTCCTTTCCACTGTATAAGAAACTCCGGGAGAACATGATCACTCCCACCCAAGGATCCCATCACTTGCACCCCATTGACCAGGTCATTCCTGTTGGTTAGGATCAGATCTATAATAGCTGATCCCCTTGTTGCTTATTCTACCTTTTGGACAAAGAAATTGTCTTTGAGGCAAGTGAGGAATTTGCTAGACCTTGAAGTATTGGCTGAGGGGGGAAGCAGACGGCACTTTGTGCCATCTTCGAGGCAAAGAAGGGGAGGTGCAGCCTCACGCTGGGTGCCCCACCCCCTTCCTGAACACATCATTGGAGCGCCCAGTGCTCCGCACGTCCGGCACTCCAACAACATACTTCCGCCGCAGCGTCCGCACACGCTGAGGCAGAAGAGATGCCGAAGGTGCACCCAATGCCTCTTGTGGTGCACCTTCAGGGTCTTGTGGAAGGAGTGCTATTTTAGCGCTCCTTCCAGGGCCTGAGAAGCTGCGGACTGGGGCCGAGGAGTGCGGCTACCTCGGCCCCAATCCGCAGCTTCCCGGGGTGGCCCACAGCCGCCCGTATGCTTAGGCCCTGAGTTTGACTTCCAGCAAATATCAGGATAGTTGAAATCACCCATCACCACTACATTTCTCCTTTCTGAGTGTGTGGTCATCTGTTCAAGAAAGGCGTCATCCATTTCCTTAGTCTGACTTGGGGGTCTGTAGTAGACTCCTACTATAACATCCCTGTTGTTTCCTTCCCCTTTAATTTTTATCCAGATGCTCTCCACTTGATTTCCAGGATTTAAGTCCTGGATCTCTTCACAGGTGTAAACATCCCTGACATATAATGCTATTCCTCCTCCTTTCCTGTTTGGCCTATTTCTCTTAAAAAGGCTATACCCCTCTATTCCTATGTTCCAATCATGAGACTCATCCCACCAGGTTTCAGTGATGCCTATTATGCCATATTCGCTTTGTTGTGCTAGGAATTCAAGTTCATCTTATTTATTTCCCATACCTCCATTTTCATCTCAGTTCCCTCTCAAAATGGCAACAGGAAGTCACATCACTTCTTGTCACCATTTAAGAGGGATTGCAGAGGAAAATGGAGGTACTGGGGTTTGTTGTTGGGTAGCAGTGACCCACAGGGGTTCTAGGTTGGGGGAAATTGGGCCCCTTCCTCACATAAAGTTGCCTATTCTTGATCTATATAAACTTACACACAAAAAAAAACTTTGATGAGAGCTAGGAAAAAATCAGCCACAAACATGAGTTGTGTTTATCTTAAAAGAGCACAAAAATTCCCAAGGATTTTGTACCTGAATTGTGTGTGCATTTCTCAGTTTACTAAAACATAGTCTAGAAAACCAGGAGCAAGTATTGGGACCTTGTGCTCTGCACTCACCATACACATTTCTTTCCTCTCTTTTATTTTTAATGGAATATGTGGGATTACCAGTTTAAAGCATTGTACCTTTGCATTAAGAAAGTTGCTGCTTAATCATTTCACTATTAAAGCAGTGTTTTGGATTGTTTGAAGGAAAAACTGATCATTAAGTGCTAATTTGGTTTGCTTCTAGTTGGCTGTGGAGTTGGCAAATGGATATATGCAGTGACAGATGAAGCTCCCCCACAAGATTTGAGTCCACCCATCATAACAGCCACTGGATCAGCATCTATAGAGGTGAAATGGTCACCACCTAAGAAACCCAATGGAAGAATTAAAAACTACTTTGTTTATAGGTAGTTATTACCATATGTTTCTGTTCAAAAAATGTTTGAAAGATTCAAATGCTCATTTTGTACTTGCATAAATACTTAAATTCCCTTCTCATGTGGCAATGCTTGATAGAATAGGAAATATGCACTCCATTGCTGATGGACCCCCAGGAAGATGTTGGCAAGGATTGGTGTGTGGAGAGGATGGCCAGCCTCCTATTAGGAACTCACAACAGCATAAGTCCATTGCAAGTCACTTTTTGGATCATTGCAGGAGTTCTCTACAAAACTTGTAATGACCAAAACAATCCCCACACACCCAACTTTTAGGTTTAGGAGTCCCCATTTCAGTGCCATTGAGTGACTGGTGGAGAGCAGTGGGCACTGGAGAAACATCTGACCATGCCCCTATAGTCAGATGCATAACAATGACATTATCCACCAAGACCTGCAAAGCTCCTCTGGAGGTCCTGGTAGGTGATATCATTGTTCTGTATCTGGCTATAGGGATATGGCCAGACACTTCTCTGATGGACCCTGCTTGCCTCCAGTCACTAAATGGCTGGGGAGGGGGGCTTCTTCAGCTAAAAATAGTGGGCTGTGTCATGATAGCACAGTCCTACCATAATTCTGCATCTAAAACTTTTATGCTAGATCTTTGCAAGTCAGTATCTTAGCCAGTACTTTAACATTCATGCAAATGTTTTGAGCTTGACTATACAAGTTATGTTTTTTGACAACAAAGGTATTGCAAAAGAGAGTGTTTAAATTGAGTCTTAGTCTTTTTGAAATATCATCTGTACTAACCTAATAAATGAAGGTGGGCAGAAGTAGTCTCTATAAATGTGTATTCTATTATTAGGCTAAATGCTGGAATCCAAAATATTGCAAGCTGGCTTCAGCATCCTCATCAGTCGCCCCCCACCCCACATTTCCTTCTCACACCAGGGTATTTTGTTTTGTTTTGTTTTGTTTAATGACATATTTACTTTCATGCCATTCCTTCTTCTGGTTGTATGGCATCCAAGAGAGTGCCAGTTGCTGCAAGGGGAAACAAGCAAAGCTATACATGCTTCTAAAGCCCTTTAGACATGTGCATCATGTTGTGCTTCTAGCACTAAAGCTTCAAACCTCCACTGTCTGAAAAGGAATGTAATCCTGTCCTTCCTAGTAGGCTCAAGCAAAAGCAAACTGCTGCAGCCCCTCCTAGCTTGTGTGTTTTTCCTCATCGTTAACTTTTGCCATCTTTAAGAGCCCTGGTGGCACAGTGGTTAAATGCCTGTACTGCAGCCACTTACAAACCACAAGGTTGCGAGTTCAATACCAGCCAGGGAGCTCAGGCTCAACTCAGGTCACTAAAATGAGTACCCAGATTGTTGAGAGCAATTAGCATACACATTGTAAACCACTTAGGGAGTGCTTAAGTGCACTGATAAGCAGTATAGAAATGTACTTGCTATTGCTATCTTTTCCTCATTCTGAAGTTGCTTGGCCACATGTGTCCCAGTTTTCATCTGTGAAATGCTGGTGAGTATGCAGGAGAGACTATATAGGATAAGTAGCTAATGGGCTGAGGAAGCAATGTACATTGGATCCATGGTGAAGAAATAACAATTTTACATATACACTTCAAGAGAAAGGAATGAAGGAATTTTGGTTTTCCAGGAAACCAAAAAATAAAAAGGCAAAAAACAATTGATAACAACGGGTTTAAATTGATATATTCAATTAAACTAAGGAGCCTGAAGGCTTCTACTAGTAGGGAAAAAATGCCTACCCTCCCAGAATATTTCCCCTCCTTTTCTGTGCTAATTATATGACCAAAGATATATCCAGCCCCTACTCTGTATAAAGGGAAATAAAGGACCTTACAAGCCAATACGTGGCTTCACTCTGATGGTTTTGTAAATAAAGCTGATGATTACCACTGCAATTTCACAGCAGCCAGAGAAAGGGAAAACAGGAAATATAATGCAGAAAGTGGAAAATATTGTAAATTGAATTTGACAGTATTTGATGGCATTTGATTATTCTAGTCACAGCCAAACAATGATATAAAGAGTAATATGAAACAGAATGTGTTACTGCCTAGCAGACTCAAAAGCAATAAACCTTCCTCCAATGTGACACAATCACTTCACAATCATAATTGTAGCCTGTTTGATACCTCTGAGTACAGCAGAAGGGCACTGACTGACATAGATACATTTTGTTTTTTATTTAAAGTGAAATGAAAATGGCGCACTGGGGCTCCAGATACAATCGTTATATTCACCTACATAGGCATGAATCACTTGGCAGTTATTTCAGCTGAAGTTTAAATGTGCTTAGACAACAACAATATCACATCTTTCTCAGATAGCTGTGAAAAAAATATCAGAAATATGTAAGGAAAGCAATGGGATGTAAGCACACGGTTCTTTTTTTCCCCCTTTTTCTTTCATGTGATACCTATGCACAGTCTTAGACTGTTATAGCAAGAAGCCTGCAGTATTTCTAGAGGATGTTATGGAATGTAATTTCTTTTTCATCATTTGCTGCCAGTGCCTTGCTGTCGTTTATACACCAAACTAAATTTATTTAACGTGCAAGTGGGTAGGCAGCTTTTCATTAAACTGAAGGATGTATATTTGCAAGGGTTTAGAGTTCTATCCTAACCTTATTGGCATTCCTTTTCCTCTGGCCCACCAAATCCCAAATCATTGTTAGTAAAATCTAAAATCTTTAATCAAAAAAAATTGAGGGGGAGTTGCAGTAATATTTATTTATGTAGTCATTATGTGTCCCCCTTTAAAATACACACATATTCATCTATATAGATAAAGAACCCTCTTAGGGGAGCTAACACAATTTAAAATAAAATAAAAATAGTAATGAAATTTAAAAAGTTTCAAAGAACAGATAAAAACTGATGACAATATAGTCAGCACAGTTCAAAGTACCCCTCCCCCATGCATATATTTACTCAGTTTGCTTTTCTTGGTTCAATATATAGCATTTGTTAAATGTTGTAGAATGCTGTCTGTATCGTGATTAAGAATTGGATGGCAGGAGGGAGGAAGCAGAATGCAGATGGTTAGAGAGTGAGCATGAGTTGTATGAGGATTCTTGAGTGACAACAGTGTTTCAGAGAACACTAGAAGCTTCATCCAGGATTTCTTTGGTCCTTCCCTACTTGTTTACTGAATACATGGTCCAAGATTAACAGTAGAATCCATTATCCCCACTCCCAACTTTCCTATGAAGGTTGAATAAAGTTCATGCACACACATACTGAATGCGTGTAGAGCAGGGGTAGGCAACCTTTCCCCTTTAAGGGCTGAGGGACTTTAGCTCCCAGAAGCCTCAGTCATGTTGGCCAATAGTCCCATGTTGGCCAATAGCTCCTGGGATTCTGGGAGCTGAAGTCCCTTGGTCCTTAAAGGGGAAAGGTTGCCTACCCCTGGTGTAGAGTTTCTTTATGTGAACTTTGAAAAATTTAGGAGATTATCACACTGCCTTTCTCCTGATCTGAGCATAGGCTGAAACTGGGCTGGGACTGTGGTTTATCACACAGCAGTATGCCCAGATCATTACCATCCCGGTCCTGATCGGAACATCTCCCATTTTGGAAAAGAAGCGTTTTTAGCTAAGGACAGGAGAAGGACAGGATGGTAATGATCTGGGCACGGAGCTGGTCTCAGCCCATGCCCAGGATGGAAAAAGGCAGCTAGTGCAATAATCTCCTTAGTTTCCAGAGCATACATAGGATTATACAACTGTATACACATAGATGCTGTTTGGATCATATGCTGAAAGCATGGAAATTAAAAGTAGAGTTCCTTCAACCTCTGCACATGCCTTTACTGTATCTAAAATTGAGGGGGGGGGAGCAATTTGGGTTTTTTAGTATTAAACACAAGATTATGAATGATAGAATTAGGTCCAATCTGCATGGCAGAAATAATGCAGACACTGCTTCAACTGCCATGGCTCAGTGCTATGGAATTCTGAAATTTATAGTTTGTTGTGGTACTGAAGCTATCTGATAGAGAAGGCTAACACTATAAATCCCAAAATTCCATAGATTGAGATATGGCAGTTAAAGTGGTGTCAAACTGCATTATTTCTGCATGGCAGATTAGACCCTAGACTTCTCAACCACACAAGAATACACAGAATTGTATCTTAAATTTTAAATCAAAAGTAAGATTCTGGCCTCTTAGTTTTCTGGTTTTCGGAACAGATGCCTAAAGTACTCTTATTATATGTCTGGCATGCAGTTTGTCATGATTAAAATAGCTATCTGAACATCTCAACATGAGTGAAAGCAGCAAATCATAATATGCAGATTCAATTGCAGTTAACAGTTTCTAAAATTGACATCTTTCTCTTGTGCTGCTCACTGTGTGGGAGAAAAGCTTCCACTTAAATGAGCAGTTGAATGCTAAATCTTCAGCCTACTGAAAAGATTAGAGACTGTTCAGCCACTTCTGCTTGAAGTTTATTCATACATGATATTCTCTCTTTTTAGCACTACAGATGGAACCGTTTACCTAACCATACATTTCTTTCATTAAATATTCAACAGTAATAAGATCTAAACACTTTAACCAGACTGCATTGTTCAGCTTTCCTTGTGGAAGAGCTCATATGTGGTGGCATATTTATCTATCAGTGCCGAGAAGCTGTTTATCATAGATTTTCCATGTTACTGAACACTAATTTGTGATTCCAACAAATAGCTATTGTAGCTAATTGAGATGCTGTGCAGTGCAAGACAAACTCCCAAGCATTAAAGAGTTTTGCTGCACTTAAAATATCATTTTTCACTTTTCTCCAGTTGACATATTTTTATAGCTCACTGGGAGAACATTTCACACACAAAAAAGTAACTAGATGGAAGCCCAAAGGTGAAGTTACTTTCTGACAAGTGGAAAACATTTTGCCATGCAGATTTTGCACTTTGATGTTATCTACCTCTTAAAATCTTAAAATATATGGCCACCATGAGATGGTGGTAAACTTTGAGTTCACAAAAGATCTTTCCCTCCCCACTAAAATTTCAGAAACAAAAAGCCCAGCCATATGAATTTCTGCCACAAGTCATATAAGATTATACACAAGGCTTTTGTCTGAACTTTCATTTAATCTCATAGTTCTGAATTTATGCTGAATTTGCCATCTGATGCACCTTGGTCCTTAGGATGTTTTAGTAAGGGGCCTTTTTCTTTGCTTCCTGATTCAGAAAAAAAAAAAACTTTTGCATGGCAGCCTTCTGACACATATGCCTGATTGCACTTTACTAGCATGAGAGCACTGATGGGTCCTTTAACGGAGCACTCAGGGCAAGTTAGTTCCCAGCACCAGAGACAGGGAGCTAGATGATATGGATAAATGTGGAAACTCTGGTGTACAATCATATGTGCTGCAAGTTGTATTCATGTGTCATTACAGGGTCCCAAGGGAGGCAAGAAATACAAGCCTGATTCATTACACATTATGACTGAGATACTGCACTGAGAGATATATTTCCTGCATGTAGCTACAATGTGTTTCCTGGTGTAACCTTCTCCAAACCCACCTTTTCAATGAGGCACTGTCCCCCAGATAGGGTCATTTCTATGTTGGACAGCTGGAGAAGCAGCAGAGATGCATCCAGCTATTTTCCTTTAGCTAAATGCACTGTGACAAGCATCCTCATAATAATAATAATAATAATAATAATAATAATAATAATAATAATAATTTATTTGTATCCAGCCTCTCCCTGTTGAGGATCAAGGCAGATAACAGCAAAGATTAAAACAATTACAGAAATAATAACAAGAAAATAATCCCCGAACCCCCACCCTTTCGACCCACCCTCCCTTCAATATAAAATTACAACAATAAAATCCCTCTAACTAAAAACAATTAAAAACAGTTAATAACAGTGGCAATGTCTTGAGGAACTAGATCAAATGGGCAGTTAGTTCAGATCAGGACAGAGGTCAGTCTGGGAAGGCCCGCCGGAAGACAATCATTTTTATCGCTTTTTTAAAAACATCAAGGGATGTAATCTGGCGAGTCTCCTCCAGCAGGTCATTTCAAATTTTGGGAGCGGCAGCTGAAAAGGTCCTCTGGAAAGTCACCACCAGTCTAGTTTTCATTGACTGTAGTAAGTTCTTCCCAGAGGACCCGAGTGTGTGGGAAGGATTATATGGGAGGAGGCGTTCCTTCAAGTAAGCTGGACCCAAGCCATGTAGGGCTTTATAGGTAATAACCAACACCTTGTACTGTGCCCGGAAGCTAACAGGCAGCCAGTATAAGGATTTCAAAATAGGTGTTATCCGGTCAAACCTAGATTTTCCTACCAGTCTGGCTGCCATGTTTTCTACCAGTTGAAGCTTCCAAACATGGCACAAGGGTTGCCTCATGTAGAGCGCATTACAGAAATTGAGACGAGAGGTTACCATAGCATGTACAACCATTTCTAGGTCCCACGGCTCCAGGTAGGGTTGTAGCTGGCGTATAAGACGAAGAATGACATTATTGCTATGTGTCCAGCTAAAGGAAAATGGCTAGATGCATCTCTGCTAATCAGCCTACACCAACACAGAAATGGTTGTTGGGGCAGAGGGGGGAGGGTCTGTCAGGCTGACAAGATGGTTTTGAAACAGTGAGATTTTAGCTGTTGTACAGTTGGAATAGAATTCTGACTTCCACAGTGACAAAAAATGGGAACTATGATTATGTAAATTGGATTTAGGCCATCATATCTCAGTAACAGGATGTCAATCTCAGATTATATGCCTACTCAGTAAATGTGCAAGGTGGAAGCAGACATCTCTAAGGTAAAATGTGACTGTTAAGAAACATGTTTGCAAACATATCTATTATACAGGCACGTTCCCCATGTACCCATCATTAGCTACAGCTCCCCAGCAAACAACTGCTGTACTTTAATCCAAGGATGGGAATCATGAAGCACTCCAGCTGATTTTAAACTACAACTCCCAGAAGCCCTAGCCATCATAGCAGCTACTGCAGGAATGCTGGGAGCTGCACAATCTCTATCCCTACTTGAATGTGTGGATTTGCCCACAGTATTAATCTTGTCTTTGCAATTGGTTATAAATACTTGCTGACCACATATGGGGAGGTCTAGCTTGTTTGCTCTAGTTTTCATAAAATTGATACTATTATGGTGACTACAAAGGCATGATTGGAGAATTATTTTCATTCCTGTCAAGCTTAATGACTTCTTTCGCTTGTCATCCACAAGAGGACTGTTGGGGAAAGAGGGGGTTTATAGCAGGGGATGCAGGAGCAGTTTAAATCAGGCTCCATTTTTTTTCATCAATGAAAGGCAAAACGGGACATCAGAAGATCTGTGCATGGTAGCAGGGACTGGGGAGCAGAAAAAGGAACTGAAGAAGATGGGGAGCCAGTATTATGCCAAGGGAAACTATCAACAGCTTATGCCTCCTAGGTCCCAGATGCTTTTTTGATGCCAAAAGTTATCATGGAACATTTGTAGGTTACAGTGATTACTTGAAAGATTTGGGTAGAAGGACTGATGAGGATGCTTCTCCACTAGGAACTATATCTAGATTTACTAACAGAAAGAGAATAGATGAGAACTTATTATGGCCTGAAACAGATGAGCCAAAAGAAATCACTTCTGACTGCTTCGGGGACATGGCATTCAGATGACAACCACCCCCAAAGTGGCCAGAAGCTGCTCTGAAGCCATGCCGAAGTGGCAGGAGCTAGACTTTTCAGGAGCAGATTTTATCCGCTGCTGATAGTGGCCCATTTGGGACAATGGCAGTAGCTCACTTCAGGAACAGGCCATGCAATTCCTGTGGTCCAAGCCTGATCAGGACTGTCTGCTTCAGCCTTATGTTTACATTTCAGTTCAGTTCAAAATTCATATTTTCTGAAGTTTTCAGTAATGTTTACAAACACATATGCATGGAAAAGAATGCACAGAAAATATGTATACAAAAAGGCTTATTGTTTGAAAACAAATGTACAGTTAGTTCCACAAAAAATGAAAAATGCATACATTTTTAAAGTATGTTACAAAAATGCAGCATTTTTTTAAAAAATGCATACAATATTGTATATATTTTGAAAAATGTATGAATGGTCCAAGGAAACTGCAATTTGATATCAAACTGTAATTAAATTAACAGAGGAGAGTTACTGTGTTTGAAATGGTTTAGTAAAGACTGTGCTGATTAATGTGTGATGGCTTCTTTATACATACAAATCATCAACAGGAAATGATTCCAAATATTTGAATTTGTTTTTATACGTATATTTTGTATTCTTTGAAGAATATCCTTCCCACATGCGGCAATGCAGATTTATTCCATATTTGCAATTAATTATATTTATCTCTGAATCCATGAGCCCATATAAAAAATATCTGTCATACTGGACCAGCCCAAGTTCACACTTTAGTTCACACAGTGGTCAACCAATTGTCCAGCTGGAATCCTAGTAGTGCACTTCTCATGTTTATGTGAACAACAATCATGTGCATGAACTCTTTATATAAAGTCAGATTTTACCAACAATTTAAATTACTGGGATAAAAACAGCTGCCATAAGTCTTAAATATCGGACACCAGATGTTTATAGATGTTTTATGTTTTAAAATATTTCTTACTAGAGATAATAATTGATATTTCCTTTGTATTCTACAAAATATAGATTCTGACTTGAGAAAGTAAATGTCCATTGTTCATATGAAATAGTCATGACACTTGCCCAGCAAACAACCTTATTTGTCTCCAGCAAATGCACCATCTTTCCAGTTGCGCAGCAAATAATGTAATTTATTAATTTGGCTGTTGGCACCAGAACAAACATGGTTTAACTTACTATGAATCTTGCTTCACAGTTAAAAGAAGGGAAAGTACCTGCATCCATTTCTCAACATCATAAAACCCTCACTAATCATATTACATAATATACCAGACTTGATTTCTACTGCCATTGATTGATTTTGCAACTTCTTCTAGAAATGATTTGCCAATTTCTCTTGAACAACTATATTTTTCACTGGAGACTGCCTTCTTCATCAGCCAAGCAGCTCTTGGCTAGAAACGTCTATCATGCATTTACCATAATAATACCTAGCACATATATAGAGAGAACTTTTGAGTAAGTGCTTCTTGTAGTTACTTAAATGCAATTTTTGCAACATTCCTAAAGCTCAGGGCTGTTATTCTGACTAGATTTGAATGAGACAGAAGGAGAAAGAAGGGTTTAACAAATTCACTCTGTGAACTGATGTTAAAGTTGAGATTCAGACCAAAGTTTTTTCACTTCATAGCACTGTCTCTTAGATACTGTGCCACACTAAACCTCATGTGTCTTGGGTTATTGCTGATATGTACACCATATTCCTTTCAAAGGATCATTTCTGAACAATATATGTGTGGATATTGATGCAACTAATCAAAAAATCACAGCAAAGAGATGAGACACCCATTATAAGTTTTGATACAAAGTGTCACATCATGCGATGAACCATAAGATGGATCTGGAGTATTGCATAGAGTAGTTTAGAACAGAGATGTGAAGGTGGGGGGAGGAGTAGCAAAATCTTTTTTTTCTCAAGTGACTTTTTCCCAAGTTGACTTTCACCCATTCCTGATTTAGCTATTGGAATATGAGCATCACAGAGTTCTGTCCTACTGCCATCAAGATAAGACTAGTAAACAAAATTCCACCTAAAAACGACAGATTGTCCAGGCTCTCTGATAATCTTTTTTTTTTTAAAGCCCTGTTGTTAACAAAAGGGAAGCTGTAATGATCATTTTCTCCCATTTAAACTTTTCTGAAATGACCAAAACACAAAAGAAAGCAAACTTTTGGGAAACAGGTTGGTGATATGACAACAAAGAGCCCTTCCTGCTATGCACTGTTCTGTAACCACTGATCTATACTAGGTTACTCCAATTTTGATATTTGTGCTTCAGTGTCAGTATCAGATGACCTTGTCTTCCTTTGTAAATTACTTACAGTTAATTTTCTTATAACTTTCAGACGTCCTGTGGGAACTCAAAAGAAACTGCTTGTATTCATCTGGTCTGAGGGTGCTTTAGAATTTGTTGATGCTACAGATATTCTTCAGCCATTCACAGCGTACGAATATCATGTCAGAGCTCAGAATTCCAAAGGTTCTGTGGATAGTTTGTGGTCTTCAACACAAACCTTAGAAGCTCCACCTTGGGGCATGAGAGCTCCTTGGGTCCAGGCTGTAAGTGCTTACTCTGTGCTCCTAAACTGGACCAGCCCCACTTCTCCAAATGGTCCTATCTCTCAATATCGCATTGTCTATCAAGAGAGGCAGAATGATCCAACATTTAACACTCCTGCTGTTACTGCACTAACTGTACCGGTAAGTATAACTCGGTTTTGTTTTTGTTTTTGTTTTTTGCTTGTTCTGGCTTTTTGTTTTTAACAAGGTAAATTTTGGAAAATTGTAGATTCTTTTTCTTGACCTGTCATGGTTTAAATGTAGGAAATAGAAGTTATCAACTTTTGTGAGAAACCTTCATTTTCCCAGTGTATTTGCTTTTGTTAATTAGGTAATTACAATTGGCTGTCCATATCCATGGACTTTTTATCCTTGGATTCAACAATCCATGGCTTGAAAATAATATATATATTCCCAAAGCAAACATTGATTTTACCATTTATATAAGGGACACCATTTTACTATGCTACATAATGGGATTTGAGCATCCATGGATTTTGGTATCCAGTGGGGGGGCCTGGAACCAAACCCAAGTGCATGCTGATGATTCACTGTAATATATGTGTGAGTTTAAAAAAAAAAACACCCTAAGCCCAAAGCACACTTTCTTTGTTTTCAGTTGAAACACACCAGTGTCCTGGTAGGCATAATCTTCAAAGAAGCATTCCTCCTGTGAGGGATTGTAATCCCCATCTGACATTCTGTTCAAGCCTTACTGACTAATGTTTAACCCCTTCCTTGCTGCAAACCTTCATACATATCTTTTTTAAGTTTTTGAGGAAAAAAATCAAAAGCATTTTGGAAAAAAAATTAATTCAAAACACCCTACATGCCTTCTAAGATGTAAAGGGATTTTGTTTTTATTTTTAGAAAATACTAGCAAAGAACACAAGGATGCTATAGGCCCAGGACAGGCTTTTCATTAAGAAGAAAATAAACACAAGTTATGATTTGTTCTCCTGTGCCTAAAGCAGCTCAGTAGGAGCATGAAATCGGTGGAAATTATACCATATATTCCCTGGAAGGTGTGATGGAGTGTACTGTGTGTGTGTAGAGGATGGGTAGGAAGGATTTCATACCCTCCAACATTTCACCTAGGAAAAGTAGAATGTATCAGGCCAGTGTGGTCAATGTGGCATAAGTTATTAATCAGGAAGAACATACAAGCTGCAGCAGTTTGCTTTTGCCTGCTGGGAAGGACAAACCTCCACCTTCTCCTCTCCTCTCTTCCCTGCTGCGTTAAATGAGTGCAAACTATTTTTGCAATTTGAACTCAGGAAATGAAATGAGAAAGGCGGGTAGAGGCAGGTGGAGACAGGAACTGAGACATTTTGAAAGTACCTAAAAAAGTGGGACAACAGAGGATTAATCAAAACTGTCCTTGACAAATTAGGACATTTGTGTGTGGGGTGGGTAGATTTCCCCAATCTTGCCCTAAATGGAGGAAGGAAAAAGATCTGCACATAGGCTTGCCTTCAACACACTATCACTTGACAGCTCAACTCCAGATTTTCCTGTATTGGATAGAAAGTTCTGGATAGGAATTCTGTTGGTCTTAATGCCCCTAGAATCTCCCTCAAGACCTGAACCCCACTGATGCAGACTTTCAGAATGTGATAAGGTTTCCAGATGTGTTCAACTAAGCCATAAAGAATCAGCCTTCAGGCATTCCCATTCAAGAAGAAATGTCAGGTAGAAAAGAGGATGACAATGATGGAGCTAACGTATATACCCCAACTTTTTCCTCAATGATTTAAGTGATAACGTCTTAATAAATGTTATGATTTTCTAAGGTTTTGTATTTTAAAAAAATGGGGGGAAATGAACTGATGGCTAATTGGAGGTAATTCTGTAGTCTATCAACAGTCTAATCAATCCTTTTACATATATGAACCATGCAATCTTATTCCTGTCTACCCAGAGATTGGTCACACTATTTTCATTGGAGTTTATTCCTAGGTACAAATGTATGAGATTGTGGCTTTAGGGATATAATCCTAAAATAAACACATTGTGTATATTGCCTTAATGCTCATTTATACTTATAATATATCAGTCCAGTGCAAACATAAAGAAAATTTAGTTTACCCTCTTTATGTGAACAACAGCCAAGTTTACTCCTAACCATGTTTACTCAGAAGTAGAATAGAACTTGCATGCTAGTATTACAGCCTTGAACTGTGCCTATCTAAAATAAAGTAAAATTATAATGAAAGCAGATTTTTTTAAACTTCTCAAATGTATATTTTTTCCTTTGCATATTGGAAGTGTATGCTGGTGTAAATGATAGGAAAATTAACATTAGTTTGACATTTATGATTTATGTTTAGTAATTAGAGAGATTTCCCTCATAACTCTTCAGAATCAGAAATGATTTATTTCTGTACCACAAAAAGAAAAAGCTTTTACCAGTACTAACACATGGTACTTTTATACTGTGGGCTGCAAAACCTAATAAATACAGGAACCCAGAATTAGATGGATTTTATGACTTCATTGCAGACATGGCAAAAGCTAAGGATCAAGTATGATGATGTGATTCTTCTTCTACACATGCTAATGGGATCTGAGGATACCAGTGAAGAAAGAGATCTTGGGGTTGTGGTGAACAAATAAATTAAAAATTTAACCCAGTGTGCAGCTGCTGTGAAAGAGGCAAATTTCACATTAGGAATGATTAGAACAGAAATAATAATAAAAAAACCTAAACTGTGGCAGGGAGTCTAAATACCTCAGAAAACTACAAATCCCAGGGTTCCATATGATGGTACCATAGCAGTTAAAGTAGTATCAACACATTATGTTTGTGTGGTTTGGATGTACCCAAAGAAGAACAAAGGAGGACATGCCAGAGACATATATGTGGACAGTTATAGAAAGTGTGGGGACAGTAGAACATGACAGATTTCACTTTTTACCACTTTCACTTCCCTTATAACAAAAAGATATGCTGCTACTAAAGTAATACTAGAAGAGAGACCTAGGATCTTTCACTGAAACTGACTAGTAGGAGATTAACAGTTCAAAAGTCCTATTCAGACATTCTCTTTTTACAATAAATAAACACAATGAGATGGCATGTGCTTGTTTTACTTCTCCTCATGCATTTCTATGACTTCCCTCACTTAAAACAGGGATGTCAATGGGTGTGTAGGGGGAGTGTGGACTGCACCAGGTGACACCTTAAGGAGGGGTGGTACCACTGCTCCCAAATATCTGCCTTTTGGAAGAAATGGGCTGTATCATTCACCTGCATCCCTTTAAAACAGTGAAGAGTTAGTATGAGTGGGACAAGCTCAGTCGGAGGAGAAATGTGTTTTTTCAAAAAATATATATTTTTTAAAATATAAATATATTTTTTAAAAAATTATCTTTACAAACATTTTATCTCACCAAATTTTCACTGTATCCACATGAAACTATGTACATGTAAATACATTTAGGAATGCTGGACTAGGTAGGACATTGGTCAGATCTAGTATGGCTCTTCTTATATTCTTAATTTCTTCGAAGATGGCACTAGATTGGACTTTGTGTTGAATAGAAAATTATGTATTGGATGGGGGCTATCCTACCTTCTGATGGTGGGTCCAAAGGTGAAGCAAACAACAGACCTCAGACAGAAAATTATCCATCGGTAACCACTATATGGCGGTAGGAAAAATGCCTACATTGTGAACACCATAATAGGGATCAACTATCCTGGTTCTACCGTAGTGCATAGTAATAGTCCTGTAGTATTATAGAACCCCAGTACACATTTATAAATATGCTATGAATATTACAGTCTCTTCAAGTAAAGTACCCAATTTTGAAGAGATTGGATAGACCTTAGTTTGATAGATTAAGTCCTCCAAGCAAAGTTAGTTGTTAGAATTGCACCTATTGTGCCTACCTTTTCTGAATGAAGCCATGGTTATTTAATTTAATATTTAACTTATTTTAATTTAAATTAATTACATTAAGATGTTTTAATTAAGATGTTTTAAAAGTGATATGACCCTAGCTGTATACCTTTACATGCACCCTTAGTATATATGGCATGTTTCAAGTTTCTAGATTTCATAATGTCAAAATTTATAACTCTGACAGACAGACCAACTCACAACCGGTTGTATTATTATAGAATAAATTATCTGAACATCATTGTTCTACTTTAACAGTTTTCCAGGCTTTTTTACTACAAAATGCTATGGGCAACCTGTTCCCTGTTCTAACAGCTATACTGACTGCTAGTCTGTTTCCAGGCAGAATTCACAGTCCTGGTTGTTGTTGTTGTTGTTGTTGTGTGCCTCCAAGGCATTTCTGATTTATGGCGACCCTAAGTTTTCTTGATTTTCTTGGCAAGATTTATTCAGAGGAGGTTTGCCATTGCCTTCCCCTGAGGCTGAAAGAATGTGACTTGCACAAGGTCACCTAGTGGGTTTCATGGCTGAACGAGAAATTGAATCCTGATCTCCAGTGTCCTAGGAGATTATCACATTCAATATAAAGTGACTTATCCCCAATGGGATAGAGTTGCATTTAGTTTTAATAGTCACATTTAGTTTTAAAAGCTCTCATTTTTGAAAAACGGCCAAATAAGTATGGCTGGGGTCCAGGCTGCATGCGTGTTGAATGGCTGGGGTCCAGGCTGCATGTCATGGCTGAATGTGATAACGCCCGCTATTAAAACTAAATGCAACTCTATATTAAATGTGATAACCTCCCTAGTCCAACACTCAAACCACTATGCTGCACTGGCTCACTATGTTTTGTTATCCTTTATGGTTTGGAGCCAGACTGTTTGAAGGACCATGCCAGCCTATATGAGCCTGCCATAGTTTTATGATCTTCAGGGAATATCTGTATTTTGGTCCCATGATAAATGGACACACATTTGGTAAGTACATGGGAGAGAGCCCTTTTAGTGGCGGATCCCAGACTGTGGAAATCCCTCCCCACGGGGTGTTTGGTTTTGCTAATCTCTATGCATTCTTTCTACTGCTAGACAAAGCTCTTTTTATTTAGAAAGGCTGTTGACATTTAATTGATTGTGGCAGAAGGGTATTTTAATGGGAAGCCCTGTACTTTTGTCTGTTTACTATGTTTTAAATGGGTTTCAAACTGTTTTAAACTAGTGTTTTTAATAAGATTGCTTATTTTATAGTTTGTTAACTTTTTAATATTAGGTTGTTAGCAGTACTTCATTTTAATTTGTGTTCTTTGCATTTTGAGTACCTTACTGGAAGAAAATACTTTTATCATAAGACAAACAAGAAAGAGAAGATACTAAGGTTGGTTTAGAGTCAGAAGGCAAGATTTTATGCATGGAAAGCCCTATTGAACGCATCCCACTGTGTTCAGTAGGGCTTCACTGCCTTATAAGTGTGTTTATATTTGTAATGTGATTCTCAGTGTTGTGTTTTTGAAATCTTGTCAGGTATGTCACCTTAATAATTATCTTGAGACTTAATCAGCAAGATAATACAGTATTGCAAATTTGTTTTATCTCCACAATTCTCTATCTCTGTCACATCTCTCTTTCATATATATTAGAATTTCAAGTATCTTTTTTTTTAAAAAAATGTAATTGTATCTTTTCCTATAAATCCTGGTGTCAAAGAAAATTTATTGTTTTCTAACAAACACCAGAGATGGCCAAATGTGTCTCTCTCTTAAAACAATTTAAACAAATGGTCACTTTCGGGTTGTTTACAGAATTGCTTCAGAATTCATCTGTCTAGCCATGCATTGAACTGTCTTCCACACCAAGCCAACAACAACAGAAAATATCCAGGATGGTTGCATAGAGGGTAATAAAGTGCACCAAAATGGCTTTTTAAATAATGTTGCCACAGTATGTTTCTTTAGCATCAACATTTTAACGCCTTTGAAATTAGTATTTTCTTGGCACTGGAGAAACATTATCCTCGAAAACCTGAACTGGAAAAACATATCAGAAATAAAATCACAGTGACTGAATATGGCTAAGATAGCACTTGTTTTTTTCTATACATTTCTATTTCAAATTTCTTTTGCTTTTTTATTTTAAAATCTGTGCTAGTGTGCTAAGATTTGATTTTTCAGAATAAAACAACTCCATGGTTTTGTTTCCACCTCAGCTAGCATTAAATTAATTTATACTGAAGCAGTTCTTTATTGCCCCACATCTACTATTGCACACATGGACCTTATTGTTTGGAGGTAGCATGTGCTGATTTGGATCATATAATCTATATGCCTCACACTGTTACTCTGTGTTCCTGCACAGCAGATGCAAATAATCTGTACTTCTTGCAGAGTCCATGATGCAATGTCATTATAGGTTTGTCTCTTGTTCTATAGCTACTGTTTCAGGTAACTTCTCTTCAAGTTGATTAATGCTGAAAGGATGAATGGAGAAGCTCAAACAGATCTTTCAGCTAAAGCCTGAGGTGTGAAAGCACATCAAATTCAGTGAAATTACTGGAGACCTGCATAAAGACTATTGACTGTTTCCAAAATTTATACTCATTTCAAATGGGCCTTAAATTTACACTGGGTTATGACAAATATATTCTCTATTTTATTTAATTAAGGTGAAGCTTGTGACTAGCAGATACGATACCTATCTAAACATTTTTTACCAGGCATATCAATGTATTCATTGTTCCTGAAATTCTTTGGGTGTTAGCCCCTAATATGTACCTCCAAATTTCTTTCAAATGTAGTTTTAGGCAAATTCAGTAATCATGTAAGGATAGGCACCAGATTTTGCCTGAAGCAAAATTTCCATCATTTTGCTAATGATATCAAAACTTTTTCTGCTTGCTTCAGAATACCAGGTGTGAGCTTACAAATTCAACAAGATGAATTTTTTTTTAATTTCTTATTTGCAGCCTAATTAGTATTTTGTCTATGCACACAGAAGAAATACATAAATTCAATCTAGACAATGAGGAAATTGAAATAGTTAAAGAGTTTCCATACTTAGGATCAAACAATGATCAGAATGTTGATTGCAGCCAGGAAATAAGAAGACTAGAAATTGGAAGGGCAGCTATGAAAGAACTAGACAGGATCCTAAAGAATAAAGACATACAATTGAGCACTAAAGTTGGACTAGTCCAAGTTATTGTATTCCCCATCACCATGTATGAATGTGAGAGCTAGATAGTTAAAAAAGCAGACAAGCAGAAAATCAAATAATTCAAAATGTGGTGCTGGAGGAGAGTGCTTAGAATACTGTGGATAGCCAAAACAACAAACAATTGGGTCCTTGAACAGATCAAGCCTGAAATCTCCCTGGAAGCCAAGATGATCAATTGAAGCTATTGTACTTTGGCCATATCATGAGAATACACTATTCATTAGAAAAGACAATAATGCTAGGAAAGATGGAAGGTAATAGAAAGGGTCACACACCAGATGGATGGACTTAATGAGGAAGGATACGGGACTGAGTTTGCAGGAGAGGAGCAGTGGAAGTTAGAGGATCTTGGACATGGCTCATCCACAGGGTCATCATGAGTCAGGTTCAACATGAAGGTAGTTAATAATAACAACAACAACACTATGTGTAAACAGTGCCCATGTGTGTTTATTCAGTTCCAGAACAACTGAATTTTAGATACCATGTCTGAAAGTAAACTAACTGTGGAAATAAAAAATTCCTGTAAAATTGCTAACACACCCTTAACCACAGATTTATGAATGAGACATTTTAATTAAAATCTAATTTAATTGGAAAAAAACAGCACTGTGATGATTAAACTGATGCCCCTTTAAAATATAGCTTATGGAGGTCCTGGCAAAATCATTTAATCTCCTGAAGCATCTCAACTGGAGCGCTCTCATGGGATATTCCATTAGTCATTCTTCCACTCAAGCTTCTGTGTCTACTTTGCAAGACTTAAAGAATCAAGCAATGAGCTCTGTCTTTTATTGAATCAGTTAGATGCTCATATTTTCATAATAGAAGATTTTAGGGGAAAGAGAAGAATCAGATACAAAACTCTGATCACCAGGGATGTTGTTTTACCCCGCTTACTATGTATATTCCATTCCAATATATGATCACATTACAAAATCCTAGATATTGAGAGAATCCTAGATATTATGTATCTGAAGAGTAATAGGCTTAAAACGAGTAACCAGTGGTTAAACTGTGATACACTTGTCTGTAAATCAAAGGCAACAATACTTTGTAAGCTTTTCTGCTGTGATCACAGTGTAGAGCAGCCATGATAAGGTGCAGCCTAGACAAAAATAAGGTGCATTATTACATGAAAAAAAATCCCTGTCTACTATTTTGCTATCTAAAATGTTATGTTATCTTCACTAGTTTCTTTGTACATTTCTGGCAACTCCAGTACTGTTTGTCCTATAGCTGATCTCACTTCTCAAGCACTACGGAATGAGGTTCTTTTGCAAGGAAGTGAGAAAGAGTTGTTCTTCTTCAGCTTTGAAATCTGAAACTGACCTCCCCAACCCATAAGTTTACCTCTGGTCATTTGAACTGTTTTTGCTTACTATTAAGTTCTTTGGGCAGGGGAGATAAAATGAGGGCATTGCCCTTTCAAATTAGACTTTTGCCTCCTCCAATTGACTTTTTCTCCAGTCCCCAATTTCTATCATCGCAGAGACTGAGACCCAGAAAATCATTCCTACTTAGATTTCTTACATTTGCTGTGATCACATTTCCTTGGTAACTTTGCCTGCCCCTTTTCTTTGAATGCCTAAACTCTATTTCTGAATGGTCAGCTGAAGTTTTAACTAGTTGCAATGCTAGAAGGTGTAGGAAAAGAAAATAATTCTTATTTGGGAGGTGCAATTTCCTCATTTTGCTCATACAATATATACCTGATGGGAAAAGTATTGCCCTGTCCTTCTTTATATTTTTATTGAAGTCTTGTGGGCCACGGATGCTTTTCAGTGCATTTTTCATACTTTTTTTTTTCATTAACTGTTCCATCCCATTCACACTTCCACATATTTAAAGGAAGAACCAATCTGTTTCTTTGATTAGGTTGAAACAGGACAAAGTTGCATCTGCGAAAATATAAAAAGAAAGCCTATGCATGTTTATTCAGATGTAAGCTCCATTGCACTCAATGGGATTTATTCCTGAGTCTTTGGCCACAATGTTGTTTTTGCTGTGGCTGTGCAGAAAATCAGAGTCCTTGAAATAGTCCTTTCCTGGAGGGCACATTTGTAGTTTAAATAATTGCAGTTATATAACAACTATTTAAATTGCAATTATTGCAACTGCAGCTATATAACTCTTTGTGGTTATAGATAATTGATTCTGCCTTATTCAGAATTCTGAAATCCAAATATTTCAAAAGCCAAAAATTTTTTCATCGGTGTCTCAGATAAAGATACCTTTGCTTTCTGATAGTTCAATGTGCATAAACTTTGTTGGATGCACAAAATTATTTAAAACAATGTATAGTTTATGTATAATATATGTGCATAATTATGTATAAAATTATGTTCAAGCTATGTATGAAACCTAAATGAATTTAATGTTTAGACTTGGGTCCCAACTTGAAGATATCACATTATGCAAATTCCAAAATTCCCCCCTCCCCAAAAAAAGATCCAAAGCACCTCTTATCCCAGGCATTTTGGATAAGACTCAACTTGTAGTAGTACTATATTTAGTACTCTTACAAATAACAAAAATGAAAAATTAAATGATACACATTGCTCAATCACTTTTTTCACTACATGCATTTTCAAATACTCTGGAGCATATTTATAGTGCTGAGAAAACTATAGAATTTTAAAAAAACAAGTAAAATGTTCTATTTGAGAGTTGCATATGCCACTAATTCAGGCTATATGCCACTTAGCAAAAGCTGCAAGTGGCAAGAAAGGGGCAAATGTTAATTGAACTGCTGTGCTGCTGTTAGCATGGAGAATAGCCACCAGCAGAAACAAGATGGCTGCCCCAGACATGCCCTATTAGAGCTAGAAGATCACATCCTTAGCTCTGCAAGGGCTTATGGGTTATAAGGAAATCATACACAGCTGACTAATTTTTTTATGGTTCACAGCCAAGCAAAGTGAAATTCAGCAGCTGTTCAGGACAAGTGACCATTCTAACGGCTGCAATATAACCCTCTAAATAGAGAGGGAATTGTATGAGAGCAAGAGGTTAGCAGTGATTATCGGCAGGTGAGTGCTTTATTGAAGTTGAAAGACCATTAACATTGATGGAGTAATTATTTCAACTTGAAAGTAATTACCTTGATGGGTGATAACTTCTTCAGCGTTCCCAGATTGGATTGGGCAGACAAATTGTGAACCCCTGAAGCCTGGAAAAAATATTACAACAATACTGCAATGTTTGAATTACGGAAATCACTGTTAGAGTAGTATTAATTATGCCTGAGAGTGGAGAGATTTTTAACTTACAGCAACCACTGAACTCTCAAGTGAAGAGATATTTATTTTCCAATCCAAATGAAATGACCCACACCTGACACATGCTTCTCAAATTATTCATGTTATTTGAATTCAGCTTTTAAGATGCAAAACTCCCTTTCTGTCTAGAATTGCTGACCCCAGCTTTATTGTATCTTTGAACTGGGGAGTTTCTCATATAAAATATGCCATTGTCTCTTCTTCTGTCAGTCATAAAAGCTTAAGAGATGTGTGCAAGAGAGGCTCTGCAATCAGAAGGACTCATAAAATGTTTGGATATTCTATTCCCTCCCTCCCCCCAGAAAATGTATCAAGGATTGTCCAGGAACTGGGTTGCTCTGTTCAGATCTGCATTTGGGTACAAATGGAAATGTGCAAATGGCTGATTGTAGTTCTGCTTGTACCTCAAACTTCCATCCAGTTCAGTGGTACCAGGCTTCCCTGCACTGATTTGCTACCCTAGAGAATGAACAGTCTCATTTTATTCCTTGTTGAGGAGTACAGAAGCAGTGGTTTGTGGGCCTGACAAGATGTCCCGGGAGGTGTGTTGTCTCCCTGAGGCAAAAATCTGTGATATGACAGTGAGGCTGACAAGACTTATAAAGCCTACTGACCATTACCCCTTCCTCATGGTCCGTGTGGGAACCAATGATACTGCAAGGCATAGTCTTCAGAATATCAGAAGAGATTATGAGGCTTTGGGCAGGAAGCTGAAAGAGCTGGATGCACAGGTTATCTCATTTCTTCTCCCAGTTGAAAGGCATGGTCCAGGAAGTGAGAGGAAAATAGCAGATGTGAATAACTGGCTCCATAGATGGTGCCACCAAGAACGATTTGGATTCTTGGACCATGGGCTGCGGTTCCATGAGAGTGGTTCCATGAGGGTGAGCTGCATCTCACACCAATTGGCAGAAACATTTTTTGCCAATAGTCTCAAACATTTGATCAGGAGGGCTTTAAACTGAGTCATGTGGGAGAGGGAGATGGTATCTTGGACGGCAGGAGTACATCATGGGCTGTAGATAATAGTCAAAGTGTTCTAGAGGGAACAAGGCAAAAGATGCAAGGGCCCAACAGTGGGAGGCAAAAAACCTCACACAGGCAGCAAGTGGGGAGGACCCATGCTCTTAGGGGGGTTGCAGACTGGCAGAAATAGTGCAAATTGAGTCCACTTTTAGGGTTAGGGTTAGGGTTAGGGAATGATGAGAACTGTATTTTATTGTGGCACCAGAGCTCTCTGACAGAGAAGGCTCAATGTCTCAGAAAAAAAACAAAACAATTCCCATGATTCCCTAGCACTAACCTAACCCTAAAAGTGGACTCAATTTGCACTATTTCTGCCAGTCTGCAACCCCTATTAGATGTCTCTACACTAATGCACAGAGCATGGGAAATAAACAAGATGAACTTGAACTCCTAACACAACAAAGCAAATATGATATAACAGGAAGCACTGAAACCTGGTGGGTTGAGTCTCATGATTGGAATGTAGGAATAGAGGGGTATAACCTTTTTAAGAGAAATAGGCCAAACAGGAAAGGAGGAGGAATAGCATTATATGTCAGGGATGTTTACACCTGTTAAGAGATCCAGGACTTAAATCCTGGAA
>JANUYF010000001.1:44768529-45116029 GCA_026167975.1 Phrynosoma blainvillii | reverse complement strand
TTCCATATCTGTTTCCATTGGAATTAATTGTATTAGTGAACAGCAGGGGTTCTAGTTGTGAATTATCTGCAGGCTGTGTTATCTTTGCCTACTTAGCAGCAGATAAAGCTGTTCTTTTTGCTAGCCATCCTGAGAAAGTGACAATGAGTCAGTGTGCCTGAGAAAAGGAAATACAAATATCTCAGCAGCTCTGAGAGTAGTTCCTATTTTTGTGTTTTAAAAGTATAAACAGTCCAACTATGCATTGACACTATGCTGAAGTAATATAGGAGTAAATTCTAAATGTCGCATATGTGAAAAGTTAATCAATTGTTACATAATCATGTTTGATTAACTGATTTAAATGTTATTAATGTATGTGAATTACAATCAAATATTCACTCCTCTGGGAAGCAAGCACCATTGTACTGGACCCACTGTTAGTTAGAGTAAACCCAACAAAATCTATGATAATTAAGTTAGTTGTGACTAATTCCCTATTATCTTAGTGGATCTTCTCTAAGGCTAGACTCAAAAGAGGAAATTGTTCTAAAATGAGGTAATTGATAAAGGGGGAAATTTCAAGGAAAAGTTAAAAGGATGAAATCAAGAGATATGAAAATGTTTGTGGGCTACCCAAACTCACAATAGATGCTCACTATAATGTATATCAAAGGTCAGGAAAGGGAGTACATGCTCCAAGAAGCTACCAGCATGGCTAGTGTGCAGTGTGGAAAACTGTAGCTGGGTATGTGTGTGCATGCATAAAGACACACAGAGAGAGAAGGCTTCCTTAAGAAACTGAAAATCTTGGTCAAATAGGACAAACAAAAACGAAGATAAATTTACACTAGGGAAAGGAACAGAGACAATGTCTTCAAGTTGACTTCAACCCATGATGACTCTATAATTAAAAGACCTCCAAATCACCCTATGTTCAGTCACCGTGTCCAGCTCTTGCAGGCTCATGGTCGTGGCTTCTCTGATTGAGTCTGGAATGCAGTCTTCTTCTTTTCCTTTTGCCCTCTACTTAACCAAACATAATTGTCTTTTCTTGTGAGTCCTTTCTTCTCATGACATGGCCAAAATACAACATAGTTTACTCATCTTTGCTTCCAGGGAGGTTCAGGCCTGATCTGCTCTAGTACCCATCCATTGCTTTTGTTTGTGTGTTTTGTTTTTAGTGGTCCATGGTAATCACAAAACTCTTCTCCAGTGTCGTATCTCAAATTAGTTATTTTTTTCCTATCAGCTTTCTTCACTGTCCAGCTTTCATAACCATACACAGAAATGGGAAATGATGGTATTGACAATCCTAACTTTGGAATTTAATTATGTATCTTTACACTTGAGGATCTTGTCTAGTACCTTCATTGCTGCCCTTCCATGTCCTAGTCTTCTGATTTCTTGATTGCAGTTTCCATTCTGATTGATTGAGCCCAAGTATAGAAAATCTTAGATTATTTCTATCTCTTCATCATCTACTTTAAAATTATGTACATCATCTGTGGTCATATTTTTTCCCCTTGATGTTCAACTGTAAACCTGCCTTTGAACTTTCTGCCTTGACCTTCTTCATTAATCTTTCCACATCTCTTCTATGTTCTGCTAATATTAAGGTGTAATCTACATGTCTTAAACTGTTGGTGTTCCTTCCTCCAAGTTTCATGTCTCCCTTCTCTGATTCCAATCTTGCTTTTTGTATGATGTCCCCTGCATACAAATTAGGAATGGAAAACTTGTTTTTTGAGGAATAGATAAGTAATATCATCAAGCTGCTTTGGGTTCCTATTTGGGAGAAAGGTGTGATATAAATCAAATAAATAAATAAATCTTTAAATAACAAGCAAACTGTTGGACTCTTGAGTGACAATGAATTTAAAGATGTAGGAAAGGCAAATAATGAGATTGCAGAGAAGTTCAATGAATTTGTTTCATCTATCTTCATTGCTAAAAATATAGGGAAGATATATATGCCTGAACTGATGTTTCTAGGAGAAGAGAATAAGGAGCTAGGCAAAGAATTATGTCAAGCAATGATGTTCTGTCTTGACAAATTATATACCAATGAATCAACAAATTTCAACTGCATGTTGGAGCAAATAGTCCCAGTTCTACATACACACAATAGGATCTGAGCCAGCAATGACTGACCAAAAGAAAAAGTCTTGGTGGTACTGTAGATAGTTTGATGAAAATTTCAACACACTGTGTGGCTGATGTAAAGTTGTTGTTGTTGTTATTGTTTTAATCCTAGCACCCTGATTAGAAAAGCAATTTTTTAAAAAGGTTGCTAACATGTCATATACAAATCTGTGGTCCAAGTGCATTTGCAATACTATGCAAAATTCTGGTCACTATGTCTGAAAAAAGATATTACAGAACTGGCAAAGTACAAACAAGGGATAACTAATTGATCAAGGATATAGAAGAGTATGCTTATGCAATTGAAGTAGGAATATGCAAGATTGTAATGGGAGACTTGCAGGAAGGAGGGGCCCCTAGGGGAATGGGCAAATAAGCCATAAGATATGGGAGAAATTTACACCATTTTAAAAAATAGTTATCTTTTGCTCCGATTCATCCAGAACCCTCCATTTTGATGCCAGGTGGCTGTTTACAACATGTTCTGTTGTTCTACCCAGCACCATCACTGCTGCTGCAAATTGCTCACTCTGAAGTCACAACAAGACACCCAACCATGTGATCGACTCTGGGCACCACATTCTGACCTCAGAGCAAATGACTCACTCCAGTGGCAGTGGCAGCAGGTGGCACAGCAAATAGCTGCCCAGCATTGCACTTGAATGCCCAAGGAAATCAAGGCAGCTTCAGGGCCAGAATATTCCAGGCTACTCTTGGATGATTCCAGCCTGTGGGAACCTGGCCTAACTCATCCATCATCATCACTTTGATGTAATTTTGGTCTATGTTCTCTGTAGATTAGAACACAGATTCTGAACAATCAATAACATTTGTTTCATATTCTGTTAATTCCTAAAATATGTGACTCTGGACCCTGATGAATTGGAAGAAGTTTTTAAATGTCTGTTGTTGTTGTGTTCAAATCATTTTTGACTTATGGCAACCTAAGGCAAACCTATCACGGGGTTTTCTTGGCAAGTTTGTTCAGAGGGGGTTTGCCATTGCCATCCTCTGAGGATGAGAGATTGTGACTTGGCCACAGTCACCCAGTGGATTTCCGTGGCCAATCGGGGATTCAAACCTTGTCTTCTTCACATTTCCCATAGATCTTTCTTAAACCTTTCCTTCTGAGAAGGTACATCTGAAAGCCTACTTTTGGAAAATAATTTGAATGACCCACATGTATATTATTAAATGATATTTACAATATTTGGAGCTAGTTTTCAGTGCTATATGGAATTTGTAAGAGCCCTGTAGGTTTGTTGTACACTTCCAGTGACTGTACCAGAAGCTGAAATAAGTTTCAAGAAGCAACTACCCATCTTATACTGCAGGTGTTTTTTCAGTGGGGAAGAATGGATAAGTCACTTAGCCATTTTGTCTGCTGAATGTGAATTTGCAAGAGAAATGACTTCAAAGGCATAATTCATATTATTTTGCAGTGAAAAGGGGCCAGAAGACAGAGAGTTTAAATTTGATTGACTTAATGTTTACAGACACATTGGTCCACTTGGAAAGTTGGACAAGATCTTACATCATATCCATAGGTACATAAGACTTAGACTCAAGGAACCCATTCCATTCGATGGAGGTCTGTGGAGTGGTTGACTGGGGCACTTCAGAATGACACTGTTAATCCCATCCCACTCTCAAGTTTAAGGTGAGCTCTGTGGGGTATTTATGTTCTTGGCATTAATGTAGGTGAACAGAGACCAATTACAGATCTGTAGCTCTAGGATAAAAATCTGTAACTGCAGTGCAGGGTGATAGCAATGATACAGTGGGTGTTGTTGTTGTTTTTTAAAGAGGGATTGACGAGACAATACTTCTATTACCTCCAGATTAGAAAATAGTTAACAAATTTGTATGATATTCAGGGTGAGTATTATTATATAAGCAAAGTAAAAAAGATATAGAATATGCAGCAGTAATTTCAGAATTTTTTAAATAGCTCTTGAAGTTACATATATGGCATGAGGGATTATAGTATCAGGGTAAGAAGGAGTTCTATGTTAAAAGTATGTTGCTGGTGGTTGTTGTTGCTGTGTGCCTTCAAGTTGTTTCTGATTTATGGGGACCTAAGGCAAACTTATCACAGGGTTTTCTGGGGCTCAGAGTGTGTGATTCACTCAAGGTCACCCAGTGCAGTTCTATGGCTAAGCAAAGAATCAAACCCTGATCTTCAGAGTTGTAGTCCAATGCACAAACCAGTACACCACACTGGCTTTAACAGACCCCAAATTCTTGTTTGGATTGTGGTGGAAATTAATATCTTAATAGAATCAGAAGATCTCTGAATATGTTTTCATTTCTGATGTCCCAGAATCAAATCCACATTCTGAAGTGGATGGATAAAATTAATTAGTGCATGGGAATCCCCACAGTTTTTCCATGTGCAGTGTTTGTTTTAAAAAGTGTAGAAAAATATTTATTCCAAGAAATAGTTTTCAGATAGATTTGTGGATGTATAAACTCTTTTCTTTTCAAAGCAAAGAGCAGAGGGAGTTTATTTTGTTCTAATAGCACAGTGAAGTAGTCAAACACTGACATCAAGGAAGACGTTTCTGTCATGTTTAGCCAGCAAAACTGCAGCAAAGTTGATCATTTAAAAGCCTCCTGCTTTCTAAAAAACCAATAGAGTAACTGAGTGCAATGCGCTAACTGCACTCGCTTGTGGAATATAGCCACTGGGTTCTTTTATGGGGCTTTGTTTTGAAGTCAAAGCAGAGAGCTCAGACTCTTGTTGGGACTGCAGCAAATCCCTAGTTGTCAAGAGGTGCCAAGAAAGAAAACAATTTACAGTCACACTAAGTAATGTCTCCTTTTAGGCTGTGATCAAATACAAACCCAGTTGCATTCAACTGATGTGGGACACAATTCACCAAGCAGGGATGCTGCATGTTCTTCAGTCACATACGGTTCACCCTCTCCCCCATATAGGGCTCCCCAGAATGAATGAAGATTTTGCCGTATATTTCAAAGTTAGAGAGAGAAAGTGCCGTTCTGAAAGTAATTCTGATGCCTGTAATTCTGTTGTGTTGCACATTATTGTTTTCACTATTTACAGATCATTTTTAAAGATCCATAACTGCATTTGGGAAGGACTAAAAACTAGAACTTTCATCTGGTTAAACAACTATCAGTCATATGAGATTAACTGATTAATTGATTGGTTAATTGATTATATTTGCATATGGCACTCAAAAGCAAAAAGCACATTCACTTTTGTAGTAGATTTCATTTTCATTCTTTCTTACACACAGCAGATGATGCCTACTGGATATGGTTATTATCTTCTCTGTGCTTACTTGAGTTTCATTGAACCCACTTAAACTGAGGAAACACAAATAGGATTCTACTGGAAAAGCTGCAGCCAAAACACCATCCAAACAAGTTCCAACCATTTAGGAGTTGTTGTGTGTCTTCAAGCTATTTCTGACTTGTGGTGATCCTGCCATGTGGTTTTCTTGGCAGTATTTTTTTTGGGGGGGGGGGCTGCCCTTCCCTTCCTCGGATGCTGAGAGAATGTGACTTGCCCAGGGTCACCCAGTAGGCTTCCATGGCTGAGTGGAGTTTTGAACCCTGGTCTCCCAGTGTCCTATCCATATCAAACCCCTAAACCATGCTGGCTCTCCATTCAGGAGTACCATTTCATGTTCCAGTGGGAGGGAAAGGAGAATGATTCAGCAAGAACTGTCTCCATTCTTCTACGCATTCAAGATAGGAAAATAAAGAAAATAAATAATCCAAAAATGGTGTGTGTGTGGGTGTGGGAGAGAGAGAGAGAGAAAGTATAGTGTCTTCCCCTGGTCCCCTCCTTCTTTTTCTTTTTTTCTTTCTTTGTTTTGATTTTATGTGCTTTGTGATAACTGCAGCACAGGACATTCCCTTCCACATCGTTTTTTTAAAGTAGCAAAAGCAAAGCAAAGCAGCTTCATTTATATACCACTTCATACTGCGCTATGGAGTGTCTAAGGGGGGTTGCAGACTGCCAGAAATAGTGTGAATTCAGTCCACTTTTAGGGTTAGGGTTAGAGTTAGGGAACCATGGGAACTGTATTTTATTGTGGCATCAGAGTTGTCTGACAGAGAAGGCTCAATGTCTCAGAAAAATAACAGTTCCCATGATTCCCTAGCACTAACCCTAACCCTAAAAGTGGACTGAATTCACACTATTTCTGGCAGTCTGCAACCCCCCTAAGTGGTTTACAACTGTAAGCTAATTGCCCTCAACTATCTGGGAACTCATTTTAGCGACCTCAGAAGGATGCAGTCCTGAATCAAGCCTGAGCCCTGGCTGGTATTGAACTCGCAACCTTGTGGTCTATGAGTGAGTGGCTGCAGTTCAGGCATTTAACCACTGCGCCACCAGTAAAGGAATGTATTGTTCTGTCATGGGTGATTGATATTTAAAATAAGCTGATATTTTAACAGTAACAGTAACCCCAGTGAGGAGCTTCCAAGCTAGAAGCAGAAGTTCCTGGCTCTGCAAGTGGCTGTACCTTGTGTTGAGCTGCTGGAATAGCAGCTTGAAACAATTTCCTAGAGGTAAAATACTTTCAGGGCCAAACTAGGCATTCACATACAAATATGTATATACTTTCATGGCAGTCAGGCATGTGTTTAGAATGCCAGGCATAGACACAGGAGGGCCAGAATTCTAAAAGAGTTGCATAGTTACATAACTACCTTAGCTGTGTAGATAAGCAGCATCTCCTGGCCTTATCAGCCACCAGTTCCAATTAACTGGAGAGCAGCAGCTGCAAGCAGTGACAGTCTGTTCTCCAGTTAGCCAAGAAGCAGCAGTGGTTCAAGAAGGATAAAAGTTGCCTTGATTGTAGAGAAAGGCAACTATAGTGCAAGGACTCACTCAGTTCAGTCTTAGCAATTTGTAATGTTGCCTCTTTTCAACTCATCCTCCTTTCACTTGTCTATCTGAGCCACTTTCTCCTGTTGGAATGCAGGCAAAAGATTTTTTAATTCCACTTTGCCCCAAAATGAAGAGTAGTGAAGTGTTTTCCCAATTTTGTTTTCTAACACATTTCAGTTGGTCATGTAACCCCTTCCTTTGCTAACTAATGCCTGAGTAGTTGTCTGTTGAGATACCTATGCAATGTCCCATATGGGGAAAGCCATAGAGGAATGTACACACAGATATGCATGGGTTGAAGATTGATGTAGATACACCATTTTTATGATTTTGTTCTCCTTCAGAATAGTGTAAGCTGGGCATGTATGTAGAGTGAAGGTGTGTACCTAGTGGTATCTTATCTGTAAGTGTGTGTACACCACTACCTCCTTGTCATTGCATTAGAGATTTTACCTTCTAAAACTGAATGAGGTAGAAAGAGAAAGAAGTGATGAAAAATAAATTTCTTCATGGAGCATTGGAAGCAATCATTTCCTTAATGTCTCTGATTAATGACACTCTTTGTTCTGATGATTACTCCCAAAGAAGTGATAAATAGCCATATTACCTGTCCATCAGCTCTCAGATGCCACAACAGCTCTCCTAATGTAGTTAATATTGTTTAAAACCTTTTCTGCATCCAAGAAAGGAAATAGTGGGGCATGTTGGGAGATCTTTAAAAAGAAGGCAAAGCCCAGAATGGCAGTTTTAAAAAGTGCTGGATCACCAGATCAATAGATTCAAAGATGACTAGTTTGTGTAGCTTTGTGCCATTTAAACATTTGTGCAGGGAGTCTACCCATACAGTGTTATTGACAACTACAAATCAATGCTAATTTTTGATCCTTTTCAACCTACACAAACCTCTTGACCCTTTCTCCACCTTTGGAGCACTTCAAATAGTCAAAGGCAATCACAAGCAAAGGTATAAACTTGTCAGGAGTTTGAAGACTGAGTAGTTTTGACCATGTGCATGAGCTGAGCTGAAAGGCTTGTACTGATGCCAAGTACATAGCTTTTTTGAGATGTTCCTGTTTTCAGATCTTAGGTTAAGGGCTGCTAATTGTTTCTAAAGTTTAAGCAACTCCTCTGTTCATTACTGGGTGGGAAAGACATCCTGAAAGGAATCTAGAAGTATACATTTATTTAAGAGCTTTTATTCTGATGTTGCCTGCTCTGATGATGGCTTTCAAATGATATAAAATATACATAATTGTTTTCAACATTTTAAAGGTTTTCAAAAATTACTAATGTCCATCTGTTCACAAAGTATAATCTTGGCATATTTTGGACCATATTGTATCATATTTCCCTCGTTGCACTGGAAACCACAGACATGCTAATGTAGAGATATGTCAGGGGGGTTTGAGCTGTGTAAAAACCATCCCCACTCTACTAACACCCCAGATAAACATTTTCAAAGATGTTCATAGATGACAACGATGTATGATTGGAGTCAAGATATACCACCTCACTTATCAAATAAAGTATTCACATATTTATGGACCTGTGTTTTTGTGCATAAAAACCTCCATTCACACATACACTTGGATGTGCATGCTCATCATATATAGAGAGCATTGAGCAAAAAAGGGAGCTGATCAGACATGCAAACACAATGTAATCTTTCACTTTATTCTTTATTTGAATGAGAAGGAAAAATATATCTCTAAGATCTGTAGGGGAGGGCTTTCTCTCAGACCCACCACCTTCACAGGCCCATTTGGTGAGGACAGGGGAGAGACTCTTCTCCATGGCTGCTCCAAAGCTGGGGAATTCCCTACTATGGGAGGTACAGTTGTCCCCTTCCCTGGTCTTTTCCCCAAGCGAGGCCTATTAAAACAGACCTATGAAACTGAATTATGGAATAGTCAGAGTAGAAATTATGAAGTAGTAGAAATTACATTATGGAGAGAACTATTGGGGTCTCATGCCAAAAAAATCCTATGATAGGTTTGTCTTAGTGTTGCCATAAGTGTGTGATGACGAACCTATGGCACACATGCCAGAGATGGCACATGAAGCCATTTTCCCTGGCATGCAGAGGGCAGGGAGGAGGAGGAAGAGTGGATACCTGTTCCTCCGCCTTTCCAACCCTCCCTGGCCTTCAGCTGCTATTCTGGAGACAGCTGAAGGCCCAGGAGGGTGAGGGGAAGAAGTCCTACCCCAGACATCCCACCCCTGCAGGATGGAGGTTCCATCCCCAGCATCAGGTTACCTAGTGCCAGAAGGCCTTTTAATTTGGGTACTTGGCCCCTAAAAGGTTCGCCATCATTGCCATAGGTCATAAATGACTTGAAGGCACACAAGTGTGTGTGTGTGTGTTTAAATTTTATTGGTAATTATGTTTTAATTTTGTTCTTAACTTTTTAAAACCACTTTAAAGATAATTTTTGTTATTCTTTGTTGTTAACTGCCCTCAAGTCGATCTGGACTCATGGAGACCCTATGGATAAGACATCTCCAAGACCCACTGTCCTCTGCTGCTCTGCTTAATTCTTGCAACCCCATACACATGATCTGTTTAATAGATTCCGTTCACCTGGCATGTGGCCTTCCTCTCTTCCTACTTCCCTCCACCACCATTATTGTTTTTGGTTTTTTTAATGAGTCTTCTCTTCTCATGTGCCCGAAGTACAACAGTCTCAGTTTGGTCATCTTGGCTTCCAGGGGAGTTTCTGGTTTAATCTGCTCTGGAACCCACTTGTTTGTCATTTTGGCTGTCCATGTGATCCTCAGCGCTCTTCTCCAGCACCACATCTCAAATGAATTGATTTTCTTCCTATTATCTTTCTTAACTGTCCATCTCTCACATCCATACATGGTAAAAGGTAATACAATGGCTTGTATGATTATATGATTCTGATTATATAATAGAATTGATTTTTGTGTTGCCCATCTGGTGATGTCCATGTGCATAGCTTTCTTTCTGGTTGTATGAAGAATGTATTTGCAATGAATAGGTTATTGGCTTCACAAAAATCTATCAGACGCTCACCTGCTTTGTTTCTTTTGCCTAATCCAAATCTGCTTACTGTTTTTGATTTCTCTTTGTTTCCAACTTTCATGTTTCAATCTCCAATGATCAGCTTGACATCTTGGGTTGGTATGCTGTCAATTTCTTCCTCTACTCCTTTATAGAATCTATCAATTTCTTCCTGTTCTGTTTCTGTGGTTGGTGCATATACTTGGATTATGGTGATATTCATAGGTTTATCATGGAGCCTTACTGAAATGATTCGGTCTGATTTTGCATTGTATCCTCTGACTTCTTTTGCCACAGCTTTTCTTAGTATGAGAGCTAACCTGTTTCTTCTTGTCTTTTCATTGCCTGAGTAGAACACTGTGTGGTTGTTTGATTCAAAGTAGCCCTGTCCATTTTAACTCACCCACCCCCCATATTGCTATGTTCATGCGTTGCATTTCCATTTTGACTATGTCCATCTTCTCTTGGCTCATGCTCCTCACATTCCACATCCCTATTTTATGTGTAATGCTGCTTTGGATGCAATTTGTCTTCCTAAGGATGTCTGCTATTTGTGTTGGCAAATGTCCCCTTGGCTAATCTTGCAAATGTAATATCCCTTTATCTCCTCCTCCTTTCCTTTCTGTTAATGCTCTGATCCTGCCTGTGTCTCACTTGGGGTGTCTCATCATAGGGTTTACTAGGTGATGGGGTTACACAAGGAGGACCACCTACACCTCTTTGTGTGCAGTGCTAACCAATGTTAGCTATGGTATCACTACAGTTCACACTGTCAGTGACACCCACCACTACTGCTGCTGCCCAGTAGCTGTTTGTCTCCCTATATTATTACTCCCATTGTTTGTTTGCTTTCCTACCCACCCCCTTATGCCTCCCTGGGTTTCCCTCCTTCCCTTCCCCTGTGTCCTCCCTCCTTTAGTCCATCCCCATCCCCTCCCTCCTTTAGTTCCTTCACTTCTTTCTCCGTGGTTGGGGGAGGGCAGAGGTGACTGATCACCTTCTTCCTTCTTCCACTCACCTGCCTGGTCCTCTGGCGGCACTCTGGCTCAGCTGGGGGTGGAGAATACACTGAGCTGGTGCTTTACCACTCTCTCCTGTGCCTCTCCAATGGTCCTCTTTTTTTCCTGCTCATCTGAGGGGCTGGGCTGGATCCAAGCCTTCTTCTCACCTCTTTGTTTTTTTCCCAGTGCTCCTTCCTGAATGGGGGGGGGGGGGGACTGGGATAATTCAAGCCTTCTTCTTCCCCACTTCTTTGTTTCCTAGTGCTCCTTCAGTAATAGGTGGGGTGGGGTGGCTAGGATAATTCAAGCCTTCTTCTTCCCCACCTCTTTGTTAGTTCCCATATATATATATATATATATATATATATATATATGGGAATTATGATTTACCAGTACCATTGGGGGGGAAAAAACATTCCTAAGGGATTCTGGATGGTCAATGAAAGGTCAATGAAAGACACCAGGGACATCAGTAACTGGGTCTGAAAGCGGTACAAGAAGACGCAAGGCATGTGGATCGATGCCTCGCACTGGTCCTTCCAAGAAATGGGGCTCACCTAATAATACTGTTGTTTAATTCTTTTTTAATTTTTATAAAATAAGATTTTTGCTTAATCTTCTTTTAAATTGCTATACACTGCTTTGAATCCCATCTTGGGAGAAAGTGGGATATAAATTCAATAAATAAAAATAAATAATCTGGGAAACAGAACAAGTGGATGAACTGCTATCTGAGGTACAGCCAATTATAGGGTTTTCCAGAAACGTTTCAAAGGCTTGATTGCTCAGAGCTAGATCCAAGATGACTAAAAAGAAAGTTCTGGTTCCAGTCACTGCAAAGAAGTTATGGTGAAGCTCCTGGCCTCTTAATCAAATTAGCCATGTACTGGGTATTCAGGGCAATGTAGTTTAGCATCTAAAATAAAGCAATTAAAAATGGCTGAGAGAGTTTTCTTGAGCCACAATTTGAACAAGTAGGCATGAAGATTACAGGAGCCTGCTTGCTTGGGTGGCTAAAAATTGGGTTGTAAGACTTTGCAAGAACACACAAGTTTTTATTCCAACATGAAGAAAGTTTTTCCTTTAATTTAACCAAGACAAACATGGCACCTAACTATGCAGCTTATTATTTGAGCTAGCTCATTCCTGTTAGCCAAAGGATTCAGGGGGTGCCCAGTAAATAAATCTCAGCTGTACATGGACATGGAGACTTCTACAGTGTCCAACTACTGGTCCATCTATCATAGGACTACCAGGTCAGGGTAACAGATCCTCTTTCCTGGAGCTTCACCAAATTGGGCTTGGATAGCACTTGGACCTCTGGGACTTTCTACAGGCAAACTGCTGAGCTGTACTCTTTCCATTTAAACATTTACCCACCATTGTCTTCTCTGGATTAAAATCAGCTCTTCTCATAATAATAATAATAATAAAATTTATTTATATACCGCCCTTTGGTAAACCAATCAGGGTGGTTAACACATTAAAACATCATACAAAGTAAAACAGTATACTCCCCTCCGCCCTTAAAAAATTATTAAGTCAAATTACAAAATTAAAACAACAGTTAAAGTACTAATAAAACACATACATATATGGCAATCACAGGGCTCACCTGAGGAGGGGGAATTCCCGAGGTGGAGTTCCCGAGGCCAGATAATCTATTCTGGAAAGGCCTGCTGGAAGAGATCTGTCTTGACAGCTTTTTTAAAGATGTCCAAGGATGTCAGTTGACGGATCTCGTCCGGCAGGTCGTTCCATAGTCTGGGGGTGACAACAGAAAAAGCCCGCCGGGAGGTAGCTAAAAGCCTTGACTTTTGAGGCTGTAGCAGATTCCTCCCAGAGGACCAGAGTGTGCGGGGAGGATTATAGGGGAGGAGGCGGTCCTTGAGATAGCTTGGACCCAAGCCATTTAGGGCTTTAAAGGTAATAACCAACATCTTGTACTGGGCTCGGAAACCAATAGGCAGCCAGTGGAGGGATCTCAAAACCGGAGTGATGTGATCCCTCCTAGATGTTCCTGAGACAAGCCTGGCCACCATATTTTGTACTAACTGTAGTTTCCGAACCAAGCACAAGAGTAGCCCCATGTAGAGCGTGTAACAGAAGTCTAGGTGTGAGGTTACCAGCGCATGAACAACAGTCTCGAGATCCCTTACTTCCATACTGGCATAGCTGGCGTATCAGCCGAAGCTGATAACAGGCGCTCCTGACTGTCGCATTTACCTGATTTGTCATCAAGAGCGATGAGTCAAGGAGCACCCCCAGACTGTGAACACAGTCACTGGAGGAGAGTGTGACCCATCCAGGACTGGAGGTTGCAACACAATTCTTGGTTTCGGGGCCGCTACCGTGAGCACCTCCGTCTTGTCTGGATTCAGTTTCAATCTGTTTTTCCTCATCCAGCCCATTATCACCTGAAGTCATTCATTGAGAGAAGAGACGCCATTGGAATTCGAGGCCGACGAACGAGATACAGAGAAATAGATTTGAGATACGGAGAAATAGATCAGTGTACTGATAACACCCAGCTCCATAACTCCGGATTATCTCACCCAGAGGCTTCATATAGATGTTAAATAATATCAGGGACAGGATAGCTCCCTGTGGAATGCCACAGGTGAGCTCTCTTTTGCTCGAACATCTGTCCCTGAGCAGCACCCTCTGGGACCTGCCCGAGAGGAAGGACTGGAACCACTGCAATGCAGTGCCCCCGATACCTAGCCCTCTCAGGCGATCCAAGAGGATGCCATGATCTATGGTATCAAAAGCCGCTGAGAGGTCTAGGAGCACCAACAGGGTCACACTACCCCTGTCGATGCTCGGACGGAGATCGTCGGTCAAGGCAACCATGGCAGTCTCGACCCCAAAGCCTGTCCTAAAGCCAGTTTGAAATGGGTCTAGATAATCGGTTTCATCGAAGACAGCTTGGAGTTGAAGGGCAACCACCCTCTCAATCACCTTGCTCAGAAATGACAATAAGGAAACAGGCTGTAGTTACTCATATCCAGGGGGTCCAGGGAAGGTTTTTTCAGAAGCCGCCTCCTTCAGACAAGATGGAACATATCCTTCCCTGAAGGATGCATTGACAATATCCATAAGGAAACTCCTCAATGCATCCCCCCCCCTGGACGGCCAGCCATGATGGGCAAGCATCGAGAGGGCAAGTTGTTTTCCTCACCCTACCAAGCAGCTTGTCCACATCCTCGGTACTCACAGATTGAAGCTGATCCAAGATAACTTCATCGACGGAGTCGCTGGACACTTCTCCTATGGTTTCTGTTAAAACATTGGGGTCTAAGTTGGCTCTTATCTGAGAGATTTTATCTGTGAAGAAGTTGTTAAATGTGTCACAGCAGGCCGTCATCAGGTTAAGTAAAGGGTTTGGCGCAGGGGATACCTGTGTCAGCTCCCTCACTACCCTAAACAGCTCTGCTGGATGGTGCTGTGCAGATGCAATACGTGCAGAGGAGAAGGATCTCTGCGCTGCACGTATTGCCTCCTGATAGGACCAAAGAAAGTTCCTATGGTGAGTTCTGTCAGATAAAAGTCAAGTCTTCCGCCACTTCCACTCTAGTCATTGTCCAAACCATTTCATTATCCTAAGCTCTGGTGTATACCATGGCTTACGGTTTGAAGCGGATTGGCAAGGATGCTTGGGAGCTATCGTGTCAATAGCTCTGGTGAGATCGGTGTTTCAAGTATTAGCCAGAGCATCAACAGGGTCACCGGCATTCCCAACCATTAAACCCTCTAAGGCTTTCTGGAATCCTAATGGCTCCATTAGCCTTTGAGGGCGGACCATTCTAATGGGTCCACCACCCCCGGCAGGGCAGATACAGGCTCTAAGTTCTGCTTTGACCAGGAAATGTTCCGTCCATGACAAGGCAGAGGTGCTTACAACCTCTGCCCACGGATATTCCTGTTCCGTACTGAAGACCGCATTGAATGTATGACCTGCACAGTGTGTGGGCCCAGAGACCAATTGGGATAGGCCCATGTTTGTCATGGTCTCCATGAACTCCCAAGCCACGCCTGTTAAACTGGTCTCGAGCGTAATGTTGAAGTCCCCCAAAACTAAAAGTCTAGGGGTCTCCAACAACAGCTCAGAGACCAGCTGTGTCAGCTCGGTTAGGGAGTCTGCTAGACAACGGGATGGTCGGTAGACTAGCAAAATCCCCAAACTATCCCTGGTCCTTAGGCTAAGGTACATGCACTCGAAGTGGACTGTGTTCCGGACAGGTATCCTGGTCAAGGTCAGGTTGTTTTTGTGAACTAGAGCCACTCTGCCCCCCCCCACCCACTTCCCCTCACCTGCTCACTGACAGAGTACCCAGCTGGGAGGGCCTGCACCCAGGTAACAGCGCTATCCTCTCCCAGCCAGGTCTCTGTAAAGCAGGCCAGGTCGGCATCTTCATCCATGAGAAGATCATGGATGATATGGGTCTTATTCTTAACCGACCTGGCATTGCAAAGGAGCAGGGTGTAGAATGGTTGGTCTGCTCTCCAAACCATTCTGGGAAACAGAGGGAACTGAAGGCGGGATAGCTTTCAAACAGCCATCCCGCCTTCCTTTGTAACATTTGTTCTCTCTGTTCCAGCCATATCTCCCATTCCCCTGCACAACTCCTATAGCCACCCCCACCTCATTCCCGGCCTCAAGGGAAACAATAGGACTTAAAGCCACTGGAAAGAAGGGGTATTTGGGGGATAATCCAACCCCAATCCCACAATCTCGCTACTATAGCGATCCAATGATGAAAGACCAAGAGGCTTAATAAGAAGAACCTTATATCAACCCACATCAACTTCAGGTCCAGTGTAACAGTTTGTCCCCAATCGCCACTTAAATGTTTTCCACCATGAGTCTACAAGCACGCCGCGTGCTTTGCTGGCGAGCCGGGAGGTGCTGGATGGAGGAAGCAAGGAGGGCCCTTTTGAACCCTCCTGAGTCCTCCAAGCTCCGCCGCTGTGGGAAACTGCTCCCTTGGCATTCTCTGGGGGAGGTGCTGGCTGGAAAGAGCAAGGAGGGCCCTTTTGAACCCTCCTGAGTCCTCCAGGCTCTGCTGCAGTGGGAAACTGCTCCCTTGGTGTTCTCTGGGGGAGGTGCTGTTATGTTCCTACAACTTCAAGTACAGTTTGTCTCTTCCGACAGGCCTTTCCTGATTAAATTCCTGGCCAAGGAGTAAGTTAATTTCCTCCCATCTTTTGCCACATTTTGTCACATTATTTATTGCTTGCAGGCTGCCTATTAGATTGTTTTAACATCTACTGTTTTAAATTGTTAAAATTGTTTTATTGTTGTTAATTGTTTTAATTTTCATGATGTTTAATATTGTTTTAAGGGGCAGGTGGGTTTGGGAGGGTTTACTGTGAGATTTTATTGATGTAAGCCACCCCGATTGCTTCAGTAGAGGGGTGGGATAGAAAATAATAATAATTATTATTATTATTATTATTATTATTATTTGTGGAAAAACACCTGATACTTCAAAACTGAATGGCCCCAGTTCATCCACGGGTGTGCATAGCAGTGGTCTTTGGTGTCATTTCCATGTCATTAGAACTATGTCCAGTAGCTGAATTGGACTGAGCATGCTCAGACAAAGTCAAATTGCCAGCTCATAACTTTGGTCAGGGTGGGGGACTCTGCAGATGCACCTAACAATATGGCCAACCAATCAACCCCCTCTCAAATGATTATCAGTACTACCACAACTCCAGAAACTGGGTGTACAGTTTTTCAACACTATTTGCTGTTTGAGAATTATTCTGCACAAAATTTGTACACAACATTTTTGTGCAGAAAACAGCATTTTCTGTGCAGGAAATAGCATTTACTGTGTAGAAAGTGATGTTTTCTACCAAAAAAAAAAAAAAAGAAAAGAAAGAAAGAAAAAGAAAGAAAAATGCTAATTTTACATAGAATACATCCCAAACTGAAAAGATTCTTATCAGTTCAAGATTCAGGGATACTTGAGAGATATCTTTTTGGGGAAAAAATATTTTAAAAAAATTTTTCTGTTTCCACCTGATTTTCTTGCTTCTTGAATATGCTATTGCAGTTTTTTGTTTATAAGAAAGGATGCACAATATCTATTTCCTCTCACTGATAGGCCTAGTAAGTTCTGAGGCTAACTTGCTTCATGTCTCAGGCTAGCTGGCAGCTGACTATAATCCCAGCTTGAACCCAAGGTTCGAAAACATCTAGACCTGGATTGTGTGTGTGTGTGTGTGTGTGTGTGTGTCACAGGTGTGTTCATCTTTACCTTGCTATGATGTTTGAAGTATTATTTGCTACATCTTTATGCATTTCATGTCTGGATTCAAGGGGGTGGAGTGTGCCATCCAGAATCATTTTTTCACAATTAATTTCTTGACTTGTAGCACACTAGTAATAAAAGCTATCAGTTATATTTCCTCTGGCATACTATAAACATGGTGTCAGTTTTAAAAGGAGGAAGGAAGGGAGAAGAAAGAAAGAAAGTACCTTTAAGAGTACCTGGTTTTTATATTTGCGTGAGCTTTCATAAATATAAACCTCCTTCTCACAGCATTCCTCACCATTGCCTGTGCTGACTAAGGGGCTGAACAGACTGGCATAAAGAGCTGGCCTGGGGGCAGAGTGAGTGTGTGGCGACCGCACGCCAACTGCCCCAACTCTGCCCTCACACCAGCTTTACGCTGCGTGCCTCACTGCATGGCGGGATGCATCAGGGTGTTCTTTTTGTGGCTTCTTTTTGTGCTGTAGAAAGGCCAGATTGGGGCCACGGCATGCAGTTTCCATGACCCTGATCTGGCAAGGAAAGGAGCGGCATCCTGCCTCCCCTTAGGGGCAATCTGTACAGCCCCTTAGGCTGATAGAAGCTGCCATCTAGTAACACCTGAAGACCTGCACTTTGGCTTACAGATAAAATAAGATATGGATTTAAATGGATAAACTAGTAAACAGCCAAATAATGCCAGCTTAATAGGCTGATAACAAGTTATTTCAGGGCATTTGTGAAAAAAATACATTTTCTGCAGCCATGTAGAATAACAGCAGTTGTGGTTTATCAACATGTTTCCACAACTGGCAAAAGCCTGAAACAACTAATGTATTAGTTTCTTCACCATATTGAACAAAGTCATGCACTAACAGAGCCAGTGTGGTGTAGTGGTTTGAATGTGATGTAGTGGTTTGGCCACTCAGCAGTGGAAACCCACTGGGTAACCTTAGCCAAGTTACAGAGCCTTAGAGGAAGGCATTGGCATAAAACCCTCTCAACAAATATTGCCAGGAAAATCCTGTGATAGGCTTGCCTTAGGATCATCATAAGTCAGAAACTATTTGAAGGCACACAACAAGAACAAACATACTAATTGTAATCATGCCTATCAGAAAGCAAAAATGGATGGAAATATAAAATTTGATTATTTAAAAATGATTAATTTGTAGAATGTAATGATCTAGTAATAATTAAAGCCTGAGGGAAGCCATAAGAACATAAAAGGAGTTATGTTGGGTCAGATAAAAGGCTCATCTTTTATCTGACCCAAACATTCTGTTTCCTCAGTAGCACACCAGGAAGCCAACAAGCAGAACAGAGGCACAGTTGTTGTTATGTGCCATCAATTAGGCTCCAATGTATGGCAACACTATGGACCTTATCACATGCGGGCCACAAAGCGATAAGAAAGCGAAATAAGAATAAATCCAGGAATAAACCGAAAGAAACCCCACAATACATAAATGGCTATCAGATGCAACTAGCATCATTGCGTAATTAAGGAAAGTGCGACGAAGCGCTCCTGGGAACCGTATTTGCTGTTAACACACAATTGAGAAAATCCCGGACATAACCAAGCAATGATGCCCTACACATGCTCAGTACAGCCGCGGCTGTCACTTGCCGTGGCTGTCAAACACACCCCTTCCCAAGCCGGCTGTCCCCCCAAACCCCTTCCCAAGCCGGCACAGGGTCCGCGCTCCGAGCAGAACGTCCTCAGAGAGGCGCCTCTCTGAGGACATCCTCCTTGGAGCTCGGACCCTGCACGGGGCCTGAACTCTGAGCAGAACGTTCTCGGAGAGGCGCCTCTCTGAGCACGTCCTCCTTGGAGCTCGGACCCTGCGCGGGGCCAGAGCTCCGAGCAGAACGTCCTCGGAGAGGCGCCTCTCTGAGGACATCCTCCTTGGAGCTCGGACCCTGCGTGGCGCCTGAGCTCCGAGCAGAACGTCCTCGGAGAGGCGCCTCTCTGAGCACATCCTCCTTGGAGCTCGGACCCTGCGCGGGGCCTGAGCTCCGAGCAGAACGTCCTCGGAGAGGCGCCTCTCTGAGCACATCCTCCTTGGAGTTCGGACCCTGCGCGGGGCCTGAGCTCCGAGCAGAACATCCTCAGAGAGGCGCCTCTCTGAGGACATCCTCCTTGGAGCTCGGACCCTGCGTGGGGCCTGAGCTCCGAGCAGAACGTCCTCGGAGAGGCGCCTCTCTGAGGATGTCCTCCTTGGATCTCAGACCCTGCACGGGGCCTGAGCTCCGAGCAGAATGTCCTCAGAGAGGCGCCTCTCTGAGGATGTCCTCCTTGGATCTCAGACCCTGCACGGGGCCTGAGCTCCGAGCAGAATGTCCTCAGAGAGGCGCCTCTCTGAGGACGTCCTCCTTGGAGCTCGGACCCTGTGTGGGGCCTGAGCTCCAAACAGGACGTCCTCGGAGAGGCGCCTCTCTGAGGACATCCTCCTTGGAGCTCGGACCCTGCGCGGGGTCTGAGCTCCAAACAGGACGTCCTCAGAGAGGCACCTCTCCGAGGACATTCTGCTCGGAGCTCAGGCCCCGCGCAGGGTCCGAGCTCCAAGGAGGACGTCCTCAGAGAGGAGCCTCTCTGAGGACATTCTGCTCGGAGCGCGGACCCTGTGCCGGCTTGGGAAGGGGTTTGGGGGACAGCCAGCTTGGGAAGGGGTGTGTTTGACAGCCGCAGAGTGCAGGCGGGGGCGGGGAAAAGCTCCACAATATGTATTGGGGAAATGCTCCCCAATACGTATTGTCTTTTCAAACTGATAAGGTCCTTACGATAAAAGCAAAATGATTCCCGTCGCGCACTTGTACTTCCTGAAGAAACCGAAATACAAAAGATCTCGGTTCTTGCCGCATTCTGTCGGGTTCTGTCAGGGTTCTGAGCGACGTCGTGTGGACACATGGAAAAATAATACGTATCAGGTCAGGATTTCATTTGGGTTCTGACTGCTTTGGGCCCCGTGTGATAAGGTCCTATGAATAAGAAACCTCCAAAAGACCCTAACTTCAGTAGAGCTGCTCAGTTCTTGAAGACTCAAGGCCACAGCTACCTGTCCCCAGCAACTGCTGCCTCTCACAGTAGAGGCAATATATAGCCATCACGATTAGTAATATATAGCCTTGTTGTTGTTGTTGTTGTTGTTGTGTGCCTTCAACTCATGTCTGACCTATGGTGACCCTAATGTGAACCTATCATTGCCTTCCTCTGAGGCTGAGTGTGATGAGCCAAGGCCTTCCAGTGGCTTTCCATGGCTGAGCAATGATTCAAACCCTGGTCTCCAAAGTCATAGTCCAACACTCAACACTACACCATGCTGGATTTCCACTAGTAGCCTTATCCTCCATCAATTTGTCTAACAGCCTTTAAAGCTATCCCAGCCAGTGACCAAGTCCTTAGAGGAAAACAAAGCACTTGGTATGGTTCAGAAAGCTAGACTGGCAATCCTGGTGACTACAGCAAGAAATAAGAAAAGGAAGCAACCAAATTATTAAACAGAGGCCATGATTAAACAGAACTGAAATTAAAATATTACCTGCATATGCTGCCCATGACAGGTAGTAGAGAAATAAAATAAAATAAAATAAGCTGCTTGAATAGATGTGTGATACAGTTTATAGCATCCTAAAGAAGAAATGGCCTTCATATTCAGGCCAGACTAAATGTGTGATATTTTTATACATGTTAGAAGTCCCCATATCCATGGGTTGAAAATATTCCAAAAAAATAGAAATTCCAATAAGCATACCTTGATTATGCCATTTTATATAAGGGACACCATTTTACTATGTCCTTATATTTAATGGGACTTGCTCATCTGTGGATTTTGGTATCCACAGGGGGTCCTGGAACCAAACCCTGGCAGATACCAAGGGCCACTATAGTTGCAGGATCCAAAGTGTATTGGGATAGGATTGCCCCTTCCCTCCACCTTGTGGTGCTAGCAAACATCCCAGGGTGTTTTTTCCTTGGAGTAAATAACATGGGATTTAGCAGGTTAAAAATTTCCTTGGGCTGTAGCATGTAGCTTATGGTTCCAAAGCACTTTCAGGTGTTGCTGAAACTAATGGCAGTTTCCCTATCATGGTTGAGTATTGGTTTTCATCCATTCTTTGGTGCAAAGCTACTATACATTTGGTGATTTTCTCCGCCCTGATCTGGCTCCCTGTAGCTGCTTCCCCTCCTTAAAACAAAAAACAAAAAAAGGATGTTAATTTTGAACATGCATTTAATGCTATGTGTAGTTTCTTCTAGTTATTTTATTAGAAATCCCAGATGTTAGCTGATTGATGGAATGTATCATCCTTTTTGGTGTACTATAAGTCATTTTGAAGCCTTCTCAGTCTTTCAGCAGAATCCAGGTTTCTAAGAAATCTTAAATTTACTTTAGCATTGGAGCAAGCAATACAATACAATGCAGTTGAAAAAATGCAGTTTGTAGCAAACTTTATGAAAATGCTTCCTTTTTAAAAAAAAAAAACAGAGCTTTTTCATATAGTGCTTAGTTGCCCACAGATGCATATTTGCAAATCTATTTAATGTCTGAATGTATCTAGTCCCTCATTTCTTCTTTCTCAAAGCTCTTTGTGATAGATAAGAAGCAATTATTTAAGTTCATGTGTCCACCTCATCTCCTTTACTAAACCTCAGGTTGCAAATTGTAGGCATTTAAAAGTTTGGTTGTGCAATCCTAATAGATTACTGTCTTCAAAAAAAACAAAACAAAAAAAAAACTATTAATAAAGACTCCATCCAATTGTAAAGCTAATTTTAATTGTGTTTTGTGCCAGCATGGTTCCTGATGCCAGATTTTTGTGCCAAGCATCACTTCAAATTGAGCTCTCTACTTTAACCTGCAGTCTATAATTTTGCATTGGACTGTACAAGTTCCTTTTGGCTATGGCAGTTTGAATGCTTCCACTTTCAAGGATCTGAGCTATAAATGTTTATTAAAAGAATCTATAATGAAATCATTTTTGTTATTTTTTTAATGGCTGCCTTGAGTATGTTGGATGACTGAACGCTGGTTGTTAATCATTAAGTACTCATGGTATAAAAACTGTTTGATAGTATTGCCATCTAGGGGCTAAACAGGATTCTCCGTACTGAAATAAAGTGTAATTGAACAGGTGCTACTATTGACAATATGCATATGTTTTTCTTTATAGCCCACATGCTTCCCATGTTTCTTATGAGAAAAGATAACTGAACTATCCCAAAGCAGCCAGCATTTAAAAATACATCTAGTGTGTTTGAGGTGATTTCTATAGGCATTTAATGCATCCTGTTCTTTGAGCATCATTACTGATCCCAAGTTTTTAAAAGAAAAACTAAACACTTTCTCTCTCTCTCTCTCTCTCTCTCTCTCTCTATATATATATATATATATATATATATGTCCCTGTATTGTTTTGTTGTGCTTCAGGCTATGGTTGTCATTGTTTGTGTAATAACTCGGCATTAAATGGCAGGCTTGAAGAGCCCCACAGTCTGCAGAAATACAAAATATATTTAGACTAAAACTCCCAATGGGGAGAGAACTTCAAAACAGCTTAGTGAAAAGCGTGCTTGCTCAGGAGCCGATTATGGGGCATGTGTGTGAGAGAGAAAGAGTCAGAAAGAGAAAGAGAATATCTCAACTGACATAATAATGCTTCCAAATGAAGGTGTCTAGTTCTGACAATCACTAGCCATCATCCAACATTTTCATTGCACTTGTGGAAACATCTTCTGTGACTGAAAACAGGAGAGGGACAATTCCATACCCCTTAAAAACTAGTTTCATTCAGAGAAACTTTCTGGAGTATGTTATCAAGACTGGAAAGACCAAATCTGATGATGGGGAGGGGACAAGTTCAGCTGTTCCCACAAAACATCATGTTGGATTTAGACCATTGCTCTTCCACGTTTGTGGAAACACTGTAAGCTAAATACAGAATCCCATTGACTACCCACACTTCAAGGGGTCTGTGGGGGGTTTTTGGGGAAAAACATATGTAAATCTCACTATCATTCATTTCCCCAGTGGGTGAGATATAGTCAAGTGTACAGTACAGTCCTCTCCCCTTTCCCATTCCATTAAGAATGCTATATCAGTCTCCCAATATTTCCAAGTGGATGCTACTCAGTACCATTCTTATACTGATGTACATGTGTTTAATTTTTTAAAATGGTGCTTACAGTGTTCATATTCTACCATAAACCACAAAGCATTCCTAAAGAACAAAAAGTTATATTTTACATAAGGCTTCATGGGCTGCTGGCCCTTCATAAGCAAGTGTCTGTTGGCAGATACAGTGGGTCCTTGTTGTCTGCTGTGGTTTGATTCCAGGACCCACCCACCCCCATCAATACCAAAATCCATGGATGTTCAAGTGACATTATATACAACAGGGTAGTAAAATCAAGGTTTGCTTTTTGGAAGTTAGTTATCTTTTAATATTTTCAAGTCGTGGATGGTTGAATCTGTGGATGCAGAATCTGTGGATACAGAGGACCGACTGTATTTATATACACACTTGGGTGGGAGGGTGAAATGCAAAAGGTACAAATATGGATGGTTATATTAATAGTGGTCATTAGCACATCATGGTTGAAAGGAAAAATGGGCTTCCTAGCATATAAAAATGGATTAAATGGTTAAAATCTTTTGTTGTTTCCAAGATTCTTGTGGAAGGGGGAGTTGTAATCAAATCCAAATGTATGGGCCCTGACAATGAACTAGCACTGTGCAGTGCTTTGTGTACTGGACCAGGGCTTTGGGAGAACAGTTTGAATCCCCTGCTCAGCCATGGAAACCTGGTAGGTGATCTTCAGCAAGTCATAATCTCTCAGTCTCAGAGGAAAGCAATAGCAAACCCACTCACAACAAATCTGTGAAAAGTTTGTGATAGGCATGCCTTAGGGCTTGAAATGACTTCAAAGTATACAACACCAGGTCCTGACCATTACCCAATGGTGGTCATAAAAAAACAACACCCAACCATCACCTGGATAGGAAAAAACTGCCCTTATGCAAAATATCAACCCCACTTAAAAAAAATTGCCAAGGCTCTGGGTATCTATATTGTGGTTATCACATGCCAGTCATACATTGCCCCTACCTGCTGCTGGCATGCAGTCCCATATGTGTTTGCTCAGAGACAATTCTAATGTTAGACTGGGAGGAAAAATCTCCATCCCTTTTGTTTTTAAAAAGAATAATTATTGATCAACAGCCGATTTTATTTATTTTGTTTTTATTCTGCCTTTCTCCCAGTATGGGAGCCAAAGAGTCTCACAATATAAATAAAATCAAAATATAGTTAAAATAATGGTTAATTTTAAAATATTTTTAAAAAATTGATTTTTTTCCCCCAAAATGTCCATCATGAATTTAAAACCACTTAAAGGCATTTAAAACATAATGATGGTGATGAGAAAAATACAGCATGCCCCAATTGAAAGATCTTCTGAGCCCTGAGTAAGCAAAAAGGTCTACCTGCTAGCAGAAAGAAAAAATGGGGCCAAACTAGACTCCTGTGGGAGGGAAATCTTCAGCCCTAGATATCTGCTCATCCCCTTCTGTCCTAAGACTATAGCTGCAGTCTTTCATCAACAGTTTGTTTGTTATTTCAGACTTATGGTGAGTCTTAAGGTAACCCTACCATGGGGGTTTCTTGGCAAGATTTCACCAGAGGGGTTTTTCCACTGCCTTCCTCTGAGGCTGAGAGTGTGTGACTTTCCCAAGGCCATCCAGTGAGTTTCCATGGCTAGGTGAGGATTTGAAGCCTGGCCTCCAGAGCTGTAGTCCAACACTCAAACCACTTCACCACACTGGCTTAGCACAAAGTACTGTAATTCCCACTGTGCTGTAGGCAGCCTACTTCTATGTAAATGCATTTAGGACTGAACCAGAAGTTTGGATTTGTTTGACCTCAATATCTTATTATCATAGTGCTTTTTACCAGCTTGGATAGTTTACTTCAAACCTTCCTGGGCATGGATGACTAGGAGTTCCCAACAATAACAATCCTTTCAAGTCTCCTTCTCCATTTTCATTATTAATCTCACCAGTGTTTACCCTGTTTAATGGGGAGGGGGATGGAAGAATAATTGTCATTGAAAATGTATTTATAATCAGTACTGGTGGCATATAAGAGTTTTAATATTCAGAATGGACATTCAAATACTGAACTATATTTATCTAAACGGAAAGCTCATTGTTGTGAGAAAATAACTATTTAAATATTTATCATCTAACTTTTAATATTTTAAAAAAGAAATGATTATTTTTCTGTAAAAAAAAATGTTCTCGGATCTGGTAGCTTAACAGATATTTAAATATTTAAAGGTTAGAAGTGCTGACTTTTAGCCACTTAACACAAAGCCACAGAATTGACTTTTGACTTCTGTGCACTATAAAGAGAGAGGCCTCTGCATCACAAAAGTAAAAGAGAAGAAATAATGCCCAATACAGAGTAGAGGGAAGCAGCTGGTGATTTGCATGACATTTATGCTCCAACTGCTATTTGGCATGGACAGTCCCAATTAATCCTCTGTCATCCCACTTTTTTCAGACACTTTTAAAATGCTCCAGTTTTTATCTCCACCTCCCATTTTCTCTCTTTGCCCCCAGCCTGCTTCATTTGCTACAAACATAGTTTCCACACAACTCTGCAGGGAAAGAGGAGAGGTAGGGGCAGAATGTAGGCTCAAGAAAAAGCAAACTGTTGCAGCTTTTAAGCTTATGTGTTCTTTCTCATTGATAACTGATGCCAAGTTAACCACACCTTGATGTTGCTTGGCCATATGAATCCTGATTATTTTTTTTAACTGTGAAACATTGGAGGATATATACAACACTGTCCCGGGAGAAGCAGACAGTTGATCTACTAGTCCAATGGCTCTCAAACATTGGTCCCCTCAGTGTTTTCAGCCCACAGAAACTCCAGCCAGCCTGGCCAATGGTCAAGGATACAAAGAACTGAAGTCCAAAAGATATGGAAGACCAAAGAGAGAAGTCTTGTTGTTGTTGTGTGCCTTCAAGTCATTTCTGACATATGACAACCCCATCATAGTTTTTATTCCCCGGCAAGATTTGTTTGTTTTTTGTTTGTTTTTCTCCTTGCCTTTACCCTTGCCCTCCTCTGAGACTGAGAGACTGCGACCAAGCTAGGAGGGCCCTGGCCCTAGTCTCCCAGTGTCCTAATCCAATCCATAACCACCATGTCACACTGGCTCTCACATTGGTAATAAAAACCCATGTGTGATCTGCAATCACCAAGGACGTCTGATTCCCAATTGTTTAACAGCAACAAAAAGACTTTCCCCTCCAGCCTCCTATGTAGGTTGGGGAGATGGGAAAGCTTGTGGTGTGTAATAGGAGTAGATTTCTGTGTGGCAGGAGTGGGAACTCAGTTCTGCTACCAAAAACAGAATCCTCGGCTGAGTGTGAATTCAGATTTGGATTTTAAGAGCATGTTGCACAATCTATTTTGTACCGACTCCTGTTAGTGGACCTGAGGGTAAAAAACAGATACCTAACCTTAATATAAATGAATTCAGTAAAGGAGGAGGGACAAAGATGGATAAAAAATAATAATAATAAGGTATTTTCTTGCACAGTGATTTCTCAATGATTATGTGCTACAGTCCAGCACAGTAGTACAGGTAGATATGACATAAAACAGCCAGTATGGTGTTGTGGTTTAAATGTTGGGCTATGATTATGGAGGCCAGGGTTCAAATCCCTGCTTGGCCATGGAAATTCACTGGGTGACTTTGGACAAGTCACACTCTCTCACCCTCAGATCAAAGCAAAGGCAAATCTCTCTGAACAAATCTTGCCAAGAAATCTCCATGATAGGTTCGCCTTAGGGTCCCCATAAGTCAGAAATGACTTGAAGGCACATAGCAACAAGAAGATTTGACATCTTAACAGTAGGCTTCCACTGTGCAGTCAGTGACTAAACCTAACCCAAATGAATCTTGAACTCATATCTATGCCACTTTTATGAATGTTTTTTTAAGTGTATCTGTGCACGTGTGTATAACTTTCAATTCAAGAGTCCCACTTGTACTGCTTTCTTTCTAGTATCAAGTTTGTCCACAGCAACAAGAACTTTTTTCAGTTTTTTATTCTGTACACACTGAACATGTACTGAGAAGGAACTATAGTCAGAGTAACCAGGAAACATAGGAGTGAAAACACCACCTTGAGGTCCTTGGAAGAAAGACAGGATAAAATTAAACATAGAAATGGTGGCAGTAGCGCAGTGTTTGTGAGTCTGTATTTTTTTAATTTTAATCTTTTTTTATTTTTTGCTGCAGGGAACCTTACATCAAACTCATTTATTTGGTTTGAAGCCATTCACAACATACCACATCCATGTTGTTGCTGTAAACAATGCTGGGCATGTTTCAAGCCCATGGACCTCTGTACGCACTTTGGAAGCTTCCCCAAGTGGTCTCAGAAACTTTACTGTGGAAAAGAAGGAAAATGGCAGGGCATTGTTGCTTAAATGGGCAGAGCCTTCCAAGCCCAATGGTGACATTAAGGTAATTGAAACCTAGAATCTTACTGAATGAGAAAGAGAAACATTAATTCAGCATTCTTACTGGCTACAAAGCCAAAATTATTGTCCATTTCAAAATCCTTAATACTTTTTATCATTTGTGGGAAAGTGAGTGAAAGTATTGAATGAGAGCAGCAGGTAGAAACATGAATTCAACATTTTTGATGTATGCAAGGCCAAAATTATTGTCCATTTTATAATGCTTAATACATTTTATGGTTTCTGAATATGGGCAGTCCCAACATGAATGGCTGTTGGCACATCCAGAGCATAACAGGATTCACAGTTCATGTAATTTCCATGTAAACTCATCTACTGCCTCCAAGAAACAAGTATCTCCCCCTTTGCAAATCCCTGTATGTAAAATGAACTTCCCTGGCATGTCCAGACATTATATCAACTGGAGCAACTAAGCCTTCACAGTAAACTTCCAAGCCCCTGATGAGTCCTCTGGATACTACCAAATGGCACTTCACCAAGGGCTTCTTCAATTCTGGAGCTGGTCCTAAATATTGTTGTAATATTATTCAGATAAATATATAACTCTCTGTCCAGATCTCTGGCATGAAGCTGAGTATGTGGAATTCATATAGCATATCACATAAGAGCTAGCACAATTTATTTGCAGAAAACAATTTGGAATTCCTTTTTCTTTCTGTATGGTTTATAGCTAAATTTACCCTTCAGTGAAAAACTTTTAGTTTTTTCTTCTACCCTCCCTGCAACTTATGGTTGAAGAATATGCACAGGTAGGAAGACTTCCAGATGGAGATATCATAGGCTTTTAGTAATGATTTTGGAACTAATGTTCCTTTGATGCGTGTTGATCTATATTATTGGAATTTCAAATCAATGTTATCTTGCAGATGTAGTGAGGCCATTACACAGTATGAAACACTGTAATTTCTCTGCCTTTGTTGTTTTATGGCATTCACTTATGGTAAAAGTGTGTACTCCAATAAGCAGTTGACAAGAAGTGTTACTGGTCATGAACCATGTTCCCTCACTTCAGGCAAAATCTACTCAACACCCACCTAGCTTTCTTTCTCTGAATTCTGTTGCTTTGGGGTAGCGGAAGAAGAAGCATGCAACCGAGCAGTGATTTGCTTGTCTCTAATTTCTTGCTCACCCTGTCCTGCTCATCCTAACAATGCTTTTGTGGACAGTGCAGCAGGAAAAATCCCCACAGCACTTCCTAGAAGCAGCAGCCATGAGTATATCATGGAAGATTAGTAAACAAACATTCTTCTTCTCAGTAGCTCAATGGTAAAGATTCAGCCTACTGAACTGAATTATCAGGGTGAGCAAAGGGAGACAGCAGCTTTTCCTTTCAGCAACACTTGAACCTTTCTCAGCACCAAGATTTTGGCAAGGGGTGATGATTATGCCCTACCTATCTTTTCCCTGTGGAAGGTTCTGCCTCCTCATGTGTCTTTTCCCCTAAGGCAGGACAGTTATTCAGAGGTAGCAAGTGAACAAAAGAAGATAGTTGCAGCTCTTTAGAGGATCCAGTATTAACCTTTGTTTCCTCACTTTCCCTCCCCTAATGGCAATGTTTTGGGGAGGACTGAGCTTTTTTAGCCCACTGTCACAGAGAAACAGAACACAAGTAATACTTTTCATGCTAAAATTCTCAGAGGTGTCCTATTTGAGAAGTTGCAGGACTCTAGCAGGTTCTGGCTAACAGACTCACTACCACTACATTATTCCAGCCTCTGCTGTAGGCCTGAAAAAGAAAGAGAGATTAGGGTTTTGTGGGTTTTTTGGGCTGTGTGGCCATGTTCTAGAAGAGTTTCTTTCTGACGTTTCACCAGCATTTGTGGCTGGCATCTTTCTCTTAAGATGCCAGCCACAGATGCTGGTGAAACGTCAGAAAGAAACTCTTCTAGAACATGGCCACACAGCCCAAAAAAACCACAAAAACCTATGGATGCCGGCCATGAAAGCCTACGGCTTCACGAAAGAGAGATTGCTATTTATGTTCTGTTTGCTCTTTAATTACCTTGCAAGAGTTGCTTTTCCTTTGAACTCTAAGTGGTATGTTAAGCACGCTTTTAAAAAAAACATGCTTACATGTAACATGTAGCTTTATCCTGGTAAGTTTTCTCAACCCATCCTCATCATCACAAGATTTTCAGTGTGTAAAGAATACTTGCAGATTTTCTTATCCCCAGGAAGAAAGAATGTCTAAAAACATCAGGACATTGTAGTAAGATTCATCATACTTGGGGACTTCCTTTGCAAAAGATTTGCTGGGCAAAAAACTTGGGCTTTGTGCAGAAAACAATGCAAATGTTTTTGTGCAAAACATCCTGTTTCCTGCACATTTTTGTGAGAAAATGTGTTTTTGCACAAAAACTAATTTTTCACCAAGAGATTTTTCAACAAAATATGTTCTTAAAGAAGGAGAAAAAGTGGAAAAACTTGTACTCTCAGAGGGGTCAGAAAACATTAGAAATACTTCACTCTTATGTACGAAAATTGCTTTAAGTTTTAATCTCTGTCAATTGGTACTATGATCTTTTCACACAGAATTTCCTCATCGTTCTCTATAAGTTGCTAGTTGCTAGTCCCAACTAGAATAGACCCACTGAATCAGTTGCCAAGTAAGTCAACACTAAGGTAAATTCTTTGACTCAGTCGGTACACTCTAGTTCACATTAGCAATTGCATTTTAACAGAGATTGCTGGACAACTGAACCTTCCAGTTTACCATGCCAACTCAGCCAATCATCATCAGAGACTTTACTGCAATATGCTTAGTACAATATAAACAATAATAATAATAATAATAATAATTATTATTATTATTATTATTATTATTATTATTATTATTATTATTATTATTATTATTTATATCCCGCCCTATGGAAATCCAATCAGGGCAGCTTACAGCCGTAAAACATACACAATACCCATAAAAATGTATACAATACAACAGACCCCCTCCCCCCTTTAAAACAGTATTAAATCAATAAAAGTTTAAAACAACAGTCAATTAATAAAACCAATACTTAACCCAATATATACCTCAATGACTCACTCAATTCTCAGTTTAATATTCAGGAAAAAATAATATTATTTATCTATCTTAAACTACAATGAAGCTTTGGAGGAAAATTAAAGTAGATTTTCTAAGTATCTTGGTGACACATCAATATGAAAACATTCCAAATGCCATTTGTTATGCCTTGCTATGAACTTGATAATCTCTCTGTTTTTACAGTTCCAATGAGCAACAGGATTTTATGAAGCCTGTGAATTCCTGTGCATAATTTGTGGCCTCCATTTGGCTTATTGAATGTCATGCAATACATATCTGAACTATAGAACTCTCTTGTTAATATCTTTTCAGTAATGTATAGGGCTTTTTTTCCTTCCAGATTTACAATATTTTCAGTGACAATCACCTAGAATACAGTGGTCTGTCCCGTCAATTCCTCTTCAGACGGCTTGAGCCTTTCACTCTTTACACTTTGATCCTTGAAGCTTGCACGGTAGCTGGCTGCACTCGTTCTTTGCCCCAGACAATCTGGACAGATGAAGCCCCTCCTGCTTCTCAGATGGCACCTGTAATTGAGTCTGTGAATGCAACCAGCATTGGAGTAAGATGGTCTGAGCCAATTAATTCAAATGGAAAAATAATACGCTATGAAGTTATTCACAGAAAGACCAAAGAAAAGGCTCCAGGGAAAAATGGAACAACAGAAGAAGAGGAAATTGTTTTCACAGAATATAACACTGGGAGTAATACATTTGTATATAAAGCTGAAGGTTTGCAGCCATGGACTAGTTATGAATATAAAATACGTGCCTGGAATTCAGCTGGCTATACAGATAGTGCTTGGTTGGTTGCAAAAACCAGCCAAGCACATCCAGAGGGCCTGGCTCCACCTTTCTTGAAGTATATTCCAGGAAACCCAGACAAAACACTGATTTTATGGTCCTCCCCAGAAGAACCTAATGGCATTCTGCAGTCTTACAGACTCCAAAGAAATGGTATTCCCTATCCTTTCAGCTTTGATGCTACTACTTTCAACTATACTGATGAAGACTTAGAACCATATTCAGAATACCTCTATGCAGTCACTGCTTGTACAATGGGAGGCTGTTCCACCAGCGACTACACCAGCATACGAACACTTGAGGCAGCTCCGGCTGTAGTGAGCACTCCCACTATAGAAGATCTAAGTTCCACCCATATTAATGTATCTTGGTCATCACCCCAAATTCAAAATGGAGAAATCACAAAATACATTTTAAAATTAAATGGTGAAGAGGTCTATGTGGGGAAAAGTTTGTTCCGGAAAGTGCTGAATCTACAGCCTTACACTAAGTATGACCTTACATTGGTTGCGTGTACAAAAGGAGGCTGCACAGCTAGTGCATCCAAATATTTTTGGACAATGGAGGCTCCTCCACTTAACATAGAGGCCCCTAGTTTGGTGGTGACAGGTTCAGAATCAATAGAAGTCACATGGAAGCCTCCTGCAAATCCAAATGGTAAAATCCAAATGTATGAGCTGAGGAGAAATGGACTTCTGATTTATTCAGGTCTTGAAACGCGCTATCATGACTTCATGCTCACTCCAGGAAAAGAATACAGCTATACTGTTACTGCAAACAACAGCCAAGGAAGTATTACTAGTGCAGTAGCTATAATTAGAACTAATCCTTCTTCCCCTTCTGGAATGTCCCCTCCTAGACTGCAAGCATGGTCCTCAGAAATTATTTTAATTACTTGGGATCCTCCAGAAAAAGTCAATGGTGAAATAATCAATTATACGATCACTATTCGGGACCCTATTAAACCAGAAAAGAAAATTGTTCACCTAGACTCATCACATGTTTCTTTCAGGGGGCGGTCCTACACTTCAGGAGAACTAGAACCCTATCACAGGTAAGTTGTGAATATGTATTTGTGAATGAATATTTTTCATCATTCTAGTGATTGCCCTGTTCTCCAAGGGGAAATTGTATGTCAACAAGCCAAAATCAGACAGTCCACAATAACTCAATAATGTCAGATCATATGTCTAAATGCAGTATAAAGAAAGGCGAGAGTGTCCATGATTTCTAGAAAACAGAAAGAAGAATGATAAAAGCTTTGTCCAGTGATAGTGGGAATTAGGAAGCTGGAAACCCAAAGATATACAAGATTTAAGAACTGTTGTAACTGTTTTCCCCCACTGTTCTTAGAATCATAGAGTTGGAAGAGACCACAAGGGCCATCCAGTCTAACCCCCTGACATGCAGGAACTCAAAATCAAACTACCCCGACAGATGGCCACCCAGCCTCTGTTTAAAGACCTCCAAAGAAGGAGACTCCACCATATTTCGAGGGAGTGTGTTCCACTGTCGAACAGCTCTCACTGTCAGGAAGTTCCTCCTAATGTTGAGGTGGAATCTCTTTTCCTGTAGCTTGCATCCGTTGTTCCGGGTCCTGTTCTCAGGAGCAGCAGAAAACAAGCTAGCGCCCTCCTCAATATGACATCCCTTCGAATATTTAAACAGGGCTATCATATCCCCTCTTAACTATCTCTTCTCCTGGCTAAACACATCTAGTTCCCTAAATTGTTCCTCATAGGGCAGGGGTAGGCAACCTAAGGCCTGGGGGCCAGATGCGGCCCCCCGAGGCCTTTGGACCGGCCCCAGGCCGGTCCTGCCGCCAACGCCACCACCACCACCACCCGCCGCCGCCACCCGCTGCTGCCACCACCCACCATGATGATATTGATTATTGTTGTTATTACTTGTTCTTGGGGTTTTCTTGGCAAAATCTCCACAGGGGATCTGCCGTGGCTTTTCTTGGGCTGAGAGAGTGTGCATGCGTATTTTTTTATATTTATTTATTTATTTATTTATTTATTTTTGGTGCTTCGGCCCCCCAATTGTCTGAGGGACAGCAACCCGGCCCCCGGCTCAAAAAGGTTGCCTACCCCTGTCATAGGGCATGGTTTCCAGACCCTTCACCAATTTTAGTCACTCTCCTCTGGACACGCTCCAGTTTTTCAACATCCTTTTTGAATTGTGGTGCCCAGAACTGGACACAGTACTCCAGGTGGGGCCTGACCAATGCAGAATACAGTGGCACTATTACTTCCCTTGATCTTGATACTATACTTCTATTGATTCAGCCTAAAATTGCATTGGCCTTTTTAGCTGCCGCATTGGACTGTTAACTCATATTCAACTTGCGGTCTATTAGGACTCCTAGATCCCTTTCACACATAGTCTCATTAAGTCAGGTGTCCTCCATCTTATATCTATGCATTTCATTTTTTTATTATTTATTTATTTATTTATTTGCCCTAAGTGCAGTACCTTACATTTCTCCATATTAAATTCATTTTGTTAGCTTTGGACCAGCTTTCTAATCTATTTAGGTCATTTTGAATTTTCATCCTGTCCTCTGGTGTATTAGCTATTCCTCCTAATTTGGTGTCATCTGCAAATTTGCTCCCTATTCTTTCATCCAAGTCATTGATAAAGATGTTGAATAGCACTGGGCCCAGGACAGAACCCTGTGGCACTCCACTGGTCACTTCTCTCCAGGATGAAGAGGAGCCATTGCTGAGCACCCTTTGGGTTCGATCGGTCAACCAGTTACTAATCCACCTAACAGTTGTATTGTCTAGTCCACATATTACTATCTTGTTTGCAAGAATATCGTGGGGGGCCTTGTCAAAAGCCTTACTGAAATCAAGATATGCTATGTCTACCACATTCCCTTCATCTAACAAGCTGGTAATTTTATCAAAAAAAGAGATCAGATTAGTCTGGCATGACTTGTTTTTGAGTAACCCATGTTGACTTTGAGTGATTATGGCATTCCCTTCTAAATGTTCACAGACTCTCTGTTCAATGAACTGTACTAGAATCTTTCCCGGTATTGATGTCAGATTAACTGGACGATAGTTGTTGGGATCCTCTTTTTCCCCCCTTTTGAAGATGGGGACAATGTTTGCCCTCCTCCAGTCTGCTGGGACTTCTCCTGTTCTCCAGGAGTTCTCAAAGATTATTGCCAGTGGCTCTGAGATTGCATTTGCCAGTTCTTTTAATATCCTTGGATGTAGTTCATCTTGTTCTGGAGACTTAAATTCATTTAGGTTAACCAGGTATTCCTGTATCTCCTCTTTACTTATTCTGTGCTGCATTTCCCCTATTGTGTCCTCTGCTCCATTTTCCTCAGGTTGAACACCCTTTTCCTTGTATGAGAAGACTGAGGCAAAGAAGGTGTTGAGTAGTTCTGCCTTTTCTCTGTCCCATGTTAGAATTTCTCCATCTGCTCTGCACAGTGGCCCTACCATTTCCTTCTTCTTTCTTTTATTACGGACATACCCCAAAATGCCCTTTTTATTGTCCTTAACCCCTCTAGCAAGCCTGAGCTCATTCTGCTTTGGCTTTCCTGACTTTACCCCTACATGTGCTAGCTATTTGTTTGAATTCCTCTTTAATGATTTCACCCCTTTTCCATTTCTTATACATCTCCCATTTAAAACTTAGTTCAGTTGAAAGTTCTTTTGTTATCCAACCCAGTTTCTTGAGACGTCTCTCATTTTTCCTTCTCATTAGAAAAGTTTGAGATTGTGCCTTCAGTATCTCCCTTTTGAGAAACTCCCATCCATCCTGAACTCCCTTTTCCTTTAGTATTCCTCACCACAGGATCACTCCCAGTGTTGCCCTAAGTTTATTGAAATCAGCTCTCCTAAAGTCTAGAATGAGTGTTTAACTATGCCTAGCTTCTCCTTTCCACTGTATAAGAAACTCCAGGAGAACACGATCACTCCCACCTAAGGATCCCACCACGTGCACTCCATTTACCAGGTCATCCCTGTTGGTTAGGATCAGATCTAAAATAGTGGATCCCCTTGTTATCTCTTCCACCTTTTGGACAAAGAAATTGTCTTCAAGACAAGTGAGGAATTTACTAGACTTTGAAGTATTGGCTGAGTTTGACTTCCAGCAAATATCAAGATAGTTGAAGTCACCCATCACTATTACATCTCTCCTTTCTGAGTGTGTGGTCATCTGTTCTAGAAATCAGTCTGACTTGGGGCTCTGTAGTAGACTCCCACTATAACATCCCTATTGTTTCCTTCCCCTTTAATTTTTATCCAGATGCTCTCCACCTGATTTCCAGGATTTAAGTCCTGGATCTCTGCACAGGTGTAAACATCCCTGACATATAATGCTATTCCTCCTCCTTTCCTGTTTGGCCTATTTCTCTTTAAAAAGTTATACCTGTCTATTCTTACAATCAAATAATGAGACTCATCCCACCAACTTTCAGTGATGCCTATTATATCATATTTGCTTTGTTGTGCTAGGAGTTCAAGTTCATCTTGTTTATTTCCCATGTTCTGTGCATTAGTGTAGAGACATCTAAGAGCATTTGTCCTTCCCACTTGCTGCCTGTATGAGGTTTTTTGCCTCCCACTGTTGGGCCCTTGCATCATTTGCTTTGATCCTTCTATGTACTCCTACCTTCCAAGATACCTTCCAAGATACTGTCTCCCTCCCCCACATGACTCAGTTTAAAGTTCTCATGATCAAATGTTTGAGACTACTGGCAAAAATGTTTCTGCCAACTAGTGTGAGATGCAGCCCATCCTCTTGCTAGAAGTCCACCCTCATGGAACCACAGACCATGATCCAAAAATCCAAATCCTTCTTGGCAGTACCATCTACGGATCTAGTTATTTACATCTGCTATCTTCCTCTTCCTTCCTAGACCATGCCCTTCAACTGGGAAAAGAGATGAGATAACAACCTGTGCATCCAGCTCTTTCAGCTTCCTACCCAAAGCCTCATAATCCCTTCTGATATTCTGAAGACTATGCCTTGCAGTAACATTGGTTCCCACATGGACCAAGAGGAAGGAGTAATGGTCAGTATTCTTGACAAGTCTTGTCAGCCTCGCTGTCACATCATGGATTTTTGCCCCAGGAAGACAACACACCTCCCGGGATATCTTGTCAGGCCCACAAACCGCTGCTTCTGTAGCCCTCAACAAGGAGTCCCCCACCACCACCACCACATGCCTCCTCTGAGGCTTAGCAGTGGCTTTTCCTTGCGATGGTACTCTTAGGGTCCTCTGCACTGTCCCTGAGGACTGTCACTGCTGCTCTTCCTCTTCATACTTGATAAGGGAGAGAGCTTCAAATCAATTCTGTAGCTGCAAGCTGCCAGAACACTCCCTGGTTTCCCTACTTGTGTGTGTGAAGTTCCTTCAGCTGTCTACCTCCTGTGTGCATGAAGTGACCTCCTCCTCAACAACTTACTTTGTGTGGTCCCCATCCAAGACCGTTCGTTCCGCTCTGTCCAGGAAAACCTCTTGCTCCCTAATATGCTGAAGTGTAGCTACCCAGGCCTCCAGCTGCTGTACTTTCTTTTCCAGGAGGGCTACCAACTAGCACATGGTGCAGGTGAAGTTCCCACATCTTTTGGCAAGAAAAGAAACATCCCACAAGTGTTGCAGGTGACTGCAGCAAATCCCTCAGTGTCCATATTGAGAAATCTTAAGTAAGCACTGAAACAGGACTGTGGGCTTCTCCCTGAAAAAGTTGCCTGGTAAAGACCCACGTCAAGGGCCCCTGTTCTCTTGGTCTTTTCACCAGGCTCTGTCAGTGAGCTCAATCAACTGGGTTTCTAACTCTACAGAGAGCTCCTGGATGCTACCTTATTCTGGAGTTAAGTCTCTGACTCTCTTCCTCTGATCAAAAAAACAATCTCAAAGCCCTTTAAATTATTATTATTATTATTATTATTATTATTATTATTATTAGAAACTCTAAAAAGAAAGGTGAAAGCACCTCTTCCACCTGTGCTGTGCTTTCCCTTGTCCTGTGAAAAATTCACAGATGTGACTCACCAAAGCCCCACCCACTCAGCAACTAACACACTCTCCCAAGTGTTTTTTTAAATTTAAACATTCACCCACTCAAAATGGCTGCCCAGACACTGCTTTCCTTCTTCTGGCAGAAACTGGCCTGGAAAGCCTCTGGGAGGAGTTGTATAGAGCTAGTTGGCTAGCTCCACCACAGATATGACTCATCAAAGCCGCACCCACTCAGCAACAGACATACTCTCCCCAAGTGTTTTTTTAAACACTCACCCACTCAAAATGGCTGCCCAGAAACTGCTTTCCTTCTCCTTCCTGGCAGAAACTGGCCTGGAAAGCCTCTGGATTTCTTCTTTCAGAATGCAGTTTTAGAGCATTCACTTTATTTTGCTTAATAATATCTAAATAACTAGTTTCCTAAGGTATGTGATTGATTCTCTGCACCCCATAAAAGACAGCTGTGGCCAGCTTTGATCCAGAGGAATACTTGATTATCCACTGTAGAGCTGCCATCTCTTCATTTAGTTGAACTTACTTAGGGCCTAAGCAGACTGCCAGAAATAGTGCACATTAAATTGAGGCACTGCCCTGGCTCAGTGCTAGGGAATCATGGGAACTGTAATTTATTGTGGCACCAGAGCTCTCTGAGAGAGAAGGCTCAATGTCCCAGAAAAAAATGCAATTCCCATGACTCCCTAGCATTGAGTCAGGGTTGTGCCTCAATTTAATGTGCACTATTTCTGGCAGTCTGCTTAGGCCCTTAGTCAATCATTTTTTCCTTCTCTTATAGCTAGGCCTTGTCAATGGGACCTTTAAAATACCACTATCTGATCAATTAGAAGAAAGTCTTTATCAATAGCTACCACTTCTTTTCTTTTCTTTTTCACTGTTGATCTCTAAGTATATGTGTCAATGGTACATCACATTTTGTGCATTTGTGTGCAAGACAGGGGCGCTTATTACTTTTCTCCCCAAATGAGATTATGCCATTATGTTCAGTGGAGGCACACATAAATTGCTTCCTAGATGCTACCTTGTATTCCTCAAAAGATTATCAACCAGGTTTTTTATCATTTCTTTTCCTTAGTAGCCAAGTGAGAAAGCATTATGTAGATGTGACTGTTCAGAAAAATGTGACCGGTACTCATTCTTTTTTTTTCCTTAATAAAAACATGGACACAATAAAATACAAGTTCTTCCTAAATCACCATGTACACAAAGTACTCTGTGACAAAGCAAACTACAGCCAATGCAGATAATGATAGCAATGTAATACAATATGGGTTGAAACTAAAGGCTAGAATACAGAATCTTATCCCTTTTTTCTTTAATGTGCCTTATGAGATTGAGGCCTAACTATTATAATTTCTATTAATATTATATTTTGTAGGAATTTGACATTTATACTATATGCCATTTAATGAGGTGGTTGAGAAACAAATCTAGATAAATAATCTGTATTTTGAATAAAGATAGAGGATTTTTACATGCAACTTTTTCTTTCAAATCAAGGAAAGCATAAACATTATCACATAGAATATATTGAAAGTACAGTTCTGGCAATAAATATTGGTCCAATGATGCCTTGAAGGGATTGATTCTAATGAATACATAAAGGTTGCATACATGCAGGGATGCAGAAGTTTCCTATCTGTTTTAATATAAGAGTCAAAGAGATGTGTGTATCTCCAGTTGTTCCCCTCTACTGGTAAATATAAGAAAATGTAACACTTGCAAGAGCACTGCATGTACTCTGAAGGCTTTGTGGCTTCATGTATGCAAGGATACATGAAAAGCTTTCCAGTTAGGTAGAATCAAGACCTCTCCATCTGGTATTTGAGCTTAAGGGTTGTTTGGAAGTGTACTCAGAGAGAGAGAGAGAGAGAGACTGCTCTACCTCTGGTTGACTGCTCTATCTCTTGTTAAATGCCATAACTGGGACATGGTCTGGGTCAGCTCTTCAGAGTGTGACATTGTAGAGATTCTGGAGATCCATGTCAATTAACTTCCTGCTGTAACAATGCTGAAACCAAGAGACAGACAATGTGCAACTAACCAGAGATAGTCTGGCTCCAAATGTCCTGCTTTGAGGAAGGCATTGTTTCAGGGAATCCTAGGAGATTGCCTGTGTTGTGATGACAGAGTCAGTCTTCCAGGTGTCCCACCCACAAAGCCTAGCCTTGAGGAAGGACCTCAGAGTTAGGTTTTTGAGCCTTACTGGCTATTTAGAGAACAGTGTGGGGTTCTTTGTGCTATCAATGGAAGGCAGCTAAGTGGTGGTATGATGACATTGCAGGTGGGAGGGAATACTATGCTTGGGTGATGACAATGGTAGTGGTAACAGTGTTTTCCCCGCCACCACGTGAAGCAAAAGAGCTTGGTCAACAACAGCAGTTCCATCTTCATGTAAAGGATTTCACAGAATGTACACTCACAAAGTAAAAAAAAGAAGAGAGATGGGAATCTATGCATTAATTCTAAAAGGAAACATTACTCACTTGTTTAGACAATAGAATTAATGCAAACATTTCCATTTTGAAGCAGTTTTACTTTATATGCAATGTATATTTGTATAAGCTAGATTCTTCTACTGCCTGACTTCTGTTTTGTAATTCTAAAGGTATGAAGTCCAAGTGCAAGCTTGCACACTCTTGGGCTGCACGTCCAGTGAATGGGCATCTGTGGAGACGCTTCAAGCACCCCCTGAAATACAGCCAGCCCCTCTCATAGATTTGCAATCAAGTCATGATGGATTCCAGTCTGTTCTTTCCATTGTGTGGACGGGACCAAAACAGCCAAATGGAAAGATCTTATATTATGAGCTTTATCGAAGACGAACAACACCCAGTCAACTAAATCTAGACCTAATACTCATTTATAATGGTTCGTCCACCTCCTTCAAAGACACCATGCTACTGCCTTTTACTGGATATGAATATCAGGTATGAAGCTGGGAGAATGGAAGACTAGTTTTTAACTTACAGTGAAAATTGCTAAACATCTCAGCAGTAAAGTTTCCTTGCTCAATTGCAATATACTTGAAAAGAATATGTCCTGAAATATCATTGTAGATCATTCCAAATACATAAAATGGTCATGGAGTTTGGGTAGAATTAAATACACTCAGCATCATTTCTTTGACATAGTGATTTCCATTTTTACGTAAGCTTGTTTTGTGATATACAGAAACTGACATCTTCCCAGGGGCATGATGCTCAATAGTTAAGAATGCCCTTTATTTTATTCAATTAACTCTTTTTCACACAGTGCACAGGCATTCCAGGATTCTACTCCTTTTGTATATGACTACTGACTTGTCCTTTTTGGCCTGGAATGGCCTCATATTTAGATATTTTAAGATGCTGTTGTATTGTCTGAATAATACGTAAGGCAGTCAAGACATATTGTTGTCCTGAGACAACCATCTTAGCCAAGGTGTATAGTATTCAAAGCCAGCCAAGTTATTTTGGCATGTAGAGAGCATCTCTTGTTCTCTCCATCCCTGGCAGTAATTCACTAATACCAAAGTAAATCCCCTTCTCTTTCACGACAGCCCAAACCTACTGCTTGAGGTGTCTAATGGTAGGGCCAGCTCTGCATGAATCTTACAGGGAAAGTTATAATGACTTCCTTCCTTTAGTAATTATTCCCATGTGTCTTCTTGTCTGGATAGAACAAAGGGTTTAATTAACATTGGCAGTCATCTTATCTATTGCTGCTGAATGTTTTTGGATAGCCACAGTGATTCTGTATAACTATAGCTAAGAGGTATATGACCTCCACTTGGCAGGTGTATGCCAGCATGCTTGGCATCTGTGGGGAATTCATGTTTCATCACTGACAGTGGTCTCCAGATATTTGATTTCCTACTCTTTCTAATGATATAATTTGCCTTAAACCTCAATGAACTTAATAGCTCCAGTGAGGTAACTTCTAGGATTCTTTCCAAAATAGATCACTTTATTTTAGAGCCTAGAATCTTCCCCTCCCCCCCCCCTCCCCCGCCCCCCACAGTTAATGTACCTGAGGGGATATTTATTTTTCTTGTAGCTGGATTCTTTGAACAAAATTGTTACATCTTTTCAGAAATTTTTCTGGTGCATTACAGTTGAAGGAAGCAGCTCTCTTTGAAAGTACATGTTCAATACATTTCAGAAACAGTGTGACATTTTTAATAAGCAGACATTTGGTGTCTCAAGTGAGGAAGGGAAGGGACAAGATATTAAAGAGTACAACAGATTTATCTTAATTATTAATCAATTTATTTTAGAAGCTGTAGGACAGGATAGCCACAAAAGCCCAGAATAAGGGTCCTGTCACATGCTGAAAGCTAAAGAAATACCCATATTATGACATCTCATAAAACAGAATGGATAAATAAATATAAACATATTGGTAGACTTCATATCCCACAGCATTTCACAGATAAAAACAGGGTTATATGTGACCTAGCAACATCTGAGTGTGGTCAAGGTAGCAAAAGTTATTAATGAGGAAGTACATACAAGCTGAGAGAGGCTGCAGCAGTTTTATTTTGCTTGACCCTACAGGCTCTCTTTTTCACTGATTAAACTGAGTGCAAGCTACTTTTGCACTTTGAATTTAGTTTGCAGCCATTGAAGTCATCTTAGGATGAAGGGGGAAAGTAGGAGCAGGAGAGAGAAACGAGGGAGCTTAACACGTGAATTTTAAAACTGGCTTACCTGATCCGGTTTAAAATTTAAAGCTGGTGGCATCCTGATGCTATCAGAATGATTTAGCCACTGAAATCGCCGCCCGGGTCTATCCTGGGTCCATCTTCGCTCCCAGGGCTGCTCCAGCCGGAAAACTCCTGGCTTCGAAAAGAGGTGCGCTGAGCATCCCTGGGACCTGGGATGGACCCGGGTGGTGATTTTGGTGGCTAAATCCTTCTGATAATATCAGGATGCCACCCACTTTGAATTTTAAACTGGATCAGGTAAGCCGGTTTTAAAATTAATGTGATAAACTTACATTACATTTTAAAAATGGCTGTGAAAATGGAATGATAGAGGATTAATCTGGACCATCCCTGCCAAATTGGCATAGGGCTTTAAGCAATTCATTGTGTTTCAACTAATAATTGTTTTTATTGTATGATTACATTGTAATATAAGAACTGTCATTTGAAATCTATCTATCTATCTATACACACACACACACACACACACACACACATACATATATATATATATGGACCAGCATAGTGGTTTAAGTGTTGGACTATGACCCTGGACTTCTGGGTGTTAACCTGTAACCAAGCCCAAAAGCTTTGGTGCTATCAGACCATGCAAGCTTTCAGATTTGAAGGCATTCATCTTAGTTTTTGGCAGAAACTGATAGGATGGGTGGTAACTGCCTCACCACCACAGAAACTGCAGAGACCATGTTCATTCTGGGCCTTTGATGGCTTTACTGCAGCTGGGGGAAACTTGCTCAATGTCAGCTGTTGCTCTTTGTTTCAAAAGAATTAAATGGGTAACTCTTAGCTGAAGACCTCCCTGGGTAGTGCTATTTCCCCTATTCAAGATGAGCTATGTCTGACCTGAATTGTCTTATCTTGTTTTCTCCACCTTGTTGTTGGTGTTAACTGCCCTCAAGTCAATCTCGACTCATGGGGACCCTATGGATGAGACATCTCCAGGACCCTCTGTCATCCACTGCTCTGCTTAATTCCTGCAACCTCTTAATACATGTGACCTCCTTAATAGAGTCCATCCATCTAGCATGTGGCCTTCCTTTCTTCCTACTTGCCTCCACCTTTCCCAACATTATTGATTTTTCCAACGAGTCCTCCCTTCTCATGATGTGTCTGAAGTATGACAGTTTCAGTTTGGTTCATCATGACTTCCAGGGAGGGTTCCGGCTTAATCTGCTCTAGGACCCATTTGTTTGTCCTTTTGGCTGTCCATAGGATCCTCAGCACTCCTCTCCAGCATTAATTTTCTTCCTATCATCTTTCTTAACTGTTCAGCTCTCACATCCATACATGGTGATAGGGAATACAATGACATGTATGATTCTAACTTTTGTGCTGAGTTGTACATCTTTACATTTTAGAATCTTTTCTAGTTCTTTCATAGCCACACTCCCCATTCTTAGTCTTCTGATTTCCTAACTGCAGTCCCCATTTCTATCAATGTTTGATCCCAGGTATGGGAATTCTTTTACTATTTCTATTTCTTCATTGTCTACATTGAACTTGTGAAGTTCCTTGGTGGTCATTATTTTTGTTTTCTTTATGTTCAACATTAAGCCTGCCTTTGCACTTTCTTCTTTGATCTTCCTTAGTAGGTGTTCCAGATCTGTAAAGTTTTCTGCTATTACTATGGTGTCATAGCATATCTTAGATTGTTGATATTCCTCCTTCTTCTGTGTCCAAGCCTGTTTTTCTTATAATATGTTCTGCATACAAGTTGAATAGATAGGGTAAAAGGATGCAGCCTTGTCTGACCCCTTTGCCAATTGGGAACCATTCTATTTCTCCATGTTCTATCCTGGCAGTAGCCTCTTGTCCTGAGTACAGATTCCTCATCAGGACTATCAGATGTGTTGGCACTCCTGTGTCTTTAAGGGCATTCCACATCCTTTCATTATCTATGCAGTCAAAGGCTTTGCTATAGTCTATAAAGCATATGCTGATTTTCCTTTGGAATTCCCTGGTGCACTCTTTTAGCCATCGTATGTTTGCCTCATGCTTCTTCCTTTCCTGAACCCCGCTTGGACCTCTGGGATTTCTTTCTCCATGTATGGTTGGAGTCTATGTTGCAGAATTTTGAGCATGACTTTTCTTGCATGGGAGATCAGTGCTATGAACCTATAGTTGCTGCAGTCTCTTGTGTCTCCCTTTTTGTGGATGGGGAAGTGGATGGGGATGTATATATGACTGCTTCCAATCTGTTGACATATGTTGGTTAGTACTAGAGTACTAGAGTTGACTCTGTCAGTAATGAGTGCAACAGTTCAATTGGAATATCATCTGCTCCTGGTGATTCGTTTTTCACTATTTCTCTTATTGCAGTTTCCACCTCACTTTTTAGAATATGAGGTTCATGTTCATATGGCTTTTCATTCCATGTGTCCTTCATTTTGTCATCTCTATTGTATAATTCTTGTGTATTGCATGTGTCCCTCATTTTGTCATCTCTTTTGTATAATTCTTGTGTATTGCATGTGTCCTTCATTTTGTCATCTTTTTTGTATAATTCTTCTTTGTATTGCATCCAACATCTTTTTTATTCCTTCCTGGTCTTAAATTATGTTATTTTTATTGTCATAGATCATCCCAGTCCTTGGTTTGAATTTTCCTTTGATTTCCTGGATCTTGTGAAATAGATCTCTTGTTCTTCCCTTAGTGAAGGAACTAAAGGAGGGAGGGGTGGTGATGGGGATGGACTAAAGGAGACAGGACACAGGGGAAGGGAAGGAAGGAAACCTAGGGAAGCATAAGGGGATGAGTAGGAAAGCAAACAAACAATGACAGAAGGAATAATACAGGGAGACAAACAGCTATTGGACAGCAGCAGTAGTGATGGGTGTCACTGACAGGAGTGAATTGTGACACCATGGCTAAGATTGGTTGGCATTGCACACAGGGAGATGTAGGTGGCCCTCCTTGTGTAACTCCATCACCTAGTAAAGCCTATGATGAGACACCCCAAGTGAGACACAGGCAGGATCAGAGTATTAACAGAAATGGAAAGAGGGAGAGATAAAAGGATATCACATTTGCAAGATTAGCCAAGGGCATAAGAAAGATGACAAGACAAAAAGCAGATGCCCTTAGAAAGGCAAATAGCATACAAAGCAGCATTACACATAAGATAGGGACATAGAATGTGAGTAACATGAGCCAAGAGGAGCTAGACATAGTAAAAATGGAAATGCAAGGTATGAACATAGCAGTACTGGGGATGAGTGAGTTAAAATGGACAGGAATGGGCCACTTTGAATCAGACAACTACACAGTGCTCTACTCAGGGAATGAAAAGACAAGAAGAAATGGGGTGGCTTTCATACTAATGAAAGATGTAGCAAAAGCAATCAGCGGATACAATGCAAACTCAGACCAAATCATTTCAGTAAGGCTTCATGGTAAACCTATGAAAATCACCATAATTCAAGTGTATGAATTACCACAGAGCTAGAACAGGAAGAAATTAATACATTCTATGAAGGAGTACAGGAAGAAATTGACAGCACACCAAAACAGGATGTCAAGCTGATCATTGGAAATTGGAACGCAAAAGTTGGAAGCAAAGAATAAAAAACAGTAGGCAGATTTGGATTAGGCAAAAGAAATGAAACAGGTGAGTGTCTGATAGATTTTTGTGAAGTCAATAACTGATTCATTGCAAACACATTCTTCATACAACCAGAAAGAAGGCTATACACACGGTCATCACCAGATAGTCAACACAAAAATCAATTAGATTATATAATCAGAAGTAAAAGATGGTGGAACTCTATATTAGTGGCCAAGACTAGACCAGGCGCTGACTGTGGCACAGATCACAAATTACTCATAATAAAAATAAGAGTAAGACTCAAGGAGAGAACAAAACCAATGATTATACCAAAAAATGATCTAAATAATATCTCAACAGAATTTACTGATAACATAAGAAACAGATTTGCATTACTAAGCATAACAGACCAAGAGCCAGAGGAACTATGTTCTGAAGCCAGGGACATAATAAAAGAAGAATGCAGACAGACACTTTCAATAAACAAAAAGAAAGAGAAAAAAACATGGATGACAGAAAAAACACCACAAGCAATAAAGAAAAGAAGAGAAGAAAAACAAAAGGGAGATAGGAACAAACTAAGAATTTCTCCACCTACTCTTTATTAATCCTTTATTAAAATTTGCTCTGAAAATGGGAGATTTCAACACTGCTTTGAACCAGTTACAATCAAACTACATATCTGCCAACAGTTTGTTATATAATATACTGGTACACCTGTGTGTTTGTGTGTGTGTGCCTATATGTATGACCCCTCTTCCTTGGGGATCTGTTCTTATCCCCACCATTGTTGATAATTTATATCTGGCCTGTGAGACACCTTATTCATAAATAGGGATTGGCTTTCACTATTATGCTGATGAAACCTAGATTTATATTTCACTTAAGCACAATATTGATTTTGCTACTTCTCTCTTGGAGGCTTGTTTGCTAGCCATAAAATTTTAAATACAACTAAATTTCCTCTAGCTGAATGAAGGTAAAATTAAGCCACTATAACCAGGCCCTTTGCAACACTTTAAAAATGTTGTCAGTCATCAAAGTCCAGCTTGATGGGTTTGACATTAACAGCACCGTTGAGGTCAGGAATTTTAGTATCTGTTTTTCCTTTTTCTTCTTGATACTTTAGTAAAAGTCCATGTCTCACACTTGGGCAACATGGAGAGGAATGGTAGTTTTGTGGTAGAGCATGTTTTGCATGAGGGAGGTCTAAGGTTCTCTGGTAGAATGTACCATAATAAATATAAAGATATAGCATTTAATAAATTTGCGGATTCTGATCTATGAGTGGCAGATTTTTATTATATTATTTGCATTGCTTATGTCTTTTCATGTTGTTTCTGATTTTGACTTAGGCCCTGTCTGCACAGGTCAAGATATTCCAGGGGCATCCCAAAGTATCCTGGCCTCAGAGCTGTCCTGACCTCCCCCATTATGTCAAGCCTTCAATTCAGTGGTGGGCAGCTGTTTGCACACACGCTGTGCTATCTTGCCCAGCATAGCCACCGTGGTAGCAAGTCACTCGCTCCTGAAGTCAGAACAGAGTGACCAGGACAGGTCTCATGGCTGGGTGCTTTATTCTGACCTCAGAGCAAGCAACCCACCAGCACTGAGGCACCAGATGGCACAGTGGAATACATTTCAAACAGCCATCTGATGTTGGAATGGAGGACTCTGGACCCTCTGAGGAGATCCAGAGCCAACAGGGGAGTTTTTAAATGTGTTTCAAGAGGTGTATACCAAGGATTTGACTCTGAATAGGCTAGACATGATCCAATCTCTTCATGCCAGATTCAGGGTTTGGGCTGTGTGTTGTCCAGACTCCCCACTAAGAGGACAGGAGGAGACCGATTTATTTGGTTCACGGAAACAGGGCCTTAGGTCTGTCTCCTGCCTATTCTCAGGGACTTCTACATCTACATGTTCTGTTATACAAATTAGGGCTATATCAGGAAGCTCTACCCAAAAAGTTGGAGAATATCTGGAGTGGTTTCTGTTAGGCCATGGGAAATTATAAGCAGAATAGAAATGCTTGGGCAGGCTCAAGCAATCACCTCCATCGTATTTTCTCATTCTAAATACAGAATACCGAGCTTACTTTAAATGGCTTTCTGCAAGAGGTCACACTTTATGAGATAAATTATACATTTATACATTTATATAAAGAGATAAATTTCTGTTCTGGAAGTTTGTCATGTCAGATGTGGGGTTGACATCACTAATGTACAGAGCCTTTTTGGTGATGGCATGATTTATGGAATCCTGTCTCCTTGGAGGCCAGCAAGACTTCTTATTAGATTTCAAATGGAGAGGACTATAAAGCATATTTATTTTCCTGGACTTTTGGTGAGTAAAACTTGTTCTTGTTACAGATCTTAACGGACTTTAACCATGTAGCATCCTGTATTGTTTTAGTATTTTTAGTGCCTGTTTCTTGGTTTTATTTTAGTAGAAATGGAAAAGTAAGATAGAAATAAGTTAAACTGACATGAGTCATAATCTGTATTAGTTTTTTCTCTTGGTTTGCTGATTGAACAGAAAGCTGATCTCAAGTTACCAGTAACCAAAAATCTTCTGCTCATCACAGCTATAAAAGAGCCACTTTTGCAAATCAGAGTATCTACCTTTGCAAACATCTGTACAACAAGTAAACTGTTTATGAATCAATGTTGAATATTCCTTTAGCAAAACAAAAGTATACAATTTATTGGTTCCTCCACATTAGTTATGAGCCTGTTAGGAGTCCATCCTGGCAAGACTTCCTTGGGTAGATTGTGATTCTGACATATTCAAACACTCTGACAAACCTATCTTTTAAAAAGACATTTAGTGCAAGTGCCATGGAAAAGTACACCCCAGGGTTGTAGATGAATTGATATGATTTCCTTGATTGTAACTTTTTATTTATAAGGCATAATTTATGAGCAGTGAAAAGCAAACTAAAATGAGTGATGACTAACTACAGCCAAAGTAATAAATCAGCAGCACTGAAAGAAGTAGTGATTTTGATCGAATCTATTGAATTAGCTGTTGCCCTTAAGCCATTACAGGTATTGGAAAGACCTTTTAATATCTGCTTATCTCTCTCCTGGGAATATTTTAACTATCTTATTATGTACCCACAGGAAACAAATTATTAAATTGTCTGCTGTTTGGAGTTAAACTTGTTTGCATCTCATCTTTGTTACTGATGTGATAGAATATTAAAAGGAACAAGGATAGGCTGAAACTTTGATAACCATTTTTGTGCTAGACTTATTAAACACTTTGCTTCACATGAAGGGAACCAATTCTCAAAATTGGTGTTGTTGTTTTTAATGGCTTTCTATTATTAGGACATAGTCTTCCAAGTTTTGACTCATCAAATCTTGTAATCTCACGGACTTATTATTATTATTATTATTATTATTATTATTATTATTATTGTGCTGGTTTTGTTCTGCTGATGCAGAAATGCTGTTGGAAGAAGAGAATCCAGAAATATTGTGTATTTCTGTTCCAAACCCATCTAGATTTATGGAACTTTTAGGACAGTATCAGTCATGAAGGGAAAGTTGGACTAGAATTTGGGCCTGATGTGGTGTTTAACCATGTTCTTCGGTAAATGTTATAGCTGCTGCTCTTGCAAACACTACAATTTAGAAATGTCTTAGCTTCTTATACTCTTAATTTGTGCAAATATAATAGTCTGAAGCCATCTTCTCTCAGGGTTACCAATCTGCAATACAGATAATATATACATACCTCTAAATACACAAGTGATTTTGGAGCTTTGGAGATGTTTCCCATGCCCACATAAAGAAACACATAAAGAAATGTAAAATACAGCCAAAACTTCTTGCATAGTGGCTATAGGTACTGATAGACATCCTTGATTATTTAAGTTTGTATCTTAAAAATTATTACAGGCATAACTGTTTAACCTGGACAGTTGATTATGGATAGGTGTGGGGCTTTTATCCCCCATGCCATCAAGGCTGTTGTAATTTGCAATATCAATGGAAACTAAATGTCAAGAGAGACTTGTCCCTCATAGACAATACTAAAATTGAATACTTTAAGGCGTTCCTAACCTTTAACTTGATGTGTCCCTAACCCTATGCAAATTTTGCAAGTTTCTGTGCACTGATGATCACATCCTGGTCCAGTGCTTTAGCAATGTGGTTCCAATGTGACTCCAACACTTTAGCAAGCCTTTACAAGCCATGAACCTGCAAGAAAATGATGTTAAACCCTATGGTGGTGTTCTGGATGATGATGATGTTCAGCTTAGAAGTACCGGTACTAATAAATCTGCTAGAAGTATCAACATAGACCAAGTGCCATCTATGACACATAGTATTTGTTACCTGACTAAGGACTGAGGACCTGTGGCTATTTAACTGTTAAATTCCAATTTATATCAGCCTCAGACTCTATTCAATGGTGATGTGGTTCAAAATTTGGAAAGCTGCAGATTCCCTATCCCTGATTTGGTGGCTTGTGTTGGATAGATAAGAAGCTGTAAATTGTTACAATGCAAGACTTGCAAAAATTTGTCTCTGTCTCTTTCGCTATCTAAAACCTGCCTTATAATATAATGCATCTCTACCTCTTTCAGTTTTTTGGCTCACTCACTGCTCTTGTTTGCTTATAGCTGCTCCAGTTATCTCATTTTATTTGATATTTGAGATTATGATTTTTTTTAAGGATGTGTAGTTTAAAACTTTTTTAATGGGGGAGGGTGCAGTTTTGGGATTTTCTTAGTCTGTATTTCTGGTGTAATTTTAACTGTTGTAAGCCGCCCCAATTGTTTGACAGAGGGGTGGGGTATAAATTATTATTATTATTATTATTATTATTATTATTAATGTTAAGCGTTGCCAAAATTAAAGAAAACAATGCAATAGTAAAAATTACATTATTTGTAAAGCTGGCCCTTGCAAAATTTTCCATATTATTTTTAAAAGAAGGTGTTCTGTAGCATCTCCTTGAGGAGATCATCCCCAAATCTTTTATCCATAAGGAAAACCGGAAAATAATATTTATTCTAAACTGAACTTTTTAAAACTAGGCCCATTTTGTATTAGCTCTGTTGTAATAATAATGCCTCAGTTTTCCTTGTATCTTGGAGAGGATGACAGCATGGATCATTTAACTATGGAACAGTTGCAACTGTCATCAGTGTGATCACTGTCGGGGGACCATTCTTTTCTCATATGTTATGGTTGAAATCCACCCAGTCATTTGACATGCCCACCACCTTGGCTGCCCTTTTAGATTTGGTGTCATCTGGCCATTCCATTACTGCTCTACAGAAACAGGTCTCTGTGGAGGCACTTTTTTTTTCAGTCACTAAACAAGTTTTCCTTTGCTGTGCCTAGAATTCCTTAGTTCCCTAAGCAGTCAGATTCTACAGAGCTCTTCTTTTTTTCAAAGTGCTCTCTGGGAAGGTAGCCAAGAAACAGAAGATGAAGACATCTGAATTACTGCTTGTGTAGATGAATCTGGAGCCCTCTCATGGCTTTCTTAAGCCTATGCACCTTCTAATAATGATAGAGATTTTGGCAAGGGTTTGAATTTGAGATCTGCGCAGCATGATGTAAGATTAAATTATAAAAGAGGTAATATACAGTCAATGAATTCAAGGCAGAAGTACTTTCTGTTCCCTTTCCCCCTCCAATAGAACAGAAGACATAGACCTGAATCTCTTATCTGAAGCCTATTTTAAGATTCTGAGAGAAGTCCATGAAATCATCGTGAATGCAGTATTAAAATGTCAAGAAATCCTTTTTGATTTATGTCTTGCAGTCCAAGAATAATACTAGTCTTCAGTGTCTAAATTAAATTTGACTGCATTGCTTTCAATGTCTGTATACACAGACAGGTGTGTATTCATGTGTGTACATACCTACCTATACCTATAGATACATCTTAATGTAGATTAACCCAGATCATACCATTTGCTCTGAAAGTATCTCTTAATCACTGAAGTTACACTCTTGCTCCCAATATTATTTATGTATGTATGGTTCAATAGCTGTTCTTAGGCAAAATAAGTTGTCTAAGCTGGACTGTGTTTATACTGTTTTTTCTTCTTGATCTTTGTTTTTATCCATCCTTCCCAACACAGTAGTCCAAGTGAGTATGTATCTTAAAGAGTGAAATCATAACTGGCCAAGATGGCCAAAGGCAAGGAACTGACAGTACGCCACCAGTAATCGCACCGAAACCAAATCCCTCCCAGCTTTGTTGTTAAGTGCCTTCAAGCTGAGTCTGACTTATGGTGACCCTATCATAGGTTTGCCCAGCTAAGGGCTGTTGAAAAGTACTTAGGAGTGTCATGAGCCTGGTCCCCTTTTGTGCTGGCACAGTGATTATATCCCTGGGCTTTTAATCTGGCATTACTTGGCTTTTCTTTCACCTTGCCTTTTCTCTACTCTGTTTCGGGCTCTTCTGCCAGCTGAACCTAGCCAGCAGAACAGTTCTGTCAAAAGAAGAAGATTATGTTTCTGAGAACAGCTGGCAGAAGAGGTTATACTAGCATAGGGGCAGTTCAGAATACAGGAGTCTGTTGTCTGCTCCTAACTACCAGTACATTTAAGTTAGAATTGTATGCAAATCTGTTTCTAAGGGGTTTGTTATTCCTTGTATGGTTGTGCAACCTTGGCATGCATACAGCTGTTGTGCAGGTATGTACAATAGAACTGCAAAGCTAGAATGGACCATTCTCCTACCTTCTGTTCCAAACACCCATCTCTAGAATGCCATTTTGACAATTGTCTAGAACACTGATCACATAAATAGTAGGTGAGTGCATGGCAGACCAGAAAGGTGAAAATAATGTTGTGGGGGGTTGGGGGTAAGGAGAATTATATATGTTTTTGTTTTTATGATTTATTTATTTATTCATTTAATACCGACAGTCTAATTTTCAGTTAAAACTGAGATAAAATAACATTCAAAAAAGGGGGGGGGGGAAATATAATTTTTTTAAAAAACACACAGAGAAAGGGAGAAGAAAAATAGGGGAACTATATAATGCATAAAAATAAGGTTCTGACCCTTCCAATCCTCCCAATGAAAAAAATAAATAAGGAAATATATTACTCTACCATTACTGAGTCAACTAAATAATCCTACTAAACTTACTAAAAACCATAACTACAGATAATGGCCCGAAACACATGGGCCAAATAAAGCAGCTTCTGGCCGCTTTGAGGCCATAGAGTTTAGATGATGCATACCCCCAAAGCAGCTAGAAGCTGCACTGAAGCCGCACCAAGCTGGCAAGAGCCCTATAACATTGTTAGGTTTCTTATTTCACAAGCCTATAAACATTTTCCCATATTTCAACAAATCTTCAGCTGGCTTATGCTTTTAGAACCCATGTTAGTTTTGATGGAGCTTTAAAATTTAAAAAATAGAATAACATTTTATGTTGATGATGAGCAGGTCAAACTCATGTTTGAGTTGTTTGGGTGTGGGGAAGAAATATATTTTAGAAAACTTGGTCTTTGACTTATTTGATTCTCACTCTTTGTTTGCAGGGAGGTTTCCATTACTCCACAAAAGACTTTGTTCAGGTTTTTAAGCCTGAGGTTCTTTCTGCTCTGCGTATTAAGACATTCATGAATGGTAGTAAATTCTTTAAAAAATTGACTGAACAGAAAATTTCCCCCTTCTAAACTACTCAAATTCAGTAGCTTTCAGCAGAAGAAGAACATATTGTACCTGGTGGTTGTATACCTACTAAAGATATTGAGAAGCCTCTGAGAAGATGGGCCAATCCTAATTTATCACTAACATGGGTGAACATGCAGAATCAAATCCAGATTTCTAATAGTTAGATATCAAAAGACCTGGGTCTTTATGGATGTATGGCAGCTTCAGTTTATCCTGCATTCAATTTAAAAAAACAAAACAAAACCCTATTTCATGGATATTTGTAGATTTTGATATATATTTTTAAAACAATAAAATTAACGAAACTGAAATTCTTACCTGTCTTTGCTTAAAGAGAGAGAGTAGACAAAAGATTTATTGCTTGCGCATCTGCACATAATTAGCCAATGCTTCATTGGACATAATTTCATAGTCATTTCACTTGCACATGACTCCAAAGAAGGGACGGACCTCATATTATAATATTTGCACACCAAGATTTTTGTAGTGGACAAGTATGCTGAAGCAGAGTGCCTGATATCCACAGTCAACAGTTAATCAACGGACTTCTTCTTCCTCTTCTTCTTTTACACTGCCTTTCCACCATAAATTAAAACCAGTTGTTTATATGCTGCCTTCCCCACCCCCAAGGGGCCCAAGATGGCTCACAGAAGGAAATCAATTAATTGATTTCAATTGAAAAAATAATTAAAGACATAGCTATTAAAAATAACAACTAAAACAAAGACAGTACAGTACAATTCTGCAAAGCCCAATCCCCTTGAAAAGTCATACTTCAAAGGTCTGCTGAAATAAAGTCTTAATTGCAGCCAACACCTCTATTTTCTTGTGCATGTTTATCCCTGATAAATTACTGTCACCTACTGTGGGGATTTGGAAGATCCCTTTTTACATTACTGTTGCTGTGCAGAGCTGTGCACAGTTTTCCAGGGTATTGGCTGTGTTGGTCTGTTATGGCAAAAATAAAAAAGCATTTCATGACATCTTGAGGACTAACAGCATCTCTGTTAAATTAGTACTCATTGGAGTTTTCATCCTGTTTTTGGAGCCTTCAGTGCTAAATCTCTGAATGATGAGTGAATGTTTCTTAACAAGAATGCACATGAAGGTGCATGAACACCAGTGTACTATGTAGGGCCAAACCTACCATTTCAGAAAAAGAAGCCATAGTTCAGTGCTATGCAAGTGGAATTCAATCCCTAAAATCTACATTTCATTAGAAGGTCTGAAAAAGACCTTTGTTTGAGACCATAAGGTTACCAGCAGATGGAATAAATATTATTGGGATACTCAGACAAATACTGGATAGATAATGTACTATTCATTATGAATAGTATATTAACTTTTTGTTAAAACAATAATCTAGTACTGTATCAAAGAGCGATGTATAGCTCAATCACAGACCAAGATTTGTACTCAGAAGGTCCCAGGTTCTGTTCCCAAATATTTGGTAGTGTTGGGGAATATGTTTGCATGGTACCATGGAGAGGCACTGCCCGTCATTACAGTACTGAAGTAGTTAGACCAGAAACCTGATTTGGTTGCTTAATGATGTACAACAACCTTGTTTCCAAATCCTGCAGCTAGTAAACTGGATCCAGCCTTAGTTATAATTAACAGCAGAACCAGCAAAATGCAGTATCAAAACTATTATATAATGTGCTAAGAAAGTCAAGACTAACTTATTCCTGAATTTATTTTTGGAGTAAAAATTGAGTTAAATTTCTAAATTCTACTACTAGCATCTTCCCTTCCCTTTACCCAGTCCAATATTATGGGGAAATGGTATGAGAAGGTGATTGAATCATGTACTACTGATATCCTTACACTGGCAACTGCTCTATTTAGAACAAAAATGATCTACTGTAAATGTGAAAATCTTATGCCACCCAGAGTAACATCTATAATCCCATTTGTTTGGGTTTACACAGTTCCATTAATCTACCAATCCAGTATTAGGTATTAGTTTCCTTAGGGCAGAAGATTGGTTTTGTGTTTTTATTCCCTGAGAAGTACTATCTGTTTTGTCATCTGAAATTGCATTTGTCTCTCCTCCAGTAATAACAATACTTTCTGCAAACTTTTCTAACCTATGTATTATATTCTTCATAAATTCTATTTGTTATGTGTTGGGTGCATAATAATTGTTAGTATTAATTTTATTCCTGCTAATGTACCTAATGTATAAAATCTACCATTTTATTTATTTACTTCTGTACATCTAATGGCAACAATGCCAATTAATGCCATTTCAGTTCCAGTATTGGATTCAGGAGTGAGCATGATCACTGAAAATGAATTACATTGGATAGTTACATCTTTGTTTATGGCAGATATTTCAGTGTCCTCTTCTGGAGTAGTCTTATGAACTCATGAGTCATATTTAAGAATATTGTGCAGAAATCACTGTAGTGAAATTATTCAGCTAAGGCCACGAATAGGTCTGTCTTTTATCTCATGATATGGCTGTGATTCTAGAATCCAGGATGCTTAGACTGGTGCTCTCTTGAAATCTTCCATCCATTTGCAAAGTGATCAGGAATTTCAGGCTATGCATTAGGAAATCTAGCAATATATTACTGTTGTTCATATTTTTTTTAAAAAATCCAGAATTCGCCCCCCAAAGTGTGCAAGAGATCACACAAGTACATGTTTTATTGCAGTCAGAACTGCTCAACATGAAAGCTTAGTAAGGAATACTTAATACTAAAAATCACACAGACAGTCCCCTTGTATTGCCATTTAGATCTATCATTCTGATTGATCACTGTGTGTTTCACTATTATTGAGCCTAATTTAACCCTATACACTCGCACATCCATCTACTCCATCTATTGTACCTGACATTATACAAATTACTTACTCATGCAAATGATGACCTAAGTCAACCTTTTATGCTATTCGTGTTTAATTATACAAATGGTATTTGATAAATAAGATTATACATCCTTCCATATGTTTATTCTCCCCTTGATGAAAGTGAAATTTAATTTTCATGCAGATTTGTTGGTAGCCATATTTAATAAGTGCTGAGTTTCATATAGTGTGCAGATCACCATAGTTTTGGGAAGCTGACAAAAACAAAATCAGAAGGCATAGTTCATAAAAAGGAGCTGTATTTAATCAGGTGCAATGCCAGGGAGTGTATCTTGGAGTCCTAGAACTGAATCCTACTTCCTGTGTGCATTGATCGATGTAACAAAATGAAACTTTTGGCAAAAGTAGGACGAGTAAGAGAAGACATGCTGACTTAAGTGTTCTTTTTAAGAGGATATTTTTATATCAAGCAGTAAGTGAATATTACTGTGGAATCAATTGCTTTAATACTGTTTTTAAAAAACAGTGCCCTCTGAAAATACATTGGCCTTCCTTGAATCAAAATGAGAAAGCAAAGTATTAGCAATATGCTGGTCCTCTTGATTTAGCAAACTATAACATAATTTCTGTACATAGAAATAGCAGCTATACATCAAACCTGCATTGATGGTTTTCCCTTTTGGAAAAAAAAATGAATAAGAATAGATAGTACACTTGACTGTTAGTCAGAAGACCATGAAATGGTTGTCCTTGACCTAGCATTTCAAACAGAAATCATCTCTAGGGTTATCTGACAAACCTTCACTGTTGTTGTCTGCTCTATAGGGGGCCATGAGTAGGATTCACAGATCTCAGGGACCTGTTCTCCTTGTGTCTATAGTTTTCCTTGTTTCTTAGACATACTGCAATTTTGGTTGATGCTTAAGGTTAATGGCATTACCAGGAACTGCTCCTTTTATATCATCCTTGTAACATCACCTAGGCCTGCCTCATGTAATATCACAAGGAGTCACCTGAGGTCTCAGGTTTTGTTCCTGAAATTTCAGGGCCTGGGATAGTCCTAACCTGGAAATCTAACTCAGGGGTGGAAGAAGAAAATGGTTCTGGCTCACCTAATGCAACAGATAACAGGATACTTGGAGTGTTACTGTATTTTTGTGTAATGACCACTTTTCCTTGCTATGCAATCTAACATTTATCAAACTCTATTGTGCCCAAAAGGCAGCATTTTCAGTGCTGTGTAATGACTTGGACCATGGCAAAACTTTGACCCGGGCTGATGGATTACCTCAGCTAGTGCCAAGACTAGTACCGTGACATAAATTGAGATTTTATATTGATGTGACACTATTAAAGTGGCCAAGCATGTTTTATATTGCATTTAAATCAAGGTGGAATCTTATTCCAGCCTATGAGTGTGGTCCTCTTCTCCAGAGCCTATTTTAGGTTGCTCTGAATGTCATGGTTTGAAGATTGTTATTTGTGTTTTTAAGGTTTGGTCAGTAAACTCTGCAGGCCGGGCTGGTAGCAGTTGGACCCAGTGTAAGACAGGCCCAGCACCTCCTCAAGGACTTCATGCACCCCTTTTTGACACAGTGGCTTCTACTTCAGCTGTGGTGAAAATCAGCCCTCCTCTTAAACCAAATGGAATAGTCAGTCTCTACAGGTTGTTCTCAAACAATACCAAAGGAAGAGATATGGTGGTGAGTATTCATCAGACAGTTTCTCCCTAGCTTGATATATATTTGATTTTGATTTTTTTTTAAAAAAAAATCACAAATAAGCATTGCTTAACATTATCACTGAATGAATGTAGTAATTATTGATTAGCGAGTTACTGTGGTGTAGTGGTTAGACCACTGGACTCTGAAAACCAGGATTTGACTCCCCACTCGGCCATGGAACCCACTGACCTTGAGCAAGTCACATACTCTCAGACCCAGAAAACCCTGTCATAGGTTCGCCTTAGGGTTGCCATAAGTCAGAAACAATTCGAAGGCACACAACAACAAAAACTACAGAACATCAAGTTAATTGGGGGCTGTCTGCATGAGAAATTCAGTTTCACCCAGTTTTGAAACCCACCTATTTAAACAATGCATGTGGCCAACATGGAAAATGGGGCCTCCAGGATGAAGCTGTGCTCTGTGGCTAAATATCAGAGCAAAATAACCCTGATTTGCTCCAGTTCAAGTATGAAAGTGCAAACTATTGCAGCAGTGTGTGGCTGCATGTTGGTGCAGAAATGGCTGAAGTGAACTGCTTTTTTCCCTCACCTATGAATCAATTACAAATGTGCACAAGTGATTAGCTGCACCACTGACCCATCATACACCCTATGAAGAAAAATGACAACACAATGAATTTAATAATATTAACAAACTGGCCAGTCAACAGGGGGCATGGGGGAAGGGGGAAAGGGGGGCATGTACACGGGTCCTCCATGATTGTGCTGTGCCAGTGTGTCACAGGGTGCACCAATGTGCCATTTGGGTGGTCAGTTGCTTGTGTGATCGAGTGTGCAGTCACACAGCTGGTTGCACAGAGCATTGAATGGCGTGGTTGGTGGGCAAAACAAGGGAGGTGATTGGTGGTTGCTGGAAGTGTGTCCATGCACATGTGGACATGTGTTTGGGATGGAAGCAGGGGGGACTAATGGAACAGTGCAGTTTATACCCATGAATGGTCCATCCTTTCATACAAATGAGGCAGTGGAGACTGCTTGGGTGTATTACCCCCATTGTGAGATCCAGTGGTGCCATCAGTAGATTCTCCTGCTAATTGGGAAACCCTGGAGGTAAGCCAGCTGCCAACTGAATTCAGTTGACTCAAGCACAGAGAAATAGTAGGGCACAGAAAAGACTCCACATAAAAGAAATTTGAGTATATGGTTCAAGTTTATACATATTGTGTAAAAACACATATTTTAGATGTGAAATGTAATTGTATTTCATACTCAGAATAAATGGATGGAAAAAGTTGTTAAAATTTCGCCTTTTTTATTTTTTATGCATGTTGTTGAATTCTGGTTAGCAGGACAAGACAATGCCTTCCTAAACCAGACTTTTTGCTTTACATGATCAAGGACATCCATCTTCTTTACAGATTTGTTTTCTGGGGATTTGTGGGTTCTTTATTGGCAGGGGTGGGTAAAGTACAACTTGGGGCTATAAGAGGAAGAATTGGAGGGACATGAAAGAGGTAAGCATATTGGTGGGAAATATTTTAGTGAGGCACTCTCCTAAATATACTACTTTGCTCACTTTCAACATGGCGATAGACATATATAATTCTATGCTTCATTGTGTCAAGACATACAACACTAGTAGGGTTCAGGAAGAAAATTGTGCCTTTATGAGATACCACGATGGTAAAGGTTTCCCCTTTGACATGATTGTCTAGTCATGTCCAACTGTAGGAGGTGGTGCTCATTTCTGTTACTAAGCTGAAGGAGCCAGCATTGTCAAGGACGTCTCTGTGGTCATGTGGCCAGCATGACAAAGTACATGCAACTGGTTCAATTTAGCAATTAAACAGCAAAGGGATTTAAATATAAAGAAAATACTTGCACCTACTACTGTTAAATGTGCCTGCATCTGTTCAAGGATAGGCATTTTAATCCCTAGCCCACTCAATGTACTTTCTGGCAGAATTTAGGAAAATTTCAGAAACCACATTATAGATTGATTGATTCAATAAAGGGAGCCACAGTTTAACATTTCCAAGACCAGTGTATTTGGATGTCTCTCATTCATAGGATTTACGTACGTCTCTCAGATGACAAATAATAGTAAGGGCAGTGCACTGTTTTCTTGTTTGGTTGGTTTCGGGGGTTTTGGAGATAAAAAGTTTTTGTAGCTACTAACTCTTTGCAGCATCTTATTGGCTGAAGGCTTTAAAAATGCTGCCTTATGTCCCTTCTGGGAGAAAGGCAGCATACAAATGAAATGAAATAAAATAAATAAGTAAATATGGACAATTAACCAGAGTGGCTCCAAGTAAAGATGAGGTAGAAGGACAAACTGATTTTGCAGCAAAAACAATTATTTCTTAACTAAAGAGACAGAAAAAGATAGCAGCAGAAACTAACACAACAGCCTATACTCAGTGCAAGCTGTTCCTCAAAATAAACAAAGGGGGGGGGAACAACAACATAGAAGTTAAGAGCCCTTCCCTTAACCAATCTAAGTGGACTTGAACTAAACTTAAGGAACTCTAGGCTAAAATACACACAGGAAGTTTATTTTTCTCTGATGTGAGGATGATGGTTTGAGACTGGGGCAACAGGCACAAGAAAGGGGAATGTCAGAGGGAGATTCAGGTAAAAAAGAGATTCTCCCTGTGTGCCTCTGTTTTTAAAGGTCTCCCTAACTTAAGGGGCAGTCTCCTAAGAGTGAAGGTAACTTGTACTGGTGGGGCAAACACAACCCAACATTTGCTTGCAAAAGAGCAGATGTGAACCTGATAATTATTCTTAAGTGGTCTGACCAGGATTTAACAATGTGGTTGCATACACAAGACAAAAAAAGCTAATCAGTATAGCTATTTTAGCTATTTAACCTCTTTGTAAATCCAGATGTGTTTGCCAGCCTTTCTGAAGACAGCATAATATCTCACCACGAGGACTGTCCCACTCTGAGCCAGTATAACATGGTCTCCATTCAGCAGAGGTAGACAGGACCATTAAACACGGATTGCTCTTAATCAATGCAACCTTTTTCTTGTCAGCAGGAGGAGAGGATGAGGGAATTTCCAGTCTTGCAGTTTAAAATGAGGCTTGGCTTTTCCAAGATGGACCAAGCATCTGGACCACCATCAGTCCTAGTTTGTTTATTATGGATTCTCTAAACTATGGCAACAGACAGCTTTTCTGTCTTATACATCAAAGGGCCAGCCTGGGGGCAGAGTGGGGGCATGGCAACCGCACACCAACTGCCCCGACTCTGTCCCCAGGCCAATGTCACGCTGCCGAAGCAACCGCATGGCGGGCGGCAAAAGGGTGTGTCTTCAGCACAGCGTTTACACACGCTGTGCCGAAGAAGCAGACAAAAGCCACTGCCGCTGCAGGTAAGGCACGCTTTCTGCATCTTCTTTTTGTGCCGTGGAAAGCCCATAGTGTGTGGTTGCTGCGGCCCCGATCCAGCAAGGAAAGGGCAGCATTTGCTACCCCTTAGGGGGCCCCTTAGGGGCCATCTGTACAGCCCCAAAGTCTAATAGTCATATTTATTGAGCGTACTTTGTTACAGTCACAAAAATAAATTTCACCTTGACTCATCCATATTATGGTGCTCCTATTCATAGATTACTTAAATTAACCTGCCTTTTCCCTTCTGCCATGATTTGGTCTTCTGTCATATCAGCTTTCTGAAGGAACCTCTACTCAGCAAACAATCCATGGACTCAAGCCTTTTACCACCTATTCTGTTGGAGTTGAAGCCTGTACTTGTTTCAACTGCTGCAGCAAAGGACCTGTGGCACAGATCACCACACAGCCAGCTCCACCTTCAAAACAGCCTCCTCCCTACATACACAGCATGACCTCAAGGAATGCTTCTTTTCAGTGGGATGCACCTCAGGAACCCAATGGTATTGTGAGAAGGTAACTGCAAGAGGATAGTTGAAGCTGACTGTAAAATATATGTTAATTAGATTAACATAATGTAATGTATTTACATTACTGACTTAAAGAGATGTGCTGCATTTTCTTGACTACCTTCAAAACAGTCACCCATTGCACTAATGGCTAGAAAGAAGCTCGAGTTTTTTTTGTTTTTAAAAATGACATATGTGAACATGGTTTTTTAAAGACTCTGTTGTTGTTAACCACCCTCAAGTCGACCTCAATTCATGGTGAACCTGTGGATGAGATAGCTCCAAGATTCCCTATCTTCCACTACTTTTCTTAGTTCTTGCAGATTCATACCAGTGACCTCCTTAATGGAATCCATCCATCTAGCATGAGGTCTTCCTCTCTTTCTAAAGACTATCTGAACAAAACAATATCCTTTGATATTAAAGGGTCTTTTAATAGATTTTTTTTCAGAGGTGTTAGCCTGGTTGAAGAGAAAGTGCACAATAACCTTGTAAAAGAAACTAAAATCTCGGAGATTCCTGAGATGACCTGTTTTGTTGACAGAGGGGTACATTAAATTCTGTTCTACTACTGAAATAAATGACTAGTGAGATTCTGATTTTAACCAGATTATTTTGATTAACGCAATGGCATCTGCATCAGGATAGAGTTCATATGCATAGCACCCATTTGCTCATGTGTATTATTGCTGTGTAGATAAAGATTAAGAACTATCATATTTGATAGTCATGGGAAAATCCCACATATATAGCAACTCAGCATCTAGAAAATTGTTTGCTGATACAGCAAAGGAAGTAAAAATATATATATATTAGATTCATGATGCATTAGCGTTCAACAGTTTCCTACTGATTGTTCATAATAGGACACTGGAGATATTTTTGTTCATCTCTAAGCTTTCAGGGTTATTTGCCCAATATATGTCAGTGATGCTTTGTTTTCATACTGACATACAATTTAGTTGTAACTAATTATATAGAATACTATTAATTTGAATACCGTTTGTGGCCTACAGAATTCTGAAACAAGTTTGGAAGAGGTACTTCAGTTTGATCAGCAGCTAAACACCTAGTGTGAAAAGTAAGGCAGTGTTTATCAGTTGTGTATTGCTCACTTGTACCTCCATTTGTTCCCCTAGGTATGAACTCCACATGCATTCATCCTGCCCTCCTCCTTTACAGCCAATAGAAAAGACTTGCAGGCCTGGCCCAGTTGAAGTGAAATATACAGGAAATGACCAGCAGTCCAATGTGAGTGATCTACAGCCTTATACAACCTACAAGCTGAGAGTGGTATCCTATAATTCAGTTGGCAGCACATCTTCAGACTGGATCAGCTTTACTACAACAAAGGAAGGTGAGTTTACGTAAGCAAGTATGCATGTATGTATTTTGACTGGTCTTCACCACTAAGAACATTCCCACTCTGACTAGGGATTATGTAAAGGACTGATTTCACCTGAATCCTCTAACAAATTACCTTGCTTTACAAGTAATGAATAGTTATAGCCTAGTACAGCAACTAAAATCTCATCTCATCAAAATTTGCTCTCTGTTGGGTTTTCTGATAAGCCAGGTCATGGAAAACGCAAGCCTGTCAAATTTTCCTACCACAAGCTTTGAGTGTGCCTTCAAATTGCCTGTCAATTTATGGTGACCCCATGAATTCCATAGGGCTTTTTTAGGCAAATACTAGATATGGTTTTGCCAGTTCCTTCCTCTGAAATATAACCTACAGCACCTGGTATTCATTGGCTCTCTCCCATCCACGTACTAACCAGAACTGATCCTCCTTAGCTTCCAAAATCAGAGTAGAGCTGATCCCATTAGGGTATTTAGGTAGCCTTTCAGGTTATTAAAAATACCAACTGTATATACCGTAACTGATTTCATTGTTTGATTTCATTGTATTCTGTGTTGCTGTGAGCATTGTCAAAACTTTTAGCTACTATACCAGCTCCTTCAGAGGCATGCCTGTATTACAAGCTAAAAACTAGAATAACCATGTCAAAAATTAGGAAAACTATGTAGAAGTGTTTATTTGAGTGTCATCTGGCATGAGAGCAATCATAGAAAAAAAAGTGGTTGCTATACATTTATTTATTTTTATATTTTAATAAATAAAATATAGGATCCCCCCCCCCCCCCCCCCGCAATCGATGAGAAGCAGAATTCAAACATGTGGGGTGCAATTTAAGTTTCTCAGGGTGTTAACCCTTTTAAAGGGAAACAAAAATATGCAATTATTAAAGTTAAACTTCTTAAGAGTTCAGCTTTCATCAGCAGAATAGCAAAAGTGTGGGGCAGAATATTTATTCTAAATCTGCCTTTCTAAAGAATAAAGACTTACTCTAAAAAAACAACAAACATGCAGTTTGTAGTTTAAAAACAAATAATAATGACTTTAATAAATAAATACATAACAAACTAAATCCTAACCTAACTGGTGATGGTTTGGGAAAAGAAATGAAGTCTCACTATTATTAATATAGCAGGAAGAGACTTAACTTCACTCAGAGGAGACTCAAACAAAAATCCACCAAACAGTGATGCCTTTATTGGCCAACCTAAATACACAATATACTTGTTGCAAGCTTTCAAAGCTCCACTGGCTTCTTCATCAGGCAAGATGTTACAAACCAAAACAGGAGAGAAATTGGAGATGTTAGTAAGATGCCTGCATTTTGTTGTTTCTGTCCTTAGTTAAGATGGTATGGGGAAGGCATCTCTTGCAGGCTGGCTCTTCCTCCTTCTCTCCATGTGGCTATTAGGAGATTTCAAAGTCCTGGAAATTTAAAGTCAATTTGTATCTCAACAAGGACTCCTCTCTTGCAATCCAATGTGTGTCCATTCCTGTGAGGCCACAGGCCTCTTTGTAGGCAAAGAACAATGGATTTCTCAAAAAGCAAAAGATGTTTTTGCATCAGGAATAATTTGGTAGGTGTAGAGGTAAAACATGCTAATCCAGTCCAAATTTAAGAAGAAGAAGAATGGTTTTACCTTGGTTTAAGGTCCCAATCCATTGTTATCACTGTTTGGTGGATTTTTGTTTTAATTTGCTAAATGGCCAACACAGCTACCCCTGCATATGTTCAGAGGAAACTATTACTCCATCTTAGACTGAGAGGAGACTGTTTAGAATCTTCAGAGAGGGTCTGTTAAACAGTCTCCAAGAATGAGTGACAGAAATCACATGTTTAGATAGAATGACATAGATAGAAGGAAGTCCCTGTCTATCTAAGGAGGGAAAAGAGAATGTAATACATAAAATGTCCAACTAAACACAGCACTTAATACAGTGTTATATTATCCAGAGGTCTCTTTCTCCTTCTTGATATGCTTTTATGTTTACTTACAATTAATTTCCATCCTGCAAATGTCCCTTTTCATGTTTTCATCAAAAATGTCTGATTAAATCCAATATTAATCCTACCTAGAGCGGACCCATTGAAATGGTGGTACTTACTTGTTAATGTGCTCAAGTCCCATTGATTTCAGTGGGTCTACTTTTTGTCAAATCTTCATGTTTGCTGCTTCAGCCTTACCTGTCCATTCTGAATTCTCCTTTATTGTCAGTTTCTCCTCTCTACATTGGTGGGGCTTTAATTACTAATTTTCTCTTGCTTTTTCTTTTAATTTTTTTAAAAATTGTAACAGGTAACAGCTACTCTGAACGGAGGCTAAATGTTCATATAGGCGTGAGCCTTAGGTGTATGGCCGTTCCATTTATGGACTGAGCTCGCTCTGTTTTGTAGGATGAATATACCTTTCTTTTAACATGATTCCAAATGATCTCAAAGAGTATGATTTCTCATTCCTTTTGGAATTCATGGCATGGCTTGATCATGTTACTCAAAAATGATTCTTCGGCTTTTATCATAACATTTCTGTTTTTGGAAAACAACTGCCTTTGAGTTTATAAACAATGCTTTGTTTAAAGAAATACTTAGTATGTAGGATAAATTTCACACAAACATCCACTTAATGGTCCAAGACCTCAAAAAACAAGCATGCGTTGCTAAATTGGCAAATTGGGTGGAAAGGTTAGAATAAATAGGGTATGAAAGGCAGGCCTTGGAGAAGAGAGATTGCCCTTTCTACAATGTGACTTGCATTAGGAATGTAGTAATGAGTAGTTGACATGGTTAGCTAGTTTCAAAGTGCAGCAGGGAATTCCTCATAATATCAAATATTTGCTTTAAAACTTGCCTAGGTTGTATTTACCAATGTACTTTCTTTAACATCCAAGACATGATCATTTAATTTGATTTGGCAAGATTTTTCCATTCTTGGAAGGAGGGGCATTTTGGAAGGCAGTGGGAGACAGATTATGTTGTATTCCTTGCCAGGGATAGGCAAAATTATGTGACATTATGGAAAGAAGGACAGTTGCCCTCTGGTTCCACTTCTGCTTTCTTTTTGCCTTACCAAGGAGGTTTCTTTCCTCTAGCTTTTAATCTTAAGTCTTTCTTCTCTCTGCTCATTTTGGTTTTTGAACAATGGCTGGGATTCTTTTGCTTAGTCTCACCAAGAGAACAGTTGAATCAATAGTTGGATGGTGAGTCAACACATCAGTAAATCCAGTTCATTCAGTGGCTCTACTCTAATCAAGACTGACAATAGGATTTGGGCCCAGATTTTCAAACCTTCAAGAGGTAATCCACTGGGTGACCTTGGGCAAATCACACTCTCTCAGCCTCAGAGGATGGCAATGGCAAGAAACTTGCCAAGAAAACCCTGTGATAGGTTCGCCTTACGGTTGCCAAAAGTTTTAAACTACATAAATTTTAAAAATCTTATGTAGTTCGGTGCCACTTTTGCTTCTTCTGCCCCCTTCCTTCTTTAAATAAAGAAAGGAAAGAAATCCTCTGCTTGTGCTTTTCTCGATTGCTCTTTTCATCTTGGGCACCAGGCAAGAGGACTCCTGTAAATGGGGGAAAAGATGACTTTTTGTCAGCATGTCCACCAGTGCCAGTGAAATGGCTCACCTCTGTGGCTGTACATGTGAATACACTTCCTTCTGCAAAGGCTATAAGCTGCTGAAGAACACAACTACCTCAGAGCCTCCAAATACCCTGATTTGGCAAGAACAGTGCCAATTAAGCTTCTGGCATCCCACTTTTTAAGCTGCTTATAAACTGTCCCAGTTTCTTTCTCCTCCTCCCACTTTCCCTCATAGTCCTCAGCTTCATTCAATTTCTGCAATCAGAGTTGAAAACATAAAAATAGTTTGCACTCAATCAACTCAGCAGTGGGAAGAGAAATGAAATGAAATGAAATTTTACCTTTCCCAGTAGACCCAGGCAAAAGTGTACTGCCACAATCTCTCCTAGCTTGTGTGTTCCTTTTCATTACTAACATTTGCTATCTTGACCACATGCTGATATTGCTCGGCCACACATGTCCTTGTTTCTTCCGTGAACTATTGTGCTGGTCTATGATCGTAATAAAAATTCTATTCTGTTCTATCAGTGAACTATTGGAGGGTATGTTGCCAAGCCTAACTATGGCACTACCTTTCCATGGCGGTAGTATTGTATGCTTCTGTGATGCAAGAAGCTATGCTGATGGTTTCAGTGCTGCTGAGGAGCCAGACTAAATGTCCCAAGCAACTACTGGCAGCAGCAGTAGTGTGTGTATTGTGGTGACAGTGGCAGAGAAACTGTGAGAGACAATAGCAATGATACTATAGCTAACACTTGTTAGTTCTGCACAGAAGGAGGCACAGGAGACCTCTTTTGAATTCCTTTTACCATAAACCCCCTATGTTTTATCAGTCTGTTTAACTTGTACACTGAACATATCATATGTACATCTGGATTAATTTTATAGCAAGGGGTGTGAAAATTGGAGAAAGGAACATCAACAATTTAAAATATGCAGATGACACTGTACTGCTAACAGAAAATAACAAAGACTTGGAATAATTATTGAAGAAAGTCAAGGAAGAAAGTGCGAAGGAACATTTACAGTTGAATGTTAAGAAAACAAAAATAATGACCACACATGATTTAGTTAGTTTAAAATAGACAATTAAGACATTGAAGTAATTTAAGATTTTCTATATCTTGACTCAGTCATTCATCAAAATGGAAACTGTAGTCAAGAAATCAGAAGACTAGGACTTGGAGAGGTAGCTTAGAAGGAACTAGAAAAGATCCTGAAGTGTAAAAATATAACATTGAATACTAAAGTTAGGATTGTCCATTCCCCATTTCTATGTATGGTTGTAAAAACTGGGCAGTGAAGAAAACAGATAAGAAGAAAATTGACTCATTTTAAATGTGCCTCTGATGTTGGCCATACATGTCCCAGTTTTCATCTGTGAAATGCTGGAAAGTATGGCATTTTTACATTGATAGAGGCAGCTAGAGGGTATCATAGGGATCTTGAGAAGGATGCGTATTTCTCTGAATGTTGTGATATAGTTCTTCACTCAAAATGCATACAAAAATGTGCATTTCAGGAATCATAGATATGATTTAAAGGCAACTTTTGATTGTGGGTGGTTTTTTGGTTGGGTGGATTTTTGCTTGCTTGTTTGTTTTTGTTTATCCAGCTTGGAAATGTTACTTTTGTGAACTAAAACTCTCCGAATCCCCAACGAAGAATGGCCATCTTGTCTTTCTGAGAGATCATGGCCATATTCTTTTTTTGGGGTGGGGTGGGAGCTGTAGTCCAAACAGACAGTATGACCATAATGTCAGAGGATATTTATAAGGTATACTCTCTCTCTCTCTCTCTCTCTCTCTATATATATATATATAAAGAGTAGTTTTTTCAAGCTCTTGGGGTGGGGAGAACTTTGATTGAACTCGAGTGATACAGCCTGAAAACAGACTGACCCATTCAGTCCTCACAGAATAAGAGAAAGATAGTGGAGGAACAACTGCTTATTTTCAAATAGCCATACAGGTGATGGGGCTGGTGAAAATCAGAGTCTTTAACCATATCAGTGTCTATAATCCCATGAGATCACTGTTAAATTGCTTCAGGATATGGATATTGATAAAGTAAGAATTATAGCAAAAATAGCCACAGACAAAATTTACTATATTGGGCATCTTTCCTTTGAAAATGATTATTTAGCCAAGACTGATTGGAGGAGAGAAGGCTTTAAATTACCTGTCTCGGCATTTATGCCATCATATCTCAGTACATTCCTATTTTTCATCAACAGCTTAATTTGGTGTTAAAGTTAGTAAAAATTAGTGACCTAAGAAGCAGATTTCTCTGCAGCTTTATAGCAATGGATTTGCTATGAAAGGTTGGCATTTTAGGAGTCATCATTACAGGTCCCTCTGATTATATAATCTAGTTAGTTAATTATTATATTAATTTATTCAGCTAGTTAACACCATCAGTGCCTCATAACTGTTGTGTGACCTCTGTGATTCTTTGTTTCGCACAACAGGGACCAGTGCCATATTTAGATCCATTGGCTTCAACTGATTCCTTCTTTTCTAGAAACTCTTTGTAGACCAGAAGTCAATGGCTCATGAAACAGCACCAGTTGAGTCACCACAACTTTGAAAAGTTCTGCTGTACAAGAGTCATAGAAGGAAAATGAACTGAATTCCTTCAAGCCAGTCTGAATATTTTAAAAGTACCTGATATTTGCTACTTTAGCAAAGTACCTGAAATGTTTATAAAAAATTCACTGAAGAGAAACCATTGATTTTTGTAAATGCCATTGATGTGGGCAGACACTTAAATCACCTTCTTCCTTATAATTAACACTTATAATTAGCCACCTTGAATCCTATTTAGGCTAGGCAGGGGGCAGAGAAGTAGTCGGGGTATAAATCTAGTAGCTAACTTAAAAGTTTTTGAGTCCCTTCAAAATTTAAATATTCAATTAATGAGTGCCTGGTTAGTCAATAGCCACTGTAAATCTTGGTATGTTTGGGGCAGTGTAATCTGGAGATTAAAATGGGTCTCTGGGTCTGCTTGATCATTATATTGTCAATAACTGAAAGAGGTAATGTTGAAATATGCCTCATTTGCCAGAGCATATGGCATTGGCTTATATGTGGCTTGCATGGCCAGCTAGCCAGTGTCTAGGACAGCGGTGAGTGAAGTATAGCCCATGGGCCTCATGCAGTGCTGAAGCATTGTGGCCCCGGGCCCCCAAGGAGTCAATTTTTTTAAAGTCACCTCCAAGTCAGTGGTGTAGCTGAGGTTGGTGTTACGTGATGCCAGGGCAAACTGCTCAGAAGTCTTTTCAAAACTGGAAGTGTTTCTCTGGCCTAAATTGGTTCAAGTGGTCCACTATGCTCCCTAGAAGTTGATTAGCAAATGCTTGTGGCAAAATTGTTTTGTTTTTTTCAGGGATGTGGTGGTTCAGTCCTCCAAGTTCTTGTCAGTATATTTTTGCCCCAGGCTGTGTAAAATGTCTCAGGGGTATGCAATGGGTTAAAGAAGAAATGCTGACTCAGAGGAAGCTGATGCAACTTGAGCATGGAGATGAGTCATAGCAAGTCCAAACTGCACTGTCACTGTGGATACATGACAGGAAGCTGATGAAACGCTAGCAGGGGGTTGGATCAGAATCCTAACTAGAGTTTGTGTATATAAGGATGAATGCTCCAGTACACAGTGTGATGGTGTGGATGTCGGTTGATGGTGGAGCATTATGCTGGTTTGTGTAAATATTGCTGTATTGTGATTGTAAATATTTTCTGCAACTAAAATTAAAAACCTCTTTGGAAGAACTTCAGAAGTTGTGAACTACTTCCAGACTCGAGAGTGGTGTTTGTCTTCCTGGCTGGCAGTCTTCCGTGTGTGGACACAGTTGTACCCCATCACTAACAATTCTCCCGGGGGGGCTCAAAGGGGACACCCTAGCCTCCTAAAGTTACCTATATCACTGCCAATAAGAGTAGCTGTGATGCTGTTACATCACTGTGAATCCTTGTTCCCTTCAACAGCTGCTATATGGTAGTAAGGATGATCAAGAATCACCGGTCACTAGCTAGCCTCCTTCTTTTTCCAGAATGTGAGCAATGGTGGCTACTCTTCCTCATCAGTATGAATTAATAAGCAGGAATCAGCACTGAAGAGGAGCCACTGACATAGAACTTTAAAGGAAAGGAGGAGGGCTCACCAAACATGCCTTTTTGGCAGATTCAACCAGGGAGCTTTAATCTGGAAATTGTTGCTGTTGTTTTTGTGTGCCTTTCAAGTTGTTTCCGACCTATGGTGATCCTAAGGCAAGCTATCAGTTTTTTGGGGCAAGATTGTTCAGAAGGAGTTTTACCAGTGTCTCTCTCTGAGCCTGAGAGTATGTGACTTGCCTATGGATACCCAGTAGGTTTCCATGGTTGAGCAGTGATTTGAACCCTGGTGTCCAAGACCATAGTCCAATGCTCAAACCACTATGCCACACTGGCTTCTAACTTGGAGAAAGAGATTGTGCAGTTTCCCAGATACTGTTGGACTACAACTCCATTGAGACCATATAACCATCCCATCATCTGTCCCCAGTTGGAGACTCAGACATTCTCCACTCCTGCTTTAACTGGAGATTTGAATCACCCTTTCAGCAGCCTGTTCCTGCTTCATTTTATAGGAGGTTGGAGAAAAGTAAGAAACTTTATGGCTTCAGGGACGGTCCTGATGCTAGCAAGTAGTGTTGCAAGGATATTGAATGTATATGAAACATATTAAACATGTAAAGTGTTCAGTATAAATGGTGTGTGTCCCTTTTCTGGCTGTAGCAACCCACAAGGAGACAAACTGATTCGCCACAGAGGTGCCCATGTAGTGTCCTTTCTCTCCATAGCTCAGCCAGTAGAAAGTGGGCTCAGTTGTTTATAGTGACCTCCTTAATCTCTAAAATTTAGAATCTCATTTATAGATGAACTCTTTTTTCTGTTCTCTTTTGCCAGTACCTCAATACAAAACTCCATTTATAGTTGTGAGCAATTTATCTACCATCTACCTCGACTGGAGTCACACCTTCCTACTGAATGGGCCGCTGAAGGAATATGTGCTAATGGAGGGAGGGCAACGCATCTACAGTGGCTTTGACACCAGCCTATATTTGCCAAGGACATCAGACAAAAGTCAGTTTGAGTCTCATAATTTTCTGATTTTATAGTAACATGTCTCATACGTGTTATATTTTAGATGTTTGTTTATCCCCTGCTCCTATATTTTGATCAAATTATCTTTATGGCAGTCTATGACTGATTTATTTCCTATTTATTTATTCATTTAAATATTTCTATCTTGCCCTATAATGAAAAATCTCAGGATCCCATATCATAGAATCAATTTGATCACTATAAAACAATGTAAATTGTAAAAATGATTTTAATAGGCTAAAAACATGCTAAACAATTTAACAAGCTAAAGGAAAACCATTTAAAACCAATGAAAACAGTTTAAAATGATTTTAAACCATACCTATATACAGATTTTCATAAAACTAATTACCCCATTCCCAAAGAGTTTTTATTTGGTGGTAAAATGGCAGCAATATTGGCATCAATCAGTCCTTGGGGGTATTCCATAACTGAGGTGCCACATTTTAAAAGACCTTTCCATTCAAGCTCCCACCACAATTTGGCCTGATCCTCCAGCAGACTTCAAAACTTCAACACGAGTATTTACGGAGAGGCATTCCTTCAAGTATCATGGTCCCAAGTCATTTAAGACTTTGAATGTCATTACCAGAACCTTGAATTCAAACTAGAAGCCTAATGGCAGCACAAACAATTCCTTCAAACTGATGTTATATGATTTCTATATAGGGTTCAGACCAACAGTATGGCTGCTGCATTTTGCACTACCTGCAGCTTTCGAGTCATCTTCAAGGATAGCCATTCCAGATTCTGAAGTACATAAACAAAAACACTGTGCCTACACACATAACTCAGGGACCCTGAGTCCTTTAAATAATGGACAGGACCAGATTATGTTTCCTTTCAGTTCAACAGTCCTTGAGCAATGTAATGGGTAGTTTCAGCAAAAAAAAATTGTTCGTTGCTTGCAGCCATCATATCCTCTTTGTACAATAATGTCTATGATGGGTTCTTTCTCTTCACCTGTATGCCTTGAACTGGAATTTAGCAAAAACAGAATTACTGTACAAAAATTACATTTAAGACAAGGAATAATACCTCTCTGGTCAACTCTAGTGTACCATTGCCATATGTCCTGTGTGTAGCGTTCAAGTCACCTGTCAACCTATGATGACCCCATGGATTTCATAGGGTTTTCTTAGTTAAGGAATACTCAGATGTGGCTCTGCCACTTCCTTCCTTTAAAATATAGCCTAATCCATCTGGTATTTGTTGGTGGTCTCCCATCCAAATCCTAACCAGGGCTGACCCTGCTTAGTTTCCAAGATCATGTGGGATCTGGTACCTTTAGGGTATTTAGGCAGTTACCATGGATATAGATACTTCCTAGCTTACAAGGCTCTGTCTACTGTAGCATCCTGACTCATCACAGTAGCAATGTTCTCCATGTCATATTTACCAAACCAAGTAAGAATTTATTCAACAACAAATTGCAAGGGATTATAGTCTTGATGAAGCCAAGCTTTCCTTTGAGTAGTCCAAATGATCTGGTATTCAGTATAAAATTGGTAGAATGTGAGTGACCAAAATAGCTAGTTAAAAGCCAATGTGACAATTCATTCTTCCATGGAGCCCTCCTTATTCCTTTCCTCTCCCATGTCAGGCTGGACTTTGGCCAAACACATACTGTCCATTGTCCACAGCTGGAGAGATGTACATGTACCTTCACTTTCTAACTAACTTTCTCCTTCTCAAACTATATGTATAACAGGAGAGTAACAACTGGATGCCTTCTATGGGATACACACCAAGATCTCTAAATGAATAATAATAATAATAATAATAATAATAATAATAATAATAATAATAACAACAACAACAACAACAACAGCCCTGAACTATTAGTGTAAACAAAGGGACAGATATGGAGGGGAAGTGAAGAAACAAGGTTTTATGCTAATTACTCCCTGTAGATGTGTGTATGCTGATGTAGCGACACTACCGTTTTTAAGATGGTATTGTTGTTGTTTTACAAAAAAGACGATAGATATGTATAAAGAGAATTGTTTAGACATAAACATGAAATAACATCTGAGATGTTTGTATAATGTTTCAAGCATTCCATTTTTTTTCTCAGCCTATTTATTTCAGGTATCATGCACCACTGATGAAGGGAGCGCAATAACACCAGTGATCAAATACAACACTGCTTCAGGACTTGGTAAATTCTTCAGGCACATGCATAACAGTATTTGCTATTGCTAAGTGCATAAGAATAGACCTGGACAAAGAGTAATGTCATCCACTTTGTTTCTGTGTTCTTCAACACTTTAAAGCAGGGGTAGGCAACCTTTCCCCTTTAAGGGCCGAGGGACTTCAGCTCCCAGAAGCCTCAGCTATGTTGGCCAATAGTCCCATGTTGGCCAATAGCTCCTGGGATTCTGGGAGCTGAAGTCCCTCAGCCTTTAAAGGGGAAAGGTTGCCTACCCCTGCTTTAAAGTAAGGGTGGGAAACTACATCAGGACCAAAAAGTGCATAGTAACCCCCAGTGGATATCTTCCTTATGTACCCACCCCAAAATTGTAGGCCAAGATTCTGTATCGCATTAGGGTGCATGTACACTTTAGAAATAATGCAGTTTGACAGCACTTTTACTGCCATGGCTCCATCCTACAGAATCCTGGGATTTGTAGTTTTTTGAGGCACCAGCACTCTTTGGTAGAGAAGTCTAAAGACCCTATAAAACCACAGACCCCAGGATTCCATAGGATGGTGCTACACCACTTATAGTAGTGTCAACCTGCATTATTTCTGCTGTTTGAATGCACCCTTAGAGTAAAAACTCCCCGTGCAGAGTTACAGTATGTCTCCCCTCTCATCCATCTAAAACCCACATTTTAGTTGCAGGGGACCCCTTCCATAGCCATTTAGTGACTAGTGGGGGGCACTGGAGAATATCTGATTATGTCCCCTAGCCAGAGGCAGAGCTGTGAACTATATTCTGTGACCTCCAGAGGACCCTCATAGATGTCCAATTCTGTCCTCAGAGCCAAGACGCTGGTGTGTGGGTGTGTGCTTGGAACAGGCAAACTTTTCTGCAAGGACTGAACAGAGCCAGACAGAGGTGGCCTCTGCTAGGAAGCTTAGTGGTGTGTAAATATGATGGATGGACAGGGCCACCCACCCAACTTTGTGTATAGTTGTTCCCATAAGGGAGGTGTCCTTTATACCTCCCTGCAGGTGTCAAACTACCTGCCCAATGGTGTTGTGTGAGCAGTTTAAACCTATAGTATCCTGTCCTTGATACTCTCATCAAAGGCCAAACTGGATGTGACTTGAATTTCATGAAAGCAAACTATGAATTTTTTTTATTTGAATAACCACTGTAAAATAGCCTGAGCAGTTTCCAAGATCAGCTGGGGTGGGGTGAGAAGGTTACATTCATTACCACCCTCTTGAATAAAAGTTATTGTCTAAAACTTCTAATTCCATTTCAAGGGAAGTCTCCACCAGAGACACTGGGATGAAATTGTTGAGGTTTCCTGGGACCATGGTAGGGTGAGAGAAAGTGAAATCCTCCTTACTGCTTCACCCAAACCTGCCCCCCTTCCCATGGTCCCAAAGCTGCTTGGAATTCTGGGCAGTTGTTATGTATGTAACAAAAATAGGTACACCAATTGCATTAATACAATTAGCATTATGTCTAGTCTGGCCCCAAGTTGAAGCTTGCACACAGCTAGGTGTGACCTTGAGTAAACAATTAGGAAAAATGGAAAAGAAAGATCAGTCTTTGTTCATTCATAAGCTGGGAGATTGCCTCCCCCCGCCCCCGATGTTCTTCTGTGCCAGTCATTTCCATTGATGTGCATGTTCATACAAAATCCACAAGACATTGCTTTGTGCTTGCAAAAGCAAAGTGGGTGGCATGCAATTCACCTTTTTTTTTCTCTAGAGAGAGAAGATAAAAGAGAGAGAGGAAGAAGAGAGACCAGTGAAGGCACTTTGTGGTTCTTCCCTGTTAAACTTCTTTAAAATGCTGCCTTACCTATATATATTATAGGCATATTAAAAATGCTGTCTTCCCAGACTTTCCTGATTTTAAAAAAAGCTCTCTCAAGGGTTACATTGACCACAGTCATTCCAGTTCCTTTGGCTTAAGCACAAAAAACCTTTTTGCAACATACCTTCTTGAAACACATACGCACACAGAGGGAAGGGGGCTGATAATTGTTTCAGCTGTTCAAGGTTACTTTGATGAATCTGCCTCAGCTTTGACACATACTCCCGCACCTCCTTTTGTCTGGTAGGTGCCAATGCAGGGGTGATTTCCAACCCAAGCTGCAATGCCAAGACTTAAAACTCAGTCTCCAGAGTGCAGTAAGCTTTATATTCCAGCCCACTAGCATATTGAGCCATTGCAGCATCTCAAAAATGAGCAGCGTGTGACAAACTGCCACTAACATCTTTCCAAGACCTTATAAAATCAAATAAAGGGAGCAAATAGATCACACAGCACTCTCTTTCTAAAACAACATCTTCTTCACTTCCTGTGCTTCTTTTCCCTTCCTGAATTTCCCAGGTCCCATATTAACGACCCCAGAAGGAAATCACGAAGCAGAGAAAAAGGAGGCAACATTCTACACAGAGTTGTGGTTTGTAGTCCTGATGGCTATCCTTGGTTTGATCCTTCTGGCAATTTTTCTGTCCACAATTCTACACAGGAAAATCAGTAAGCAGCCATATGCACGAGAAAGGCCTCCTTTAGTCCCACTTCAAAAGAGGATGTCGCCGATGAGTGTCTATTCACAGGGAGAAACGCACATGGTAAGATACTCGGCTTGAAGATTGTTTCCCAGAGGGAACCTCTGCGAACATGTTATCTGTATCTTTGTGCCCATGTATGTTTGCAGAGCCACGTCCATTCTTACACATGTACATACATGCATAACCATGCACATACAATATACACCCTCCAATTTTTCAAAGATGAAAACTGGGACATCCACCAGAGCAACATCCGAGTGTGGTCATGATGGCAAAAGTTATTAATAAGCTAGGAGAAGCTACGGCAGTTGTCATTTGCCTGTGTCTACAGAGAACAGCAAGATTCCACCCCTTTATCTCCTCACCTTCTTGCTGAGTTAATTGAGTACAATCTACTTTTGGACTTTTAATTCAGTTTCTTGCAGCTGAAGTAAGCTGAGGACAAATAAAGTAGGTGTAGGAGAAAGAAGCTGGGACATTTTTAAAACAGCTGAAAACATAGGATGACAGTGGATTGACAAGGACTGTCCTTACCAAATCAGGACAGTTTGAGGGTATATATATTGACACAAGCTTTGAGAGCAAAGAGCCAATAGAGAGATACAGCTCCTAGAATCATAGAATCATAGTATAGAGTTGGAAGAGATCACAAGGGCCATCCATCCAACCCCTGCCATCAGGAACTCCCAATCAGAGCATCCCCGACAGATGGCCATCCAGCCTCTGCTTAAAGACCTCCAAGAAGGAGACTCCACTACTCTCCGAGGGAGTGTGTTCCACTGTCGAACTGCCCTTACTGTCAGGAAGTTCCTCCTAATGTTGAGGTGGAATCCTACCGTAACAGTGTCTGCTAGAGTCCATTGTATGCGAAGTGTAGTTCATGCTAGTATGCTGTAGTGGTCTGGGTGTTGGACTAGGACTTTGGGAGAGTCCCAGGTTCAAATCCCCACTCAGTTATGAAAACCCACTTGGTGACTTTGGACAGGTATCATGACTTGCAAATAAAATAAAAGACCACAAGGCAGCCAAAGTTAAAGCTGATTTTATTGTGGCAAAATTTGTTAAGCATGTGCTTAAGCTATAGGGTTCCATCCAATTCAATGCTGGTGGTGCAAAAAGCCCTCTTCATGCAGTTGTGTGAGAATGTATCTTGCCCCATTCATCCATTGCTGTTGCAGTGTGGTGGACCAGCAACAGCAACAGGCAGCTACAGAGGCTGCAAGGGTAACAAGGAGGAGATCAAGGGAAAGAGGGATTCACAGTAGTAGTAGCAGCAATAGGGGCCCTCTCAGTGAGGGAAGTTACATCCTGATGTAACAAAAAAACAAAACAAAAAACACTTGCACCAAAGGTCTTAGCTTTGTGCACACTCTGCTAAAAAAAAATTGCTGGGAGTTGCACCTGAACAATGACATAGTAGGATCCAGGCCATTATGTTTGTGTGTGTGTCACTGACATAACCACCTAGCCTAAGTACTTTGGGGGAAATTGTGGAAGGAGGTTGTGCAGTCCCCCCCCCCTTGCTACACAACCACATCCTGATGTTTATAAAGCACTCACCCACAACCAATCAGAAGATGGAAGTGTGCATTTGCTCAGCTTGGTTCTTGCAGTCAGGAAAAAGTACACCGGAGATTTGGTGTGATGGGGAGTGAAGGCTGCTCCAAGCAGATGAAATCTGGTGACTGCTCAGATCTGCTGGCCACTGATGGCCCTGGGAATGCACTCCAGAGCTCTCAGGTTGCAGTTAACACCGCCAGGAGAAGTAGCCCAGCCCTCCAGAGTCATAATGCTGGCAGAGTTTTACCCATGTGCATCACAGTATCTATAGGATCTTGGCCTCCAGCAGGTGACCTGTGCCATGTTGTCCCTGCTCTTGACATAACAACATAAACAAGCACACTCAGGTTACGTTTTTAACAACCAGGTGATATGGACTGGAGATGGGAAAACCCATGGCATAGGTAAGCATGCTTAATGTTTGGGAACTGTCAGTTTTGGTGGGATCCCCATATTGGATTTAATGTCTACTTCTGCCCACTGGTGCCATGAGGGGTCTAATCTTAGAGAGCTTAATTTCAGTAAGATGATAGCTAAGTAAAGGGAAGCTCTGTGTCTCAGGATGTGAAGCTTGGTAAAGTTACTAAACCTGAAGAAGGAAGCAAGTGTTTATTGGTTCCTTGTGCTTTTCTAAAGAATCCACAGCAGAATTATATAGCTAGCCATTTCTCAGTTCCCACATGTGCTATGTTCTCTCCCGCTCCCCTCCCCATTTCAAACTGAACAGCATGCTTAAATGTTTCTGTCGTTTTCACAGCTCAAGCCTTTGTTAAAAGCCTTTTAAAGACTACCGCAAGCTGACAATTTTAATTTTTATGTAGACCCTTAAGGACCTGTCAGAGCCATGGCTACTGTTAGAGCATTACTGAGTTAGGGGGCCAAGCGGGTGCCTTAAAGGAAAATGTTTGTGTTTCAAGAATGACCCTCAGGAGCCCGGGGATGCTGCTCTCAGCAACATTTCTATGGTGACTAGGGTTGGTTGTAAAGGCTAAATTAGGGGCTGCTTAACCAATTTTATTTTGGTTTCTGAAAGAGAAAAATGAGCTTTGAAATAGGCTGCTTTGCCATGAAGGTTTATAGGAATAGTCATTTGTAGCTGGAGGAAACATCCAGGAGCAACAGTCAAAAACTAAGAATGTACTTAGGTTAAATGTGTGAAAAGTAGCAATTGTTAGAAAAAGAAAAGAAAAGGCTCTGGAGTATTCTGTATGTTTTATTCAGGCATTCTTGCTACTGTAGCATAAGAGGTCTAGTGGAGAGCACTTCATAAACTACTCTCCCTGCTCATTGCCAGATACTCAGTTTGCCCTGCTTTCTGCTTCTACCACCAATGCTAGTACCCAAATATGATATCACAGAACTACAGTAGGACGCTGCTTATAACAAATCCAACTACTGGTCTATCTAATTTAGTATTATTTATTAAACAAGCAGAAACATTCCAGGGTTTCCAACTGGGGAATACTCCATGAAAGAGAAAATACTGGTCCAATCATGAATGCTCCTCAGTTGCTCCTGCAGAGAAGTTCGACCTTGGTGCACTTGACGAGCCCATTCTCAGACAAGAAATGGATGTGTGCATTTGTGTATGTGAACTGCAGATTTCTTGGCTTAAACTGGTATAATTATAAAAGCAGCTGTGCCAGATATTAATTTTGACATTCACTTCAAACCAGGATACCTAAAACAACAACAACAAAAAACCCAACACCAAACTAGGGCTAGTTTGTTGGTTGGTCACATTTAGAGGAGATCCAATGGAATCAGTTGCTGAATGCTGGCCAACATGTAGGTAAATACAACTGATTTGGTGACTGTACTCTAGTCAGGACAACAACTGGATTTAGGCCTAGATTACCCCACCCCCTCATGTTTCTCAATGCATGCAGTATGGTCCACAGTACCTTGTTGTTTCTCTTGCATTTTCTTATTCTCAGGGTGCTGTCTCTCCCACTGGCATCATCTCCACCCTCACCATCTCTTTCCTCATTAGCTCTCAGTACTATTAAATCCAATTGGTGCTAGCAGGCCATGCAATTTTTGCTGATGCATCTCCAAAAATCCTGTGTACCAAATCACTATACATCACAGACAGATTATGTACCAAAGAAAGCAAATGAGACAGAGGACAGGAAAGGCAAAGAAGAATGAGAAAGACAATATTAGAAAGCAGCAGTTGACAATGGGCACATAGGGACAAAGGGTTTTTAGATAGCTTTGAAAAAATGTATTTTGATCAAGCTTGATTCCATATGTCACTCTTTATCATTTTTGTACTACTGAAGCTTCTTTTCAACTCAGCCCTAAAATGTGCAGTGGAAATCATGACCAATGTCATAGCTATATTCCATCTCTTTTTCTGACCCCTGAAACTCACCTCAAAAGCCAACCACATTTGGATGGATGGAGCTCTGCAGCACTGGTGAGTGGGATGTTGCAAGATAATGTGACCAGCCCCATTCTCCCAGTGAGCAACAGTGCAAAAAAGAGTTGTGACAGGAATCTGCAGGAGTCCCTGCATCTGCTGTTTGTCCCATTGCTCATTGTCAGGAGGAGGCTAGTCTTGTCATCCTGTTGTTTTCTACTCACAGGCACAACAAAATTGGGTTGCTCTCAATGGCTGACTGGTGTTAAGGTGGGTCTCAAGGGCATTTACAAATGTGACAATGATACCACAATTGCAATGGTGAATAGGACACAGTTACACAATCTTAAATCTAATTTACAACATTGTACCTAACAGATGCCAGTACATATCACTGAAAAAATAGCCACTATTTCCACTAAGAAAAAAAAATCTAAAAAATGAATTTGCTCATCAAGATTTCCCATATTCTTTTGACATTTAAAATAAATCTGAAAGTTTATTACATACTATTGTTTCTGCTCTATGTAAACACATTAAAAAGTTTACATTCTAAACCAGGCTTTTCTGGTCTTTCTAACTGTGGAGGTTGCCCCCACCTGCCTTTCTACTTTGGAAGGTGAACTGTCTGAACTGCGACTTTTTCTTTCTCCTGCATTTTAACTCTGTCTTCTCTACTGTCTTGTCTTCCTCTCTTTATTTCCTGCACCTATTGTGTTTCAAAAATGCAGAATCCCTCTTTCCCTGATAATCCCTGCCACCAGCCTCCTATTGCTACTCTTTTACAAGTCCCTGTCATCTCATCTTCACAAGTATCACAGAACTCAGATAAGGTAAGCCTTTGCAATGCATATGTCTGCATAAACATTTGAAAAAGATATGTTTCTGAACCATAAGGAAATGGCTCGCTTTCTCCCCACCCCCATTAGTTTGAGAGGGTAGCTCTGTTTTATTATCACTTTCAAGGTCACAAAGCATACGGTGCCTATAATTGTAAGTGCCGTTTTTACACCTAACTCAATTACTGGCTTGAATCTGGAACACTCAGCCTCTGCAGTCCCATACAAATGCTAGTGAGACTTGCTTCCAAGAACAACAAATTGGTTTTCAGTTGCCATAAGCCTTCACTGCTAACATCTTTCCATTTTTGTGACTCTGTATAATGGAGCAATCCCTCAGGCACTACAGATGAGCCGGAAGATAGTGGAGGTTTCTGGCTCTCCTCCTAGTTGATGCTATGGCCCACTCAGCGCAGACATTCACAAATGCCTAGCCTTACAATGGAACATGTGTCATGGTACCCAAGCCATTCAAAAATGCTATTAACACCTTTCTTCCCTTTTTAATCTCAGTTTGAGAGGGTTGCCGATACATCTGAATCATCAAGCAGCGTCACTCTCAAAAGCTACACAATGCACTTTGAGGTAGTGATTAGTGTGACAGTCTCAGGTGGGGTTTGGGCTACGAAATGCTTGAGTTGTTGGTGTGAAAATTCTTTGCATGATGCTTGCTTTATTGCTACACAACTAGTAGTGGCTGCATGGCACTTACTTCTGAGCATATACTTATTTGGTTTGATTGTAACAGCGGAGCAGATGAAAAGCTTTTAACTTTCAAACCGTGGTTCCATGGTTCACAGGTGCCAACAAGTCAAATTGGTTTTCTAAAAGAAAACTCATTTAGATTTCTTGGGAACTTGAAGAGTGGACCAAATCACCAGGCTTGAGCATCTATAGATACTTGCCAAAAGAGGAAGTGAATCATTGTTAATGCTAATAAGAGATGGTTTGGTGGAAGGTTAAGATTTATGGTCCTCCTTTCATGTAAATACAGTGGACTCTTGGTATCTGCTGAGATTTGGTTCCAGGACTCCCCGTGGATAACAAAATATGTGGATGCTCATCCCATTAAATACAATGGTACAGTAAGATGGTGTCCCTTGTATAAAATGGCAAAATCCAGGTTTGCTTTTTGGAATTTATATATTTTAAAGATATTTTCAAACTGTGGATGCTTGAATCTGTGGATGAAAAAAATCCATGGATATGGAGGGCTGATTGTACTACTGCATGTAGTGTCTAATGTGTTGACTCCAGAAAAATTATATTTCTATTTCTTTCCAGTTGGAGATTGGTATGAATGTTTTGCTTCATTCATCCTCACATCTAGAACAAGTGATTGTGAATGTTTTCTCAAAATTATAAGAGTTTTTGCATATTTTTTTCTGCTGATTCTTACACTTCAATTTTTTGGGGGTGTGGATGTGAAAAATGTTTGTACCAAAATCCATACAGATTTTATAAACAAAAGCAGTATTTTGTTCAGAAACAGTGAAGTGTGAATTTTGGGTTTATGTGCAAAACCCAAGTTTTTACAAACTAATTTTGAACAAAGAGGCTTTCCGCATGAAAAATCTCATGGCAGCCCTTTTCTCAACAAGATGTTTTGATGTGTTGAGACAACCTTTCTTGTAGAGGACAAGGAAATTTGTAACCATTCTTTACAGTATTACTTCTGTAACATTCTAAGAGAACATTAACTACTGCAGAAGCAATCACATTAGCGGAAGGCTTTGTGATATTGCTAATGGGATTGCAACTGACAAGCAATCTAGCGATGTACACTTGGTAAGCAAAGTATGTCACAGTATCTAATCTATGTAGGGCATTTTGTGTGCCATCGTGGTTAGGACAATATGAAGCTGTCTTGTTCAGATGACAGGACCTCTACAAAGCTAGAGCTTTCCTGGCCTTACTTACTTGTGGTGCTTTGAAATTTGACACCAGAAACTGAACATGGGAACTTCTCTTCCAGAGTGAGTTCTTCAGCTGTACATCCATCATCAAAACTGGGATACAGATCTAGAAATATGTCAGGCATCATGGTGTAGTGGAGATCAGAGTTAGAGTCCCCCACTCAACCATGGAAACCCAATGGGTGACCTTGGGCAAATCACACTCTCTCAGCCTCAGATGATGGCAAAGACAACCTCCTCTGAACGTATCTTGCCAAGAAAACTCTGTGATAAGGTCACCCTAGGATTACTATACCTTGGAATTTGGAGGCACAGATTAATAAAATCTGTGCCTCCAAAGCTATGGCTAATTCTTTACTTTTTTGCTACCTTGTTTCCCTAATTCATATCCTCCAGCACAATCTGTATCTGGAATATAGGATTGCCAGGTGAAATGAATAGTGAGTAGTGAGGAAAGACATAGCAAAATCAGTCAAAGGATATAAAACAAAGTCAGATTGAATCACGTCAATAACTCTTCAGGGAAAATCCATCAACATTACCAAAATCCAAGTATATGTGCCAACCATGGAGGCAGAGCAAGAAGAAATTGAATGATGCTATAATGGAGGAAGAAATTGACAACATACTGAAACAGCATTTCTTACTAATAACAGTTGAACTAAATGTAAAAGTAGGAAGCAGAGAATAATCTAAGACTGTAGGAAAATCTGGACTAGGATCAAGAAATAAAGCAGGAGAGTGATGGATAGAGTTTTGCAAGGCCAACAATCTATTCATTGCAAATGCCTTGTTCATACAACCAGCAAAAAGACTGTATACATAGACATCACCAGATAACCAATACAAAAGTCAGATAGACTACATAATTGGAAGTAGAAAATGGAGAAACTCCATTCTCTCCACAGAAACAAGCCCAGAAGCAGATTGTAGCACAGACCATGAATTGCTAATATCAAAAATTAGAATGAAGCTAAAGAAAAACACTAAATCAACCATCATGCTGAAATGTGACCCAAAGATCATCTCAGCATTTGCATTATTAAGCCTATCAGACTGGGAAACAGATGAACAATAGACAGAAGCCAGTGGTGTACTCAAAGAGGAATGCAAAAAGATGCTATCTGTAGCCAAAAAGAAAGAGAAGAAACAATGCATAACCAACAAAATGCTTCAAGGCAGATGAGAAGCAAAAGAAAAGGGAGACAAGAACAAAACCAGAATCATGAATGCAACTGTTCAACCATCAGTGGACTAGGACAAAGAGAACTGCTATAATAATCACTGAAGAGAAAGAAGATGGCAAGAAAAAACGAAGGACAAGAGACCTCTTCCATGAGAATAAAATCAAAGGGAAATTTAAACGAAGGGTGTGTATGTTCTATGACTAGCAGAAAAATACATGACAAAGATAAAATAAAAATACAATGGAAACAATACACAGAAGAGTAATATAAAAGAAATGAAAGGATGAATGACACATGGGAGGAAGAATCATATGAAGATGAACCACAAATTTTGGAAAGTGAAGTGAAAGCTGCACTAAGAGCTATTAAGAGGAATAAATCACCAAAACAGAAGGAGCCCTGGTGGCACAGTGGTTATATGCTGGTACTGCAGCCACAAGGTTGTGAGTTCAATCCCAGGCAGAGCTCCAAGGTCCACTCAGCCTTCCATCCTTTCATAGGTTGGTAAAATATGTATCTAGCTTGTTGGGGGCAATTGGCTTACACATTGTAAACTGCTTAGGGGCTGCTAGTTCACTGCTAAGCAGTATAGAAACGTACTTGCTATTACTATTGCTATAACAGATGATGATACATGGTAAGATAGAAGGCATTAGGAAAAACAGACAACCACACATTAGATGGATAGCCTCAATCAAAGAGGACATGGCCCTAGGACTGCAGGAACTGGGCAGGGCCATTGTGGATAGGGTGTCTTGGATATGCCTCATTCATAGGATCATATTGGGTTGAGGTCAACTTGAAGGCAGTTAACAACAACAAAGATGAAATAAGAGACAGGGCTCCTGTTCCTTTAATGGTTGTGTAGAAGAGGGAATTTCAGCAAGTTTCCTCTATTATACACTCATTAAAAGGAGGCCTACTTCACTTGGCAATCCAACTGGAATTCAAGGCATGTTTGCCACTTTCCTGGATTCCAGTCTGTCTGTTTATTTCTATGGAGAACTAGAAGAATCATGTGTGTTTTGCATGATCAGGTGACATTGCATCTCTTGGGTTTGCTGTGCTTGTGTTTCTCACTGTGCATGTTTTTTATTTGTTGGATGATTGGCTTTTCAGCCTAAGTAACAAGAAGTGCTGGAGTCAAATTATGAAAGCAGCAAACTGGCTTTCAATATACACAACTAGTAGTACCTATATTTTAAAAATCTTTAGATTCTACTGATCCCTGTGGGGTTTTTGGGGTTTTTTGTAAAAAATAAATAAACCAACAGTCATTCATCAGTGAACCAATGGCCCCACTCACCTTGCTGGCATTGTGCAGCAAAAAGTGTTGTTGGAATGGAATAGCAATTATGCTGGTGACATACATGTGTCGCATGCTTAACAGGAGATCACCTTGTGAAACTGCACTGCAGAAGGCTATAGTTCCCACAGGGAACAATAGCTGAAGAGAGTGCTAACAACCCTTGCCATGTGTATTTAATGGTGTTCTGTTATTGCCCGTAAACTCTGCTATCAAGATGGGCTACTGCAGTGCTGTGAAATTAACTCTCATCTGGTCATCCACTAGGGATGATTTATGACAAGGGAATCATTTCTTAGTCAAGGCTGCAGTCTGAAGATATTTTGTTTAGTTAAAAAAACATTTCCTAGGGGAATAATTTTTGCTTTCAATATTCCTAGGGACTAGCAGACACAAAAATTCCAGGGCCAGCATCTCCTACAAGTATCCGTAGCAATCAAAGCACTTCTGTCCTTCAAGTACCAAGCCAGATACAGCACACTTTTTCCCAAGGTTCCCTACATCGCAGCGTTAGTCAGCTTATTGATGTCTACGATAAAAAGTCTTTGATAGAAGATACTGTTTGGGACACCATCATTCATGGTCATGAAAGTGGTTTGGTGAGTTCTCTTTCAGGACAGATGGATAACCTTTGCCTATTAAATATGTCATAAACACAGACTGCACAGATAAACACAGTTATCTGACTGTAAATAACAGTGCATAAAGCATACCAGTAGATTTGCTTTTCTTGTTTTATTACTATGGGTACACTACCAACTCTAGCCCAAGAACCCTTCTCACCCCAGTGCCCTGCCTGTTCACTTTTCTTCTAGCTTATATGTTCATCATTTTTGCATGGCAGAGGAGGTCTGAATCCTATTGCTAATCTCATCTAGAGTAGACCCATTCAATCAATTTTTGAATGGTGAATCAATGCTTATTTAAGTCACATGGTTCTACTCTAACTGGGGGGAGGGGAAGAGCTAATAGTTTTAGGAAAATGAAGACCTTTACCCTTGTAGTTTCTATGTAGTTCCTTCAGTATCTGCGAGGATTCAGTTCTGGACTCCCCCCCCCCATATCAAAAATCACATGATCTCAAGTCCCATTATCGTCAGTGAATGCCAACGTGCTCATGGCCACATCGGTTTGGCTGCAGGCTTATGCCACCACTGACAACAATAGAGTGGGATCATCCATGGATGCTCCAATCTGCCAATAGTTCGTCTGCTTATGTGGAGGACCAACTGTATGTCTAATGATATTTAAATACACTAGCTGACAGATATTACCATTATCTCCATTACTATTTATAATGGCTATTGAAGTTCTCTGTAACATCATAAGGAATATATCAGAAATAAAAGGGACAAGAATCAAAGGATAAGAACATAATATTAAGGCTTACACTGATGATTTAGTCATATTTTTAGAGAATACTTTAGAAGGTGCACATAAACTAATGGAAGTTTTATATAAATTTGGGGACGTTTCTGGAATCAAAATTAATAAACAAAAATCTGTGATAATAGCAAAAAAATATCAAAACAGGAAGAAAAGAAACTACAAGACATAACATCATGCAAAATAGTTAAAAAAACAAAGTATTTAGGCATATGAATAACAATCAGAACTATTCGACAATAACTACAAGGTAACATGGAAAAACATCAAGAAAAATTTAGAGAAATGGAATAGATGAAAACTTTCATTTTCCGGCAGAATAGTTGCAATCAAAATGTCTGTCTTTCCAAAATTTAATTTTTTGTTTACAAATTTACTGATTACCACAAACAAAAAACCTCTCACTCAGTGGAACAACAAACTAAAGAAATTCATATGGGAGGGGAAAACCCCCGCATAAAATGGAAGACATTATTAGACAAAACATTAATGGAGGTTGTAATCTGCCAAAGCTCGAAACTTATTTTCAAGTTAACACTCTGTGTTGGATGACAGCATGGGTTCAATTAGATAATAAAAATCTATTAAATTTAGAAGGATTTAATTCACGTTACGGATGAAATGCATACCTATGGTATGATGCAGCAAAAATTAATGGAAACTTCAAACATGATTTTATCCATAAAGCAATACTAAATAATTGCTAAAAGATCAAAAATCTATTTTATCTGGGTTTCCCCACAATAAGCTTTCATTGAAAGATCTGGTATGGGGAAATCCTGGATAAAATATAAAAATATAATTAAAAGCCTACTCAAAATGTTTATGAAATGAAAACTGTAGAAGAAATAGAAAATGATGAAGTGAAGAAACATTGGTTCCTTTAAACCTTTTTGAAAGGTTTAAAGAAGATTTAAAAAAGAGGTTTTGACACAACACAAAATGAGCTGGATAAAATACTGGAAAACAAAGGGGAAAAGTTAACATCAAAATTATATAAGAACTTATTGGAAAGAAAATTAGGACAGCACACTATAAAAGAAACTATGATTAAATGGGCAAAAGACATTGGAAGACAGATAGAACTAGATAGCTGGCATAATGCCAGAAAAAAACTCAATTCATATGCAAAATCTTACTGGAAAGGGATACATAAAACTATATGTAAGATAATAGGAGGAAAATTTAAGATGTTACCAGAAATTTATCTCCTCGATATGACAAATAAAATTTCAAATAGAAATGTAAGAAACCATTGGAGTTTGCTGTATATGATTACAACAGCAAGAACTGCATATGGACAGAAGTTGAAAGTTCCATACCAGACATTGATTCATGGCTTCAAAAAACACTTGAGGCCATTGAAATGGACAAACTCAAACAAATGTTAAATGGAAATTCAATAGAAAAAGTGGAGCTAGAATGGAAACCTTTGTTAGATTTTTGTAAGGAAAAATGGAAATAGGGAAAAAAACTGATTTATCAACTGGAGAGGCGCAAATAGATAATTATGTAAGTTTCAAGGGATAATAAATATTTTCATATATTTGCATCCTAGGTTAAAATTAGGTTATGGTATTGTGATCTTTCCCACATACTAGTTGAATAGAGATTAACAGAATGGAGCATCAAAGGATATAAATAAGACTACAGAAGTACAAAAAAACATTTCTTTTATAACAGTACGGAAGATAAAAAATCAAATGAAAAGTAATGAATTTTATAGAATCTTTAATTTCAGAATATTAACAAGGGACAATGAAATATGAATATATGTACTGATACATAGTGTTTGTGTAATTGTTATTGTTATTTTTCTATGTATTACTTTAAAAAAAATAAGTTAAAAAATATTACCAGTAGTATGCCAGCAATTCATGGCCTAAGTAGTGGCACTGGTGGTATGCTACAGTTGCATGTGAAGGAGCTGGTATAAATAGTCATTTAGATGCATGCAAGTGCCCAGTGTCTGATATAAATCCAGATGATTTATAATCATTTTAGAGTCTGATATAAATCCAGATGGTTTATAATCATTTTAGAAAGATATTTATCTTAAAAAGTATCAGTTTGGTATGCCTTATTTTTGAATCAGATTCTATTAAATGAACATTCATGTACATATTTAATTTTTAAAAACTCAGATAAACATACATTTCATAATCATAGCATGGGTGGGTGTGGGCATCTTGTTTCAAGAACAAAAATATTACCGTACATGATTTAAATTAACATTGGGTATAGGAGTGTTCTACTGTCTTTTGGTCCTTAATTCTTTTGCGCTACTCTTACTCATTTTAGAATAACTATGTGTGTTTTCATATTCATGTTTATGTGTGTATCTCATAACAAAGAATACTGTTGTTTTTTTCAGTATGTGGACGATGAAGATCTTGTGACTGCTATCAAAGGCTTCAGTACTGTCACTAAGGAGCACACAACATTTACTGACACACATTTATGAATAGTTTTTCTACTGTTCCAACAAAAGCAAGAATGTGGAAGGTGATTATAATTCAAGCCATTCTGAACACATTTGCCTTGTTCAGTTTTTGTGATCTAATGTGCCTACTAAAACTTTACCAATCTTAATGAATAATCTCTTGGACAACACATGCTTGAAATTCATTTTTTAAAAAGACAACATCATACATTATCAATGTTATTGAATGATATTTGTATCATGTATTTCTAGGAACATTTATTTATATAGCAAAAATATTTGTGTGAGGTTTTTCTAAAAAATATGGTTTTGATAGGTGTCCATTACTGAGCCAGAAATCTTTACAAAATACCACTTAAGGAAATTGTGACAATGGCTAACTGGCCAATATATACAAAATTCTGATCTTAAATTTTAACCAAAACCTACTAGTTTCCAAGTTTTTAAAATCCAATTTCTATCCAAGTTCACCAGATTAAAGTGTTCTACAGTGTCTGATCAGAAGGCAAGGTGGTATTAGTTACATAGCGATATTCCTACACAAAAATCATTAATAAAACAACAGCCTTTTGTGGGTCTTGCCTTGAATAGCAGCCACTCTGATTACTGGGACTCAAGAAAGGTCATGCTGATGTCTCACAACTCTTATAAGGATGTTATAATTCCAGTTGTCCCAGAAAAGTTTTAGATTTGGAATCATAGGATTTGCACCTAAATCTGGGTCCAATCTGTAATTTTTATTGGAATATTGATTTAGCCTTATGCTCTGATTTTATTTTATTTTTTTAGGTAATTTGGCAGATGTACTTAACTGGATCCTCTATATGATAATGCTTAAACTCCAGACACACTGAGTTAGCATTATCAGAGTTGCCCTACATTTATGTAAGGAAGTAAAAGGTGAATTGGGACTGACTTCCAAATAAGTGTTTGCAGACTTGTATCTGATGTCTATGCAACAGGAAGCCCTATCACATTCAACAATTGATTACATAAGCTCAAATAATTATTACAGTATTGTAATTTATGTCTTTCAGTGGAACTGTTCTAGGAAGCCAGTAATGTAGATGCAATGCGCAAAACACCAATATGCTTTGGGGAAGTTATAGTCTGATGCTGTGTCAGTGTTAATTTAACAAATAGCTTTCAGCTGACTGTGACAGATAGTCATCTTGTCACTGTTCTGATGGGCAGAGGTTGAAAAGGTAGAGATGACTATATCTACGGGGGATGGGAGGGTAGGATTGTGGGTAGAGGGAATGTTTTAACTTTGTCGGTTTTAAATGCTGTAACCCGCCCCAATTGCTGAGCAGAGGGGCGGGCTATAAATAAAAATTATTATTATTTATTATTATTATGGGCATTTGTATGAACCTAATTCATATAAGAAACAAAATACTATCTTACCATATCAGTCATTTCCACAACCAGTAGGGAGTGTTAGGTTGACATTTCTATCCATGATACATGCTTCCATGTATCAACATTTCAAGCTTGCAAGAACTCATAGTTATGTGTAGTCATATACAGATCTAGTTTGGGAAGTGCAGAATTAGACTTCAGCTATAATAAGAAATTGTTACATGTGCTGCTCAAGATAAAGCTGTTCCATATCATTAATGTGTTAAAAGAAAAGGGGGAACCAAATGCAATTTAATCTATCAAATTCCATAGGACTGAGAACAATAATGTTTCTACAAGAATTTTCACTAGCTGGTGGATAGACAGCAACTTCACTGTATATTTAGTCCTAGATCTCCCTTCTCAGAATTTAATGGGATCACTTTAAAGTGATATCACTGACAGAAAAGAACAGAGTAATGTATAGGAAAAAGAACACAATATTATTAACATCAGGATGTTATTTCGGAATTTCAATCTTGTATATTAAGTATTTTACAGCTATACCAAGAGCTATTATAATATTGAAATATAAGACTGAATATTTTCTGTGTTTATATAGGAAATGTAGCATGCTGGCCAGATTGTAGGATATTGTCTTTGATTAATAAAGAATTTTGACCTAATATGTTTCATTCAATGTATGTGACTCATCTTGAGCTGTGATACCAGTGTTGGCAAGCAGTACTTTGGTCAGCCAAAGTCTAGTTCAACTCTCTAAGCACATTTCCAGCTAGATATTGCTGTGCAAACTAGTACTGATTTAAGAAAACTTGGAAGTATTGCAAAGTATTACTTTAGATTTTCTGCCTCAGAAGTGTCTTATACCTAAAGAAAACCCATAGCCATGTACTATTGCTTCCTGAGATTTGAATCTATCTGTCTTGAGCTAAACTAACAGTGGCAATCTGCTTTTTCTAAAAAAAAAAAAAGTGTCATCCTTCACTGTCAAAGTCCTTCAATGTAATTTGCCAATTCTCAGTTTTGAAGTGAGCCAAATACAATCTCACACGAAGATAACCAATATGCCACATCATACGAAGTTTAGATGCTTTGTTTTTCGATCAAGAAACCACAGTAGCCTTACAAAGCGCAGTTTAACTTATTTAAAGATGTTTAGAACTAAAAATGTTCACATTACTCATTATATGATATAATACACAGTATAACTTGCTAAGGGTCTAGATCAGGGGTAGGCAACCTTTTTGAGCCGGGGGCTGGGTTGCTGTCCCTCAGACAATTGGGGGGCTGAAGCACCAAAAATAAATAAACAAACAAATAAATAAAAAAATATGCATGCACACTCTCTCAGACCCAGAAAAGCCATGGCAAACCCCCTGTGGAGATTTTGCCAAGAAAAACCCCAAGAACAAATAATAACAACAATAATCAATATTATCATGGTGGGCGGTGGCAGTGGCGGGGGGTGGCGGGGCGGAGGTGGCGGCGGGACTGACCTGGGGCCGGTCCAAAGGCCTCGGGGGGGCGCATCCAGCCCCTGGGCCTTAGGTTGCCTACCCCTGGTCTAGTTTGATAATGTAGTGTTATGCATCATCTGGATGGGGAGCTAATTTTCCCCACTATATTCCTATAAATGAATAGCATTTGAAGACTACGAAAGATACCTACATCTGCCCACATTTGTACCTTAAGCAATATGAGCTGGGGACCTATTTACGTATTTTGCTCTGTACATTGATGAGATGACAGTCAAAAACAGGAGCTCACAGTATTGTGAGCTGGCAAGGTTCCCTTTCAGAAATGATTTCAGTCACATACAAAGTAGAGGGCCTGAGGTAAGGCCAGCAAGTCTCAGTACTAGCTTCATCTTTCCTTTTCCTCTAACATAACAATAATTATATTAAAAGGCTATTCTCTGATTGCCAGGTAGATATAAATTCCTTCAAAAACTGGGTACAATTCCTCCATAGATTAGTGTGGTATGTCATTGCATTCAGCAGGTGCTATAGCAAAGAAGTGTGCCTTAGAGCCAGTGTGGTGTAGTGGTTTGAATGTTGAACGACTCCTCTGGAGATCAGGGTTTGATTCCCTGCTCAAGCATAAAACCCCACTGGTGATCTTGGGCAAGTCACACACTCTCTCAGCCTCAGATAATGGCAAAGGACCCTCCCCCCCCCACTGAACAAATCTTGCCAAGAAAACCCCGTGGTGAGTTCGCTTGAGTCACCAAAGTAAAAAATGACTTGAGAGGTGCAGAACAAGCATTGTCTCTAAATAACCTGGAATTAAGCATTTGTAATTGCATGTTATTCGCAATTCCTATGTAGCCCCTGGTTTAGGATATACATAGGAACCATGCAAGTCCCTTAATCCTCACTTACCAGGAAGTAACTGCTGCAACTGACAGGTATCTGTTCCACTGCTGCTCAGGAAGCAGCCGAGTGTCATTTCCACTCACCCCCTTGTGCAAGTGATCTCCAGTGTGAGGGGAAACTACAACAGGGATCCCACTTCTGGTTTTTACAACAGAGATTGCTCACAGGAGGTTGTAAATGATAATCCTCAGCTTCCTGAGCAACAAGGGAACAGACCTTCATTGATCACAGCAGCTACTACCTAGCAAGTAGTTCTATAACTACAGTAACTGCCTTATATTCTAAGTTCGCACAAGGAGGAATTTTTAATGTGTTTATATTTTATATATTTAATTTGTTGGATTTATATCCCACCTTTCCCCCCAAATGGGAAAGAACCATACACAGATACTGTGCTCATCTTTTATTTGTATTTAAGCGTATAGGCCTATTTCTACCATATAACTCTAAAAAAAAGTTTCAGTAAGAATGTTTACAAGAGTACTCTTTGAAAGTTTTGATGAATTACAGCAATATAGTAATGTTATACCATAAAATAATTGATAAAAACCATTTTAAAATCAGGTATAAACTGTACAGCTACTTGCCAGATTCAATCCTTGCTGAGGAAGATCAGGCAAGATCAGTAATGTTATTCTTATGGTTTGGTAATCCTATGTGAGTCTGATCTACACAGTAAAAACTGCTAGGGTAATGCTATGCAGTGTTTCATAACTACATATTCAGAATGTAAGCATTTGATCTGTAATGCCTAAAAAAGCCAGAAAAAAACATGCCATCCTGTATGGAAAGCCTTGTTGGCAACTGCTAATGTTTTATAGGTGGGTATGCCTAGTGATATGTGGTTTGCGTCTCATGAAAGGAACACAAAAGTTCTAAATTCTGAATACTTTAATATTAAAGACAAATATATGCAAAATAATGCTTTATAGCAACCATAACCAGTAACAAGACATTTCTGAATTGCAGTACGATTAAATTAACAGATTGCAACACATGATGTATGCAAAGTTTATTAATATTAGTAAAGAATATCGTGGCTCAATAGAAAAGGCAAACATAAGGGAAAGCAGCCATGCAGCCTTCTTTTCGTATTATTCCCAACACTGACACATGCTAAAAGTGTGCAGTGAGAACTGAGTGAAGACCAAGAAAGAGACCTTTAAATATTTAGAATGAGAAGAGCGACAAGTGGGAAATAGTTAACATACAACAAAATGGTAGTGCATGCTAGCCTGAATTAAAGAAGGCTTGAAATCAAAGTCTGTACCAGAACTGCACTTTATATTAATATTGTACAAAGTCAATACCAATTAAGAATACTTTAAAAATGTTTCTGTTGGTTGTGCTGTGAAGTCAAGTTCTTTGTGTAGAATGATGTGCTCCATATACTGTTTTATTCCACTTCAAACACGGCCTTCAGTTATAAAGACACAGACTTACAAATGCGTAAATGTAAACATTTCATCCAGTTTAGTGTTAAAACATTTGATATATCTGGGATATTGATGTCCTTCAGCATTTTTACAAGGTATAATCCTGGCAGGAAGAATCACATTTCTTATGCCGTGGAGAAACTGGTGTCTTTGTAGGTGATGGGGAAGCTGTACCAAGTGCTTCAGAACCTCCTTCTACTATACTTGGCGAAGGTACCAGATGTGGTACTTTCTTCCTTCCTAAGAATCCTCCCCCTTCAAACCCACTTTTCTTTTTATTGTCTGCTTTTATTTCATTGTCTTCATCAGTTCCTCTTTTCTTCATCTCTGACAAATTTTCAGGCACTTTCTGAACTTCTGTTCCACTATCTGCTACTCTAGGAGATCTTACCTCAATTGCAGATGCTGAAATATTTTTGTCACTTAGGTTCTCACTTATCCTTTTCACGTCTACCTGTACAGGACTCTGGTTGCCATTTTGGAGAACAGTTTTGTCTACCACAGTTTTGTTCAAATTGAAGGCCTGAATTTCTCTGTAACTATGAAAACTTTCAGTCCGCCGTGCCCTCGCTAATAAAGGGCTTTCTCTATATGGTCGTATGGCACCATATGTAGCAGTTTCATGGATCATTTCACGGTGCTGCAACTGGAGACTGAAAATATTTTAATATTAATTTTAAACATTAGGAATATCAATGAAATGCACTGTCAAAAAGAACAAATTTCATATGCTAGAAACTTGTTATTTCCTATGAAGCAAAAAAACTATTACTAGCCACTGCCTCTGATATTATCAGATAGTGAAGTGTATTGAGTACCTTCTGCTAGAAAGGTGAGGCATACATTAAATAGATGGATAAATATTAGATCTTTTCACTAACATTGGGAAGAAAACAAAGGCTGGATGGCCATTTGTCGGGGGTGCTTTGATTGTGAGTTCCTCTATGGCAGGGGATTGGACTAGATAACCCTTGAGGTCTCTTCCAGCTGTATGATTCTAAGATCTTTTAAAATGGAAAAAATTATCTGTTAATGGAAAAAAGAATGACCTATCTAGGAGGAAATGTACTTTATCTACATTTCATAGATCAACTTGTAACTTTCTATTGTCTGTTAATGCACAGAAAATGACTTACTGGACATAGCTGAATCTTGTTAGTGACATGCACAGGTATCTCAGATACTGGATGTACTGGTGCTCCTAATAGGACTGTGTATGTTCTTTTAAGGTCACTGCAGAACGTATCTATTGCCTCTTTCTCACAACCAGCCCTCACAACATGCAGCCTAACTGTCAGCTGCTGGCACATATCAGCAGAGATATCCAAGTAATGTCTGGCTGTGTTGCTGCAGCTGGATGCAAAAAAAGACCAGGAATGTGTTTTCATTGTACATCTGGCTCTAGATGCAGGGCATTGCCTCAGCAATTCCTGCAATCCTCTGGCTGTGGGGTGAGCATGTACTAACAGCTTACAGAAAGACTGCATGTGAAGAGGCAGGAAGTGAAGGCTTCCAAGGGAGGACTTACCTTGAACTTGATTCACGCAGTCGGCTTTGCTGCACCACTGAAGTGGCTGGACTGATATTGGGAGTTGCACAGCGAGATGTGCTCAGGTCACATTGATCTAAAAGCTTAAGCAATTCTTCTTCAGTAGGGCCACCCACATCTTTAAGAAAGAAATAGTGATCAGAGACCATTCAAAAGAGAACATATCAATTAAAGCCTAAGAGTTATACTTGGCCCACATTAAACAGACCAGCCAGAGTCCACCTTGCTCTGATTGAAGTAGAAAATAATTATCTGTTACATATGTGTTGTGACTCATTAAGAAAAGTACACCTTGGATGGAAATTTGTGAGGCTTGTGGTGTGATTCAGGTAAAATATTCCCAGAATCACTTGTTCACCAAAACCACAAACAAACAAACAAAACAAAAATCACACTAAAATGCATAAAATTTTCAAAATACATAAAAATGAAAAATTGGATGAATACTTCATTGAATGGGAATATGTGAAAAAAAGAGGTATACATTAGGAAAAATGTGTACAAAAATACTAACATTAGAAAACTTATGTATGGAAAATATCTACAAATTTGCCTGCCAAAAGAAAACCTCAACATTTTTCTAAGTGGAATATATAAGATGAGACAAACATTTAGGTGGGATCTGGAGAAATGCAGTAAGAATTTTCCACCTTACTAATCATAATAATGTAGGGTTCAGGTTTATGGGTCCATATCTATGTTATTAACATTAGGGATATGAACAATTCACACCTCAGTCTCATAGCACTTCTCCAAATCCCATGAAAATTTAATTCTATTTTGGGGGCTACTGCTCCTAGTTATCCACCCTAGGCTTTTGCAACTTGTAATGCAAGGTTACATCAAGCCAGCGGTGGACAAAAATTACACCTGGATCCCTGGGTGATCTAGAATAAGTTGTGTGTCTGTTATGGAAGAAAGGTGGTATATAAACTGAATGAATGACTAAATGGATAAATAATTAAATAAATATTTTATTTATATCCTACCCTTCTCCAAAATCAGACCCAAGAAGACTCACAACTTAAAGGAAAATAATGAATACTGAAATAAACAAGCTTGGAATAACCAGCAGTGGTTTCTGCGTGGAGGGAGTATAAGTTCTGTTCAGTTCTAATAGTCCAAATAACAACACTTGGTTCTAATTTCCATGTATTTGACTTCTGGATAAGGTTCTAGTTGGCTCTCAAGGTTCTTGTAAATCTCACAAGATTAACGTCTGCCCACCCTAGCTTTAAGTACAAAATAAAACTAAAGAATGAGTATATAAGAGACAGAGGACACCCTAAGGAATGAAAAACAACAAATGTAAGAAAATGTATTGGGAGTACTGAGAATTTTTAGTGTATCAACACAGCTACCTTTTTCTTCACTTTTATTAACCATATCCATTGCTGTGGTCAGGTCCCACATCTGAATACTGCCATTCACATGCCCCGTGAAGAGGTAACGCCGTGGCCTTGAACCCATCCTACTGGATCCTTCACATTCGCGTACAGTGAAAGCTGAAATTGTAGTGCAGTCAACTGCCTGAATTTCACATATCCTACATAATAAGAATAATTCCTCATTAGCTACTGGTTTCTAGAAAAACTCAGATTCAAAGAATTTTCATCATCAGCCAACAGATTACAAACTAATATTAAATCAGGCAATGCAATAATAAATTGTAGCATATCAAGAAAATGTGTTATGGTTACTCAATATTCCCCTTCCCAAATTCATTTAAATTACACAGAATATACCACAGACTGTAGATTTTTTAAGGCACTTTATTTTTCACTCATCCAAATAGACAAAGTTTTTGTCTTTTGATATGCAAACAAAGAACCAGTGCAGTGTTCCTGTGGCAATTTTGGAAAGGGAAAGAGCCCAATGGTGTTCATGGAACTCAAGTCTGCCACAGAAAACAACTCACTTCAATGCATCCAACAGGACTGTACACTGTGTTTATCATACACTCTCCTTCTTGTGTGCCTTCATGGTGTTTCAACTTATGGCAACCCTATCAAGGGTTTTTCTTGGCAAGATTTATTCAGAGGGGATTTGCCTTTGCCTTGCCTGTGAGTGTGACTTGCCCAAGGTCACCCAGTAGGTTTCCATGACTGAGTGGGGATTTGAACTCTGGTCTTCAGAGTCATAGTCCAATGTTCAAACACTACATCAAGCTGGCTTTTTTACACTCTTATTCATCCCCAAAACATTTAAGCAACATCACACAAACATCCAATCCAAATTTCAACTATGGCAATAGGACTACAATTACTTCCCTAATTATTGTGGAAAGACTTTGGGACAAGAATCTGATTTGGACAAACTGATCATGCAACTGACTACAGCAGGGGTAGGCAAACTGTCCCCTTTAAGGGCCGAGGGACTTCAGCTCCCAGAAGCCTCAGCCATGTTGGCCAATAGTCTGGGATGTTGGCCATTAGTCTGGGATTCTGGGAGCTAAAGTCCTTCGGCCCTTAAAGGGGACAGTTTGCCTACCCCTGGACTACAGCATGAAAAATGTAACTTTTTCATTGCTTAAGCAGCAAGATAACTAGGAACTCACTGTGCCAGCAGGTTTTTTGTTTCTATCTCAACTGTGGATAAACAATAGTAATAGCAGCACTATAACATTACTACACCAGCAGGCTTTCTGCTCAGTCAGCACTCTCCTGGATCTCATTCAAGGTTCTCTTTCAATGATCTGGTTTATAAAATTTTCTTTAGAAACTTATCATGTAGCCTTATGTGACTAAGGAGGGATGCAGACCGGCACTTTAGGCCGGCCTGGGGGTAGAGATGGAGCAAGGAGACCACATGCCAGCCCCCCTGACTCCGCCCCAACACCGCGCACTCAACCGCATGGTGAATGGCATCAGGGTGTCCTCTTGGTGCAGCATCCATACATGCTGCGCCAAAGGGGAGCAAAAGAGCCGCCACGGCGGCTCAAAGGGCAGCATTTTCCCACTCTTTTGGGGGCGGCAAAAAGGAGGATCAGGGCCATGGCATGTGGTCTGCATCAGCCCTAAGTCTAGGACAATGGTAGTTTAGTAACAGACCCATATTTTCAATGAAGAGTTGTCTCACAGCAGTTTAGAAGGAGATGCATAAGAAAGGATGTGTAACATATGAATGCACCTACTGCAAATTGCTACCATGGGAACAGATTACTAAGACAATTATTTTCCAGGACAAAATGGGTATATATGAATGCAGGTTTAATTAACATGTAGAAGGCATAGGTTGATTAGACTATGCCTGCAGTAATCAAAGAGGAGAAGGAGAACAGAAAGAGTTCAAAGTTCAACAAGCTTTGAATTATTACGTTAAGGTTGCCCTAATACAACAGCAATTTTAATAAACGTGTGGCAGTTTCTTCCTGTGCATGTAAAGAACATTAAATCATAGTGATTTATAACATTTATTGGGATGATAATTTGGCCTCCAACCATATTACAGGCTTCTAATGTTATTTGCTTAAAAACAAACAAGCTGTCAAAGGGATAATCTAGGTGCTTGGAAAATGTACTCTTGATTAATTTCTCTAACAGTTGCTTATGATAGTATGTAATGAACTTTGATGCAAAGAAGATTGATTCTCTTAAAGAGTTTTATTCATTACAAGATTAAGCAGTAAGAAATGATAAGCTGTGTGTTATAGATCCAATGTGCTGGTGAAATGCTATTAGCAACCATAGTTGTACTAGCAGTTTCAATTTTAGAACAGTGCTATTTTCTTTAACTAGTATCCAGGGCTTTCAAAAACCCTTTAGCTGCTGTTTCCACATCTTTGGATTTCATTTACTTTTAAATGGCCAAGCAACATATCATATTTTTTTAATGAAAGGTAGCAATACACACTAGCATATGGGATGAACAGAAGAGAGCTCTAAAATAAGGGATATAATTAAATGGCCATTAAAAAAGTGAAAGTTAAAAGCAATCCTGCCTACAGGTAAACTATGGTTGTAAAATACAAATTTTATTATTATGAGATAAGCCAAGATCCAAATTGATTCTTTGTCCTTCTATATCCTTGTATCCCAATTCTCAAATACTTAAATGTTTAGTTCTCTGCAACATTTTAGCTAGCAAGCTTTTGTAAAGGTCAGAACTCTGTGCTTCAAAAATTAAGAGTACCATGACACCTGCCCATTTTTCCATCACTAATTAACAAGAAATTAATGGCTCAAGGACAGATGCAGAATGAAGAAAACATTTAGGAATTATATGCCAAATCTAGAGGTGATAAAGACCATTGCGTCCTAATTCCACCAAGACAGTATTAAAGAAGACACAAACTTGCTTTTACAATGGCTTGGTCTTGACCACAGGCAGAGAACTGTACCCACTTCGTGGAAATATGGGCCTCAATACTGTAAATATCTGCATGAGACCTACACTATGCTGAGCTGTGTCCCCCTCCCCCCAACTTACTGTAAACCCCCAAAGCTGCCTTGCATGGCCATTCTGTGCTTCATGGGGACCACACATGATTGGAGGTCTGCCTACTACCCCCCCCCCCCCGATAGTCAGACACACAATGACAACATCAATACTGAGATCCATAGAGTCTCAGTGCTACTGTAATCACTGTGCATCAGGCTGGGGGCAGGATGCTTTGTCAATCCTGCCTGCTTAATTTGAAGTATGGAATACCAGTGTGCAAGGACTTTGGGTCTTTACAGCAAGTTGGGGTGGGCTTTGGGCACTGCATGGAGAGGAGGGAACACTAGAAGCATACAAGTGACATTTACATGTGCAGATGTCCCTTTCTGAATTCTGCACAAGGTCTCCGAGTACAAAGAAATGGAAGCTCCCTTTTTGGGAGAAAGGCAGCACAGAAATAAAATAAAATAAAATAATAATAAATCTTTGTTAGGTCAGAAATTTTATCCAGCACCATTCCAATCACCATTTGCCTGAGTCTTTGGTATACAATATTTAGGAATATTTTTAGGAACCTTCTGAGAAAAACTAGTCTGTAGTGATATTCTTCTTAGACAAGACTTCTACTACTCTAGAACTCTTTGCACAATACTATAATTGCAGGTACTTTACCTTCCTTTCCCTAAAACACTATTACTGGGCAGCCATTAGTGCAAAACATGAAGGCACAAAGAATGCCATGGACTCTTTGTCCACTCTTGAGTTCAACTAGAGTTCTTTCTGACTCTTTTTTTCTAGTAAATATTACATACATACGGTATGTTTTGTTGTTGTGTGCCTTTAAGTGGTTTTTCTGATGCATGATAACCCTGAAGTAAATCTATCATGTGGTTTTCTTGGCAATAATTATTCAGAGGAGGTTTGCCATTGTCTTTCTCTGAGGCTGAGAATGTGACTTGCCCAAGGCAACCCAGTAGGATGTAGGATTACTAGCCATATCCCTTTATTTGTCCGGTGGCAATCAAATCCACAATCAAGGTCAGATTTAATTTAGCATCTTTGATTGGAGGATGAAACAGTACTGCCCCACTATTATGAACCTCATGTTCAGCCATTCATTCAAGTCAAATCCAAGGTGTTTTAATACTGTCAACCTAGTAAAATGTCTGGTGTCAGAATTAAGTGTAGAAACAATTAACTAGAGAATCAACTGTGCCCTCAATTTTTTTTTTTACAATATTTACAAATTTTACAATAAATATTGCCCTTTCCCTTTACTATGCAGCTTCACTGCAATTCTGTTGCTTGCCTTTTTCCAGTAGAAGAAAGCCTCACAAAGAGTTTGTTAGTGATGGGAACAACTTTTTGGATAAAGACCTGTTGATCATCACGCTCACCAAATGGCCCTGTGATTAGAAAGCAAACATAAGAGCTTTTGTGTCACTCCAATTTAATGTTCTTAACATTTTCCCTCCCCAAATATATTAAACAGTATGTGAAATATTAGATAATAGTGCCAAAGAATACCATACACAGATTTCTAACTTTTCCTATGGACATTCTCAAAAACCTGTCTAAACTCTTTCAAACTTTGATCTGTGTAATCTTATAATGACCCTCCTAGATTTGAGGTGAGGAAAGTGTGGCCTTAGAATTGCATGTGCATCCCAAGGCTATTTTTACACCCCTCAAACCTTCCAGGTTCTTCAGATTGCTCCTTTCTAGCCAAAAAAGGGGTTAACAGTCTCTCCTGGAACTTTCCCTGAGCAATAATTTACCTTTTAAATATGTTGCAGGGACCCGTGTACTATTTTTAGAAACCAGAACCAGATTTCTATCCATTTCAGGGGGTTGTTTTATGGTATTTTTAGTAGCCTATGCCACTGCTCGAGTATCACAGGGGCAGAAAACTGGTCCTTGGAGCTACTGCAGTTGCACATTCTAATCTTAGAGCTAGCTTTCCTACAATGTTGTTGTTGTTGTTATTTATTTCATTTATAATAATAATAAGTTTTATTTATAACCCGCCCCTCTGCTCGGCAATCGGAGCGGCTTACAGCAGGTTAAAAAATACAACAGTTAAAACATTTCATCATCCCACACCCACTCCCAAACCCTCCCTTTCCTCCCTTTATATGCACCCTTTCTCCCAAAATGGGACCTAAAGCCCCATTAGTATTTGGAAAGAAGACCATTGGAGATCTCCAAGCAGTGCTAGGAAGAAATACTGACTGAAACAGGAGACCTGTTGCTAGCAGTCAGCGTTGACAATACATGGTTAGATAAACCAACAGCCTTACCTAGCATAAGCTAGCCTCCTATTTCCTTTTCCCATGCCCTTTTCTCCTCTTCAAAGAACTGTACATTGTGTCTGGGCCCCAGTGGTTGATAAGAACTCCTCCCTTCAGATTTCAACTACCATTGTTTAGGCCTTGTAGGAACCCAAACAGCAACCCGGCACACCTCCATCATGCCTGGGTATCAGTAGCTAGTGAGAACCCCTCCTTGTGGACTCCAACTGCCACATCTCTGGCCTCTAAGGGAGAAGAGCAGCCACTATCTGAAACTTTTATTTGTTCCCTTACTGCCACCCCCATTTCCTTGTGTCCCGTTATGATAATCCTGAGGGTAGGGAACTGTCAAGTTAACTGTCTGTAAGAAACTCTGGGAGCCTTTTTGGCTGAAGTGTGGGGTATAAATACTTTAATTAATTTAATATATAAATGAGACAGAAATGTCGAATTAAAGAATGGAATAGTTAACTCATTGTTGTACTTAGAATGCTTCAACTACCTATGTCATTTCCTGAAGAATAACTGCCATGACTTTCAGTCTCCTCCAAGGACAAAATTTTAAATGATGCCAAAGGAGTGGATCCTGGCTGCGTTGAAATCATTCCTCTGAAACGAGTCACTGTCCATGTCCGAACATGATTGTTATCTGCACAAACTAGAAAGAACATAAGAAAACACATAAAAATACAGCTTTTTGTCATTCTAACCTATCCAAAGCCTGCCTCCTGATGCTTTCTGATGCTGGTATTAAATCTTCAGTATAGCTTTCTCTAATAAGCTGCCCTCCAGATATTTTGGATGACAAGTTTTTATGAAGCCCAGTCAGAATAGCCCAGCCAAGAATGATGTGAGCTGTAGCTCAAAGTAAGTGGAAGAGGATACCACATTGGGGAATACTACTGTGCAAGAACTGGTACAATCCTTTATTAAGTAATTTTTATTTATTAACAAATTATTTAATAAAAATAATAAAATTTAATTTTATCCTGTCCCTCTGCGTAATGCAACCATGGTGGCTTACAACATTAAAATATAATTTCATATCCCACAATCCCACCCACCCCAAGTTGACTAAAAGTGAACTTGTTATAAATATTTGAATAGAGGATGGCCTAAATGTCATTTATTTCCTGAGTGATTTCGGCAGACTATATTAGAATTTGATAAAAATCAAACAGAAATTACTCCCATACTTAATATCATAGCAAATTTCTTGGGTTTTATACCTATAGGCTGTTTTAATGTTTGTGCAATGTATTAGAATTTATTTCCAGTAACACAATGTGTATTTGGATCAGAATGTAGCATAAAATAAAGTGATATTTTATAAGATTAGGAACAAAACAAAGGTTAAGCCTTTTAAATCCCAAAATTTATGTACAAAAAGGTGGTCTTCTTGCAATTGATGCTACAATGTGTATCACTCTCTGCACCACCCATTTATTTATTTATTCATTCATACACTCTGCCCCAGGCAGGGAAAATAACAGCAAAATATGTGTTGCTTAGTGGCTACCAACACTACATTCGTGTTTGCACTTCACCCTACCATGTCACCATTGTAATCTTTATTTTCTTCTAAAGGTTACCTCCATGGCCACTTATTCTTGCTGGGCTTCCACACCAGCCTGATCATGAGAGATAAGTGGAGAATTGCCTTTTATCTGCTCCAGTGTGTCAGCTAAATACTTTAGTGTATTTTCTTCTTAACTTTAGAAATGTGGAGGAATGCATATCAAGCACAAAGGTTAGGGAGTCATCTTTATTCTAACAAGATTACCTGACACAAGATGTTTCTCAGACAACATGATCTTTGTAACAGGGCTTCGATGAACTGTGAAAGTCTGAAAGAGTTGAGGACCTGACCCAACTGTTTCTGGGTGTTGCACAATTACACGCACTGCTCCAGAACTTGTCCCATATGCAATTTCAATCCAGTTGCCACTTACACCTGCAACAAAACCAAAACAGTCTTAGAGGTTTCAGTGGAATATACCTTTTCTCAACATACAGTAAAGTTTTGAGGTGCTCAGTGTCCAAAATGTAACAAATGAGATGTCTGCACACAAATTCTATACCTTTTAGAAATCTATCTGCTTTGTTTTTCTTAACATGTAGATACTACAAATGGCATTTCATTATATTGCAATAATCAAGTTTTAGTTACTACATATGTTCTGTTTCAAACTTCATTACAATCAGCAAGGAATACTCATAAGCCATGACCAGAAAATGAAAAAAATAAGAAAAAGTGTGGAACTATTAACTAAATATCTTCTTGCAAGGAATGCTTGGGCACTGCTGTACTGTCTTTAATGAATTATATAAAAAAAGTTGTTTGCATCAAGTAAAAACTTAACAAGGACAATTAACCTATCTTTACTTTTTGATGATTGCACTACATGATAAAACATTTAAAAAAAAACACTTATCGCATTTACACTTGTCAATAAAAACCTAAAGAAATTCTTACATAACAATTACATCTTTTAAGAACTGATGAACACAGTTAACTCTACATATCATATAGAAGATAAGAGTAATTTAATTAAAAATGGCTGTTTGCCTATATAGTTTCAGCAATAAAGTGGACAAGGATTCCCTTCACTGTGAACAAATGCAGCCAAAGATACAAGCTGGAATTTCATCATATGGAAATACAGTAATCAGACTCTTCTTTAACCGGTGCAGACTTAACTGTGGTAGAAAATGGCAGTTTTGACATTTCTGAGCCACATTCAATAAATGTCATTAAATAAATAAAGTGTACTGACAAATAAACATACTGTGTGTACACAGTGTCTGTGTGCAAGCAAAGGAAATAATGAAGATGCAGTTTTCAAAAAAGGTGTTTGGCTTTCCAGTCGGATCCATTAAGTATAAAACACACACTTAACTTCTACATGTACAAATCACCCTATGTTTTGCCACAGGTGTAACCTGAAACATCAAATTAAAACTTCAGATTTCCAATTATAGGATGGATAAAAACCTATTCCCATACAGTTTAAAAGACATTAGGCTGAAGATGGTACAAACTTGTTTTCGGTGTAAGGTAAACACTAAGTGCTGTTATAGCATCATTGGAAGGATCGTGATAAAGTTCTGTCACCAGAAGATCATTATCCTTCATCCGTAATGGAAATTTTTGCATATCTGTAAAGTAAAAGAACAAATGTACTAGTAAATATGGATGATTTCAGTATCTTCTTAGAATAACTAAAATAATTTCTGTCACGAACATAAAATAATATATATTACACAATAATATTGAAGGATAAGATCCTGTAACTACTGTTACAGGCGGTGCGCCAATTTGCAAACATTGTGCCCTGAAGCCTGGATAGTAAAGAAATGTGTGTCTATTTAAAGTAAAAAGCAGAAATGTTTGTGTGTTTCAGCATAATACTAAGAGTAGCCATAGGTTAGTTCCAGGTAGGAAGCCAACTTAACTATAAACCATGTGATAAAGAGAAAATAGCCTGAAAGAAAGAAATGGGCAGCTTATAATGAACCTGAAAAAATGTACTGCATTGGTATGAAAGGGTTACTAATATATGATGGTTGATGAATCTGATGGTAAGCAGCCAAGAAACAGTTGTCTTACAGGTGAGGGCCAGCAAAATCTCATCCCTGATTGAATGAGAAGCAATTATTCATTTCATTGAAAACCAGTAAAATCTGTCTCTGACTGGTCAGATACAGGCTGGAGTGGTCCGAAACACATTGCAGAAATAATCCAGTTTGAGACCACTTTAACTGCCCTGGCTCAGTACTAGGTAATCCTTGGAATTGTAGTTTATTGTGTGATACCAGAGATCTCTGACAGAGAAGGCTAAATGTCTCATGAAACTACAGTTCCCACTGTGTCCAGACAATATAAAGTCTATGTTCCTTCCTAAGGCAAGTGTATATTTATATATTTTTGTTGCTGAGTGCCTTCAAGTCACTTCCAACTTATGGCAATCTTAAAATGAACCTATCATGGGGTTTTCTTGGCAAGATTTGTTCAGAGGTGGTATGTCACTGCCTTCCTCTGAGACCAAGTGAGATTTGCTCAAGGTCACCAAGTGAGTTTCATGGCCAAGTTGGGAACTGAACCTCCAGAGTCGTAGTCCAAGACTCAAATCACTACGCCATGCTGGCTCTACTATGGGCCTTGGCAGACTGCTAGAAATAGTGCAAATTGAGTCCACTTTAACTGCCCTGGCTCAGTGCTAGGGAATCATGGAAACTGTATTTTTTTCTGAGACATTGAGCCTTCTCTGTCAGAGAGCTCTGGTGCCACAATAAACTACAGTTCCCATGATTCCCTAGCATTGAGTCAGGGCAGTTAAAGTGGACTCAATTTGCACTATTTCTGGCAGTCTGCAAAGGCCCTATGTTAATAAAACAGCATAAGGGTGAAGAGTCTGCTGTTTCTCCCACATAAATATCCAAAAATTCCAACTATTAAGAGTGCTTAAGATGCTGACTTTTTGAACTATACTTCTGATCATGCACTGGGAGCCCTGGTGACCAGATGGTATTGAGAGGGACCTCCAAAACAGATTCAAACTAGATATAAAAGGGGAAAACAAAACAAAAACAATCCCTCAGTCTAAAGAGATGGGATGGGGAACCATACCCTTTTCAGTATTATTTTGCAGATGGAAGGAAGTCTTGATCTTACCAATGTAATATATGGAGCCATTGTTGCAGCCCAGCAGTAAGAATGATCCGGCAGTATCATAACTAGTGATAGGAACAACATCTTGAACCTAAAATAAATAAAAAGTAAATAATGAATAGAAGATTGCATTTTTACCTAACATTTCAATTTTAGTTGTATTAACACAATATATGATCCAACCAAAGTAGACCCATTAAATCAATAAGGTTTACCAAAGGTTTAATTTACCATTAAGCAAATGATTCAAAATGTCTACTCTAATAGGGACTAGCTTTGATTTTTTTTAATTTCAAGAATAATTTTATCACTCATTGGTGATAAACTTAAAGGCTGTGTTAAAACTAAATTTTATAGGGTGACTTTCATATACTTTTTTATGAATTTGAGGCATGATTGTATTGTGACACCCTGAAAACAGTTAATCTCTAGTTTACAAGAGGGAAGTAATTGCACAAGGCCACTGCAGTTCATGAAAATTGAAACAAAAAACCTTACATCTAGCAATTCATCCACTTCTAGAAAGTTTATCTTTAAAGAACATAACTTTCATACCAAATTTTCAAAACATCAAGGACTAACTGTACTTTGATACACATTATAGTGCCCATTTCCAAATAATAATCATGTAAGAAGAACTATATAAAAGAGACAAAAAGATGAAAGATTCATTCAAAGAAGAAACATCTGAAGACAAATTTCAAATTTTAGAAAGAGAAGTGGAAGCTGCATTCAAAACACTTGGGAGAAATAAATCACCAGGAACAGATGGCATATCAACAACAACAACAACAACAACAACAACAACAACAACAAAATTTATTTATATTTTCCCACCTCTCCCTATGGATAGAGCTATGTCAAGCTACAGAGACAAAATCTACTCTACTTCTTACTAAAATCTGTTAAATATGGAAAACAAAACAATGGACCACAGATTGGAAGCACTCAAAATACATTTTAATTCTCAAGAAAGAGGGCACCAGGGATTGCTGTAACCACAGGACGATTGCATTAACTTCCCATGCAAACAAAGTAATGCTCAAAATTCTACAAAAACGACATTTACCATGTATAGAGAAAGAAATACCAGATATCCAAGCTGAGTTCAGGAAAGGAAAAGACATTAGGGATCATATTGTAACCATACATGGGACAATAGAGCACATCAACAAATTTTAAAAGAAAAACAGCCTGTGCTTTATAGGTTATAGCAAAGCTTTGATTCTATAGATCTTGAAAGACTATGGATTGCTCTTAAAGAAATGTGTGCCATATTATTTGATTGTCCCAATGTGTAACCTGTGCTCAGGACAAGAGGCTACTGTTAGGAAAGAATACGAAGAAACAGATGGTTTCCAACTGGCAAGGGGGGGCAGAGAAAGCTGCATGTCATCATCCTGTTTAACTTGTATGCAGAACACATTACATGTGAATCCAAAAATATCAAAAATCTACCAAACAGTGATACATATATTATATGTGAAGGAGGATTAGACTCAAAAGAAGATATATAATTGAATATTAAAGTTAGGATTGTCCATGCCATCATATTTCCCATTACATGCTGGGTTGTGAAAGCTGGACAGTGAAGAAAGCTGATGGGGGGGGGGGGGGATCAACTCATCTGAAATGTGGTGCTGTAAAAGAGTTCTACAGAAACTATGAAGTGCTAAAAAGACAAATAAATGGATCCCAGCGCTAAAAGAGCCTGAACTCACCACAGAAGCCAAAATGACTGTTGTATTTTGGCCGTATCATGAGAAGACATAACTCCCTAGAAAGGACAATAATGCTTGGTAAGGTAGAAGATAAAAGAAAAAATGAAAGACAATATTCTAGGTGAATAGACTGAGTCTGCAAGGCTTGAACAGGGCTATTGATGGTAGGGTGACGTGGAGGTCTCTCATTCACGGGGTCACTATATGTCAAAGTCGACTTAACAGCAGTCAACAACATATCCTTCTTACAGTACCATTTGGAGACAGGGCATCTGCCATACTAAAGAATGTCTATCAAAGTGCTTTTTGCAAGAAACTTATCTAAGAGTTACAAGTTAATAATAATAAGCTAATTATCAGTCTCATCCAGCTTTCTTTTCTTTCTCCAAATTAAATTCTGTCAGTCTTCAAAAAACTTCAAATCAAATAGCACCCACCTCCTATTGTTTCAATGGCATTTATTTCCTGGGAGAACCATACTACTAGGTGGCACATGTATAGTAAAAGCCACGGGAACAGCATAAAAAAACCCCACAATACCAGAGAGTCTATAACAGGCTGTCAGTATTCAAGCATGCTGCATCCTCCCTACTTTTTCTAAATTTCCATGTTCCAATATATTTTCAGAAGCTTAAAAACTAACCATTAAAGGTAAAGGTAAAGGTATTCCCCGTTGACAAGGTTGTAAAGCCGTGTCCAATCATAGGGGGCAGTGCTCATCTCCGTTACTAAGCCAAAGAGCCAGCATTGTCAGAGACTACTCTGTGATCGTGTGGCCAGCATGACTGCACAGAACGCTGTTTACCTAAACTAACAATCAGACTTACACAATCTGGCCTAAATCCAACATTATGTTGTCACTTAACCAGAAGTGTGGTGCAACTTTCCCCTCTTTCTAGCCCTCCAGAGCAGGTTTTGAGGGAATATGAAGGGTTGCAGGGAGGAGAAAATTTGTGGGGAGAAAGGCAACTGAAGAAGCCAAGTAGCTAAGAAGTATGAGATGGAACAAGGAAGGACAGCAAAATTGGTTAAACAAGTTTAACTATTTTGTACCTAAGCACTGAACTGAATGAAACTGCATCATACATCTCCTCTGCCTTCCTTTCAATGTATCCATTTGCTTAAAGCTGATTCCTTCCCACCATCATATTTGGTGGAGCACATGATAGGTTAGACTCTCAGGCTATGGAACTCCATCCCACAGGATGTCAGGTGGACCCCTCTCAGCAGTGGTGTCAATGGGGGAGTGTGGGCTGCACTGGGTGACACCTCAGAAGAGAGGCGACACCCAGTTGGTCCCTCCTTCCACACCAGGTGTGGGTAGGGGGTGCTGTCATTTCTCTGCTGCCATGGCTTTCAAGGGAGCCAAGGCAACTGAGAAAGAGTGAAGAGTGCATGCCTCTCCCTCCTTCCCCACTGCCCTGGCACTCTGGGCTGAGTGCATGGACCGCCACTGGGGACAATGGGGGCGTGCCATCCACAGATGTTTAAATCCGTGGATGACAAGTCCATGGATAACAAGGCCCCGTTGTACTCCCCACTCCAACAAAGCAAGAATCTGGGCTTTTCTGTGACCCCCCCCCCATCCTGAAATGTTCCTTAAATTCTGCAGAAAAAGGCTTCTTGCTGTTCACAGGTGTATCCGCAGAAATGCGCATTATTGTATGTGTGGGCATCTGCCTACTTCTCATGGATTCAGAGGGCTGCACATTTTCAATAAAAGGAGGATGAATAAAATGTGAAGAGATGCAAATTTGGGCAGGAAAATGGAGAAAATTAACTGTCAAAATTAAAGTATGAAAATCCTCAGCAACTGGCATAATACACATGTGTAGACTAGCCCAATTAAGACAGGCTTTCGGCTATCCCTCTTGAGGGATGCAATGGCTCAAGTGGTTAAGATGCTGACTCTGTTGATTGCAAGATCGGCAGGTTGGCAGTTTGAGGCCCGGGTGCTGCATGATGGGGTGAGCTCCTATCACTAGTCCCAGCTTCTGCCTACCTAGCAATTTGAAAGCATGCAAATGCAAGTGGATAAATAGGGACCACTTCAGTAGGAAGGTAACAGCATTTGGTGCAATCATGCTGGCCACGTGATCACACAGTAGCCTCTGACAACGCTGGCTCTTCGGCTTAGGAACGGAGATTAGCACTGCCCCCTATGGTCGGACATGACTTGACAACCTATTAGCTATTAACTGGTTGCTGCAAATGGTTTTTCTAGTGGGGGATAATGTATCTTATCTTCATTATCACAGAATTACTGAATTTAAAGAAGCCACAAGGGCCATCTAGTCTAAGCCCCTGCCTTATATGAATATACAACTCAAGCAGTCTCCGAAATGACCCTCCAAATTCTTTTAAAATCATTAAAAAACAAAACAAAACAAGGAAGGAGACTTCACCATCATCTGATGAAGTCTATTTCATGGCTGAACAGCTCTTACAGTAAAGCCATTCTTCTTAGTGTTTTGGTGGAATCTCTTTTCTTGTAATTTGAATCCAGTGGTTTGTGTTCTAGTCTCTGGAACAGTTGAAAACAGCACCTTACCCTCTTCCACATACCTTCGGATATTTAAAGATGGCTACCATACATCACTTTTCAATATTCTTTTACAAGCTAAACATTCCTAGCTCCTTAACTAGTTCCTCAAAGGGCTTAGTTGATCATTTTGATCAGCATTTTTGGACATGTTCCAGCCTATTGATAGACATCTTGAACTGTGGAGCTCAGAACTAGATGCAACATTCCATGTGAGGTCTCATCAAAGCAAAATATCACTTCTCTTGAACTAATCTCTATATTCCTGTTGATGCAGCCTAGAATTATATTGGCTTTTCTACCTGCTGAATTGTACTGTTGATTCATGTTTTGCTTGTTGTCTTCTCCTTTCCTCTGTAGGATAAATCATGAGTGGACATGGTCACTCCTACCCATGGATCCCACTATGTCCACCTCATTGAACAGTTCATATTTTCTGGCCCCTGGCCATCTCTCTTAATCATGGTCCCAGTTCTGAAAACCAACAGAACAGAACCAGAGTCCTAATCCATTATTCCTAGTTGAAGTATTGAGGCAAGTGGCCTGCTTGAACACTTTAATTTTTTCGAAGTAAACGCTTTGGACCTATATAGCTGATCCTAAATAGCTGATCCCCTTTTTGTTTCCACTTTCTGCAGAATAAAAATATCTACAAGGCTGATAATGTAATTGTTGAATTCTATATTCTTGATAGAGTTTGGCTTCCAATAAATATGAGGTTCGATGAAGTTTCCTATAATACCGTATCTCTCATTTCTGAACGCTTGATCATTTGTTCTAGGAAGATATCATCCAAGTCTTAGTCTGGTTTGGGATCTACAGTAGATTCCCAAAATGACATGAGTGTTGATTTCCCTCTTTTTAATTTTTCCTCAAAGGATATCTGCTTGTTTTTCATACTTTAAGTCATGGACCTACTTGTGGAAGGTAGTATACTATTTATACAGTACAAACCACTTTGCTTCATAGGCTCACAGAATCACAGAGTTGGAAGATACTCTGACAGCCAACCAGTCCAACCCCAGTCAGTACAGGAATCCATAGCTAGAGTATTCTGACAGGTGGTTATCCAACCTCCATTTAAAAAAAATTCCAACTAAGGAAAATCCACCACCTTCTGAAGAGAGGAAGGCCTCATTACAGATGGATTGATTCAATCAAGGAAACCACAGCCTTCACTTTACAAGACTTTGGTAGGGCAGTTGATGACAGGGTTCTCAGAGGTCTCTCATAGGCTCACCATAAGTTGAAATCAACTTTACAGCAAATGAAAACAAATAGGACTATAAGACAAATAACAATTATTTTTTAAAAAACGAAGCAAGAAATATTGTAGTCCCAGGGCTGATTCAGATACTTGTTTCAGGAATTCAAAATCTGTACAGGATAATCAGATGTGTGATTTCAACTGTGCATACAGTGTAAGAAGATGTAAGTTGCTACACTACATATGTAAGCCTCCAGTCATGTCAAATGCTTAATAGGCAAACATAGAGGTCTAATGCTGTATATTCACATGGAATTTCTGGAATGCTGAGTGCACCAGTCTATAATGTGTTTTGATGCCTGTTTTTCCCCCTCCTCATAAGACAGCAGCAATCAAGGAAACAAACAGGTGGGCATTGCTCTTTTGGTGAGTGCAAACTATCAGAGTACAACTCATCATTCCTCCTTTGTATACTGTTCTGTTCAAAAGAGATACACAAAGCATGACCTAAATGTTACTGTTAGTCCTAACCATAATACCTCTGTTGAACCAATGGCATTTTGACTAACGTAATAACTTGATTCAAGAGGTATGTTGTAGTTGGACATAATCAATAGCATTCATACTTATGTGTCCCTTACTAAAAGGCAGGAGGAGAAATTATATAGCATATGTACATGACTGCACTTAGGTTTTTGGGAGGGATACAAGATTATGCAACAGGAATGCATTAGGAATTAGGCGAACAGCACAGAAATACAGGTGAAATACACATGAATAATTCCTTAAAAATTGATATCTGAACAAAGATTGCTTTCTTATAAATGCCTCATGCGTTTTTAAAGGATGGTGATAGAACTCTTTAGCTATATTGTATTAGTCTCAAACCTACCAAGTCTGCTTCCAATGCACAACAGAATGATTGCATTATGCTACAGTACTTGGCTTTTTGCATTCTCTCAGTGTTGCTCATTGACATGACTGTCACTTATGGGTAAAATCAGGATTTATTCAACCAGTGCTGCGGCAGGCATAGAGTCAGCCTTAGGTCACTTCTGCCTCTTGAGATTTGCAAGGCAGCCTCTTGGATTTCATTACACAGTGTCTTTACATTGTGCCATAAAGACATTCATCTGGCTGGGTTACAAGTTTGTTTCTTGCATGAATGCCCTGTGTTTCCCTCAGTCTTGTCTGGAATCCAGGATTCTCTATTCCCGTTGTCAGAATGCATAATATATAAAAATTGTAGGGCATTTCAGAAATGGAAACATGAAACAGATATCTCTGAGGGACAAGGTACAACAGTATTATCAACTGAAAATTTTGACTGGATGACTGTTTCTGAATTCTGTAACATCAACACACACAAAGTTATTTTGCTCAATAGTTAGATAAATACTAGGTTTATTCTGACTTGGAATTTAGCCAACTGATAACCTGTAATATAAAGAACAACCAAGCCAATAACCCAGGAAGAAATAATGAAAAATATTTCAATAAAGAAAATGTATACAAAAATGTATTACTAGAATGTAACATATAAAACTGATGACCTTTTTGCAACCTCATAAAACACATTACTTTAAGTGCTTCTATTTAACATACCTGCCAATGTTGAGTCACAGCATTCCATACTCCCACTTTTCCTGTATGACTAGTAGCCACCAATTGGTTACCAATAAAAAAGAGAGCATCTACAGGTACTCCAAGACTAAATATTCCTACAAGAAAGCACATATACAAAATCTGAATGTAACTATTAAAATTGTTTCCTGAATAAATGCTATCAATGAACATGAGGAAAACCGACATCTTTGGAAAAAATATTTTCATACTGTTTAAAAAGTAACAGGAAAACCATTCATATATTTTCTCTTCGGCAATATGTAACAATATCCTAGCAAATACAGTTTGCCTAATGTGGAATTCAGCAAATAGCATCACTCATGTCCACAAACAGACACTAGGATCCAGCCAACATCTCCAATCTGAACTGAGATTGCAAATGGCAGATGGATCATCCCACTTTTGTCTCATACATGAATTCAAAACTACTTCATTCTGTGTCAATCCACAGTAACTGCATATCATTTGTTTTACACTTTACATAATTCACATCTAACAGTACATCTGAATTTACACATCTGTCAAAACAGAAACGTTTGTCTATTCTTATTGTTACAATAAATGATCTTGTGCCGGTTCTTCAAAGTATGATACCCTGAATAGCCAAATTGAAGGAGAAAGGTAAGGTGACTCAACAAAGATTACCTTTCCAGACTCTTTCTCACAGCAAAACAGTATACTGTAAACTAATTCATCAACATGCAAACTCTCTCCAGTTATCTATGGCACTAAATTATCTAAGGATTTTAATCAGATTTGTGACACAAACTGTCAAGTCAATTAGTTGATTATTAACTTCATGATTTGAGAGACTCTTGTGCTTTTCCAAGTTTATTTTCTGAGTGTGATTTGACAGAGAGCTTGCCAGCTACATCCATCAAATCAGAATAAGCTTACAGTATAGAAAATGCAGCAAAAAATTCAGTGTGCTGCCAAATAAAGTGGCTTCTTTATTCACTTTACTGTACTGTCATTATAAACCCACTTAAAAATTAATTAATCCTGCAGGAAATAATCATGCAATTATACCAATACTTATATCAAAAGCTTTACAAAAGCCTTTTGAAGACCCTTCAGATTTTCTGAATCAATGGGGTAAGAAACTGTGACACTAAGAATCAATCTGATATTTTAAAGTGGAGGATGGAAGTTGCTATGCTTTTTGATAGCAGCCAAAAAGCTTGATGCATAAAGGGACTTAATTACAACACCAAATAATTTTTCAGGGCATATGATAATCTCTGATGCTGACTATATTTAACAGCAGGGTACATAAAAGGAGGCAATAATAAAAAGGAGAGAAACAACTAGAATTGATTACTCTGGAGAAGGATGAGGTTCAGGGAAATCAAGGAAGACAGCGTGAATAGTCTGAAGGAATTTAAAGTGTCACTCCTGCTTAGGCTCAACAATCCTGATGGCCATCCACAGGGAAGACGATGGTATAAGTAATGACAGGTTCTTGTCTTAAGGGGCCCTCTCAGTAAAATATTGCTTATAGCAGCAATCCAGTAGTGGTATCTTATGTAAGTAATATTGAAGGGAAAACAGCCTCTGGGAGAGCTCTATCATGGAGATGCCAGCCCTTGCAATTTTCCATAGATGGTGTTGTCAGCTTCTGAAGAGTGTTTGTAACAACAAATTGTTTCTTTTACAGGACATGAACAAAGCACTATGTCTCTATCCCAAGGCAGGGCTGTTGACATTAGCTCTATAAAGTTCTCTGAAAGGGAAGAGCCTTGTTTATTCCGTAACTAAAACTAACTAAAAAATAGGCTATGTATTAATTTCAATATACAGTTGTCCCTCCCCATTTGCGGACTTCGAGTCTGCGGTCTCGCTCTTCGTGGGAGGGACAACTGGGTAATGATAAAATGGCGGTGCACACCTGCATGTCACTCCCCCCCCCACACACGCACACACCATTACTTTCAATGGGGCTCGAATATTTGTGAGCTGCCATTTTCGTGGGGGGGGGGGCAGAATGGATCCCTGTGAATTGGGAGGAGCCACTGCAGCTTTTTTTTTAGTGTGTTGTATAGCACAGCAAACTGTCTCCAGTTATCTATGGAACTAAATTATCTATGGATTTTAATCAGATTTGTGACACAAACTGGCAAGTCAATTCACTAATTATTAACAAAGTTCTCTATTTTATTCATGGTAGATATACTCATTTTTTTGTTTTATTATTATTATTATTATTATTATTATTATTATTATTATATCAATACAGTTATCACTTACAAAATCAATTTAGCTTTTGTTAATCACTTGAAAGGCCATTGCATAATGAAGTTTCATGTCTCAAGTGTGACGGGGGGGGGGGTTAAAAAAATATTAAAATGGATTTGCTATGTAACCTTGATAATGTCAGTCACAGTTCAAACCCAATCTTGCATACAGGCTGCCTATCCTCTTCTCTGACTGTATATGCTTGCAGTCCCCCTTTACTCTATTTCTACAAGACAGTTAAGGGACGCAGTGGCTCAAGTGGTTAAGACACTGACTTTGCTGACTGCAAGATCAGCAGGTTGGCAGTTTGAGGCCCAGATGCTGTGTGATGGAATGAGCTCCCATCACTAGTCCCAGCTTCTGCCAACCTACCAGTTCGAAAGCATGCAAATGCAAGTAGAAAAACAGGTACCACTTCCATGGGAAGGTAAACATCATTCTGTGCAATCATGCTGGCCACATCATCACAAATTAGTCTCTGAGAATGCTGGCTCTTCGGCTTAGTAATGGAGATGAGCACTGCCCCCTGTGGTCAGACACAACTTGACAACCTTGTCAACGGTGAATACCTTTACCTATACACGACACTTTCTTGGGACTGTTGATCCAGTGTTTTCAGACTCTAGAAATGTCTACATTGCCTGTCACAGCTGAAAAGTTCCCTTAACTTGGAAGGGTATGACTCAAACAAAGAGCACAGGGAAAGGAAGACTGGACATATGAGAACAGATGAGCAGTAGCAAATAGCAGAAAATAATCTCTCTGATTTATTTTACCATTGTAATGACCCCTGGCTGTGAGGAAAAGAAGAGTTCATTACCAGCCACCTCAACTCAAGCTACTGGGAATAAAGTCTTACTTCCCCTTCCTAATTGTTTTTAACAGTTTCTTCGAGAAGGCAAACACTTTCGTCTGTCGTGTAATAATTTAAGCAGCATACTAAACAGACATTTTAAAACAGATTTACCAATATGGTGTCCTTCAGGTGATCTAACTACAAATCCAGCCAGCTGCAGCTAACCATCAAGGATGATGCAAGTTCTAGTCCAAAGGATATAAAGAGCAGCAAGTTGATGAAGGCCGTTTTAGACTGCATGTACAACTTGCATGCATTGTAACTCTTCTAAATGGCAACCAAAGAGCTTTCTATTACTGCCTTCTCCTTCTGGAACTTCATTGCCCAATGAGGCTTGCCTGGCACTGGCACTGGCACTGATATTGACAGTCGCCCCTCCATTTTCGTGAGGGATCCGTTCCGGACCAACACCACCAACACCACCCCCGCGTAAACAGAAAATCAGCAGTGTTCAAGCCCTATTGATTTGAATGGTGGTGCACAGCCGTGCATACCCCATTTTGTCCATTGTGTCCCTCCCCGCCCGCAAATGGGCGAGACCACGGACTCCAAGTCTGAGAAAACAGAGGGAGGCCTGTATTTGGTACCAGGTGATAAATAAATAAATGATCACCACATGGTGTTCATGGCCTACCTTTTAATATTTATACCCTACCTGTTCTCCCCAAAAGAGAGGTTTTAAATCAATTTTTCCTGACTGCTATTTTTTTCTGTCTGCAATCTTAACTGAATTTGCTGCTTTTCCATTTATTTTTTTAAATCCTCTGAACCACCTGATTTTTACAAACACCATGAACATAAAATAGTGAATACAAAAATGAGTACCCCTATACTGCCACAGCCAAACCAAATGAACTGAATATTCACACTGTTCTACAGTCATTCTCCTCACAAATATTGAATCCCTCAGGGATTAATTACTTGAGGGTAGGAAACAAACCCATTCCTTTGAGTACCTTTCTAAACATACAAGTGATTTTGGAAAAATGTATCAAGACAACATATCTATAGTTATGAATAAATTAAATCTGTGGTGACAGCTCTTTGTAGCTGGGGGAAACAGTCTGTCATTATCATTACTCCATTACTTAAACACTATTTTGGAATTCAAGTGATTCCTTGTATCTCTGTCCCTCTTCAAAAAAGCTACTGTTGATGTTTGGAAGCAAGTATGCATTTTAGTAAGCAGGAGAAGCTTTCAGTCAGATCTCTTGAGTGAAGTACAGTACTTGACTTCTCTGAAAGCCTTTTCCATATTTATGTACCTTCTGGTAATGTGAAGCCCTTGGCGCTGAAGCTGTCTGATGCCCAGTGCTAGCCATCTCTGATAATTTCTGCTCAAAAGACTATTAGTGCACAAAGCATTGCCCAAATTATGTTTTTTGAAGGTTATCAGAAGGAGACCTTGAGAAGCATGGCTTTTAGTAAGAACAAGACAGGCTGGCAGTCATTCCAAACTGTCATCTCCAATTCCCACATTTAAGTTCACCATGCAGAGCTGAAATGAGTCAGTCACAAATTAAATTATTTTCTACTTATTATCACAACAGGGTTTCAGTAATACTTTTTGTAATTGACATATATCACCATCTACCCATTAAGGAAACTAGATGTTATCTTTCCTATTAAGGTACTGTTTTAGCCTATAAGTGATGGCTAAAGGAGAAATAAACGTTAACTGAACAAAAATTGGCTTTTCCTTGCTGTGAAAAAATTATTTTACACAGGTAGTTACACTACAAGGGTAAAACACTGAACTGATATATACTGTTAGCAGCAAAACTAAAAACAGACTCACCTATTTCAGTACCACTACCACCATCCTGAACACTCCATAAGATGATGCTGCTCTCAGATGCAACAGCAACCATTTTATCTTTGTCTCCATGTGGACCACCAACAACCTTTGCATTCAGAGCCACACGCTCAATAGTCCAATCTAAATATGGACTTGTGAACACCTGTTGCCATCCAGAGGATTCTTTAATTCTATGGGAAAGATTAAAGATTATATTAAAAATGGATGAACTATTGTAATAGTCTATCCATTATTGTGTGTGTGTGTATATATCAACCCTAAGATGAACCTATCATAGGGTTTTCTTTACAAGATTTGTTCAGAGGAGGCTTGCCATTGACTCCCCCTGAGGCTGAGAGTGTGTGACTTGCCCAAAGTGGGTTTACACAGCCTACCTGGGATTCAAACACTGGTCTCCAGAGTCCTGACCGAGTGCTCATACTACTACATCATGTTGGCTCTCTATGCATGCCAATGTGGTGTAGTGGCTTGAACGCTGGGCTAGGCCTCTCCCTGGGTATTTCAGCCTCAGAGAAAGACAAAGGCAAACCTGCCCGGAAAAAGATCTTGCTAAGAAATAAGTTTGCCTTAGGGATGCCATAATTCGGAAATAACTTGAAGACACATAACAAATCTAAATCTATATACAGATAGAGAGAGAGAGAGAGAGAGAGAGGTGGGGTTTTTTTGGGGGGGGAGGGGGTTGACAGCAAGACAAAAATACTACTGAGCATACTTTCAACACCTGCAAGGTAATATACAGATACATAATATAACAAACAATGGAGTTCTAGCAAGTCACCAATTCTGGTTTTAACTACTGTACAACATCCAAATTCCACAAAACAGTGATACCTTTATTGGATCAACCAAAATGCACAAAATACATGTTGCAAGCTTTCAATGCTTCATTGGCTCCTTCATCGGGAATAATAATAATAATAATAATAATAATAATAATAATAATAATAAAATTTATTTATACCCCGCCCCTTAGAGATCAGGTAAAAATGTTAAAAATCATATAGGAGGGAGAAAATACGACAATGTTAGTCCCAAGTCTGAATTCTGTCAAGATGTGGCTGTTCTCAATTCAAGTGATATTAGAGGGACATTCATGCAGGCAGACCTTCTCCTCCTTCTGGCCATATGGGTATTCCAGGAAATAATAATTTTAAAAAGTTTGATTAGCAACACAAAAGATTCTTTTGGTCTTGCTAATGGAATATATTTTTTTATGTTTGAACTACTATTAAACAATTTTCAGAGCAAAAAAAGAAACATTTTCTCTAGTTCTCAAATGACAGAAATGACATCTCCACTCATGTTCACAATTACCAGCAAATTAAAATGAGATGGGATATTATTATTAATTTCTAAATGCTGTAGAAAAAAACAAAACAAAAATGGGATATTCTGCTTGCAGGTTTACAATCTGTTTAATATGCCAAAAAAAAAAAAAAAAAGTGGGGAAAGAAGAGAGAAGTTTATCACCAGTTTTTGAAGTTCCATTGTTTTAACTGCCGTCAACTTGACTTCAGCTTATGGTGATCCTAGGGGTGAGACCTCCAGGTCATCTATCAGCAAGACTCAGGTCTTGCAGACTCAGCTCCATAGCTTCATTGATAACGAGTCTATCCATCTGTAATGCAGTCTTCCTCTTTCTCACTGCTTTTCCTTGCTAAGCATTAATGTCTTTGAAGTGAGTCATGTCTTCTCATGATATGGCCAAAGTATGACAGGTTCAGTTTAGTCATCTTTGCTTGATTTGCTCTAGGACTCATTTATGTGTTTTTTTAGAAGTCCATGGCATCTGCAGAACTCTTTTCCATAATCACATTTCAAATGAGTTGAATTTTTTCCCTATCTGCTTTCTTCACTGTCTGGCTTTCACAACCATACATAGAAATGGGAAACAGAATGGTATGGACAACTTTAACATTAGTATTCAATGAGATATCTTACATTTCAGGATTGTTTAGTTCTTTTATAGCTGCTCTTCCAAGTGCTAGACTTCTGATTTCATGACTGCAATCTCCATTCTGATTAATGTGTGAGCCAAGGTATGGAAAATCTTGAATTACAGTGGTCTCTCCACATCTACTAGGATTAGGGGCACAGGTCCCCCATGAAAGTGGAAAACTGCAAATAACAAAAACACTATTTTACCTGAGAGAACACCTCTCTAGTCCTCCAGTGCAACTCTGTGGTCAACATCTGCTAGACACTGATCGCAGAATTGTGCTGGAGGAGCTACAAATGCAGATTTGGATCATTCTCTCTAGGAATCTCTAGGCCCTTCAGTGCAACTTTTGGTTAAAGTTGAACATAGAGTTGCACTGGAGGACCTAGAAATTCCTACAGAGAACATACTAATACAATCTGTGAATAATCAAATCTGCAAAATTCAGATCCACAAATGTGGAGGGACAACTGTATTTCAATGTCTTCACTGTTTATTTTAAAGTTAGGGAAATCATCTGTGGTCATTATTTTTGTTTTCTTATTGTTCAACTGCAAACCTGCCTTTCCACTTTCTTCAGTAATTGTTCCTAGCCTTTGCTATTTACTAATAGTAATATGGTAATCTCCATATCTTGTTCTTGATGTTCCTTTCTTAAATTTTTTATGCCTCTTTCCTCCGAGTCTAATCCTGCTTTATGTATGATATTTTCAGCATACAAGTTAAACAGATGAAGAATGCAGCTCTGCCTGACCCCCTTGCCAACTGGAAACTATTCAATTTCTCCATATACTGTTCTGATGGGAGCCTCTTGTCCTGAGTACAGGTTATGCATCAGCACAATCAAGTGTTATGGTATTCCCATTTCTTTAAGTTTTTCTTTAAGTCCACAGTTTTTTATGATCTATACCAGGGGTAGGCAACCTTTCCCCTTTAAGGGCCGAGGGACTTCAGCTCCCAGAAGCCTCAGCCATGTTGGCCAATAGTCCCATGTTGGCCAATAGCTCCTGGGATTCTGGGAGATGAAGTCCCTCGGCCCTTAAAGGGGAAAGGTTGCCTACCCCTGCTATATCGCTTAGGTCCAGACTTTCTGAAAGATGTTGTCTCTCTGTATGGCCTCCCAGAGTTTTAAGATTTTTTTTTGTTGAAAACTTTCTCTTGGTCCCACCACCATCATTGGAATATCTGGTAAGCAGATACAGGAGAAAATTGATCACACACTAAAACAGGATTTCTAGGTGATTAGAAACAAAAATAGGAAACAGAGCATTATCAAAGTTTGTAGGAAAATTAGGCCTAGGGTCAAGAAATGAAGGAGAAATGAAGGAGAAGAGCAACTGATTGAATTTTGCAATGCCAGCACTTTGTTCATTGCAAACACATTCTTCAAACAACCAGAGAGATGACTGTACACATGTGCATCACTAGATGACCTATATAGAAACTAAATAGACTACATAATTGAAAGCAGAAGATGAAAAAGCTCCATTCTTTCTGCAAAAACAAGACCAGGAGCAGATTGTGGCACAGACCATGAACAGCTAATATAAAAAATAAATAAATAAAGCTAAAGAAGAACACTAAATCAACATTTGTGCCAAAATACAACCTTTTAAGCAAGGGAGATTGTCAGAGAGGAATGCAGAAAGATATTATCTGAAGCCTATTTCCTATTTTTGTTTCTAATCACCTAGAAATCCTGTTTTAGTGTGTGATCAATTTTCTCCGGGATGCCAGCATAGAATCTTTCATTTTATATTCATCTTCCACCTCTGTCGTTGGAGCATGAACTTGGATTATGGTTATATTGATGGGTTTTCCATGAAGTTTTATTGACTTTGCATTATATCCTTTGATTACTTTTGCTACATCTCTCCTCACTATTAGTGCCATCCATTTCTTCCAAGTTTCATAACAGTTCTTCTAGTTGCTAGGGAGCCCTGGTGGCACAGTGGTTAAATGCCTGTACTGTAGCCACTCATAGCAAGGTTGTGAGTTTGATCCTACAGAGCTCCAGGGTTGACTCAGCCTAACATCCTTCTGTAGGTCACTAAAATGAGTACCCCAGCTTGTTGGGGGCAATTAGCTTACACGTTGTAAATCTCTTAGGGAGTGATCAAGTGTACTGATAAGAGGTATAGAAATGTACTTGCTATTGCTAGTAGGAGCAGAGGTTGTTATGTAAGGGGAGAAGGTGTTTCTAACTCAAGCTAATGAAACAGTCCCATCCTTTCTTTGGCTAGAGCCAAATACAGGGGTAGGCAACCTTTTTGAGCCGGTGGCCGGGCTGCTGTCCCTCAGATAATTGGGGGGCTGAAGCACCCAAAAATAAATAAATAAATAAATAAATAAATAAATTTAAAAAAATTTAAAAAATTAAAAATAAAAATAAAAAATATGCATGCACACTCTCTCAGCCCCAGAAAAGCCATGGCAAAACCCCTGTGGAGATTTTGCAAAGAAAACCCTAAGAACAAGTAATAACAACAATAATCAATATCATCATGGCGGGCAGGGGGTGGCGGTGGCAGGACCGGCCTGGGGCCGGTCCAAAGGCCTCAGGGGGCCGCATCCGGCCCCCGGGCCTTGGGTTGCCTACCCCTGGCCAAATAGAACACTAATAAACAGTTTAAGGGAGTTTAAGGGACAGAAAGAGCCAAGTGGCTGTTAGCCCCCGTCAAGCCAATAGCACTTGTAATCTCTCACATCATTTACTACTAAGCCAGAAAAAAAAAATGTAATGCTCATATACCAAGACAAGGCATTTCAGTCCTGTTTTATTTCAGAATCAAACAATATAGGTATTCTGAAGTAATGTCACCTGAAAAATTGTAAACAATTTCCCCAAAAAAGAAAAAAGAAAAGAAAAGTAGGAAAAACAGTTGTCCTAATCACGCCAATGTTTTCTGCCACTGGGACACTTTTTTGTCCCAACGCTATTTTTCAAGCAATGATGTAGTGGTGTAGACACAGTTCATAGTAGGTCAGTAGCACTTGTAGATTTTCACAAAGAGTAGTTTAATAATTTGTTTTTAAAAAATTAAGCTGGACACTGTCCATGAAAACCTCTTCCTTAACAAGTTTGTCAGTTTTTAAGGTGTCAAAAGACTCTTTCCTGCTTTACAAAAGAGCTCAAACCTAAACTTGAAGATCCTAGTAATGAAAATATGTGACAAAATACCCAGATGCTAATACCTTCTAGCAATGCTAAACATCAGCTGCAAATGATTTCCAAAAATTTACACTCTAATATTTGGACAGGGATAGTAAAGCAAAGCAGCTTCATTTATATACCACTTCATATCATGCTATGGGATGTCTAAGCAGTTTACAACTGTAAGCTCATTGCCCCCCAACAGCTGGGTACTCATTTTAGGGACCTTGGAAGGAGAACCTGAGCCCCTCTAGACTTTATTGGATTTGACTTATCAGCTAGAACTGAATTACATGCCAAGATTTAGAGAGTCAGAGTTTTCCCATCCCTGCTTTTGTGGAATATTGTTTATATTAGAGTAGTCACTTGAAATGACATGACCAATATAGTGCCAACATTATTTCTACACCAATTAACAGCTTTAACCAAACATAAGTAATCATTTGACATTGGTAAATTGTTCCTTAAATGTCAGCCTGTTCTTATCTAGCAAGACTGGCACACCTTGTTTCTTTTACAACACAACAATTTATACAGGGTGCAATTAAATACTGTACTAATCTAAACCAGAGTATTCCACACACTGAAACATCCATGCTAATGGTTCTCTTTCAGAACAGAACAAATTTTTAAATTTCATACATAATCTAAAAGCACCATTAGTCATCCTGTATTTACCTATAACAAACTGCAAAGTGAGCATATGCAGCTACAATCCAGTTGTGATGGCCAGCCACTATCAAAACTTTCCGTGGATCCACAGGAAACCCTTTAAAAACAACAATACGCTAGAGTTAAGTTATCATTGTTAATAAATCTTTTTTCCTAACCATTTAGAATATACCTGACATGACTGTACAACCACAGTGGTAGCACTGTAGTTAGACAGTCATGTCAGGTATATTCTAAATTTCTGTATATTTTGCACATATCAAATAGTATGTACATATCTTGATAGTGTTCAAAGAATTCAAGGACACTGTCAGGGAGGAATGCAAAAAGATATTAACTACAGCCAATGAGAAACCTTAAGGAAAAACAGATAAAACTCTTAAGCAGTTAAGGACAGATGAGAAGCAAAAATAAACAAACCCGAATACAACTGGTCAGTGACTTGTCTTCATGGACAAAGAGAACGTCTAACAATAATCAATGCAAAGAAATGCAAGGTGGCAACAACAACAAAAAGGCAACAAGAAGAGACCTCTTCTACAAGATCTGAAAAATGAAATGGAAATATAAACCAAGAATGAAGTTTTATCATTTATTGCTATGCTATGACCAGCAGGGGAACACATTATATAAACAAGTACAAATAAGAAGACAATGGAAAACAATACACTGAAGAACTATATAAAAGGGATGAAAGAATGGCATATTCATTCAAAGAAGAACAATTTGAAGATTTTAGAAAGTGAAGTGGAAGCTGCACTCTTGGGAGAAATAAATCATGAGGAACATATGGCACACCAATAGAGTTGATAAATCCATCAACAAGTACGAAAAACAAAAGAATGGCACAAAGATTGGAAATGCTCAATATATATTGCAATCTGCAAGAAAGGATCTGCGAATTCACAAAATGGGTTATTCTGCACCTGCGCACTAAGTTTGCAGACTTCTGGAATCACTAGGCAAAACTTTGCAACTTTTTGGCGGTAGTTCTGCCCACCCTCCATATAAGCCAGGCATCTTCCCACTCTTTCTCAGTTCCATAACAGTCCGCTACATAGCAGCGATAGTAAGGAATTTAAAAGTCAGCAGGACACAACTGAGGGGAGGATGAGCGGGATTTGTGTGAATTCGCAGATGACCACTCGAAGAACTACAGTTACAGGTAAGCAACCCGTTCTTCTTTGTGGTCTCTGCGAATCACACAAATGGGTTAGATGGACAAGCTTCAGTCAGTGGAGGAGAAAGTGTCATGACACCAGTTTGAAGTTCAAACAAGTTGTATTTTATCAGCAACAATAAATTTTTAAACTTTTAACTTGGAAAAAGGCCTCCATCTGTGTCATCTATTTTAGTTTTAGAGGCATATAAATCATATAGTGTAATAAAACATTTCAGTGCAAACCAAAAAGTAACACTGCCCTCCCAAAGGCTGCATGTCGCCTGGCCTGATGTCCAGCCTATAGTGTTTTATAAAGGTCAATGGCTGGGATCAGACAGCACCCTGCAGACATCCTCCAACTTCACCCCAGCCAGGAAAGTGGGGGATATCACTACCTAGTTGAATTGGCCCGAACTCGAGGCGGGGGAGCCTTCCCTGACAGCTCATAGTGGAGGTGGATGGTACCAGCCAACCATTTGGAAAACCTCTGTGCTGTCACAGGCAGTCCTCTTTTTGATTCCGAATAGCAAATGAAAAGTCTCTCGGAACACCTCGAACCCAAAGTTCTGTTCATATAGAACGCCAGCGCCCTCCAGACATCGAGGGTGTGTAGCTGACACTTGGCATCGGTAGCTGGGTTTGGGTCTAACATTGGCAATACAATGTCCTGGTTGATGTGAAAGAAGGACATCACTTTCTGAAGGAAGGTGATGTCGGGACAGAGGACTACTTTGTCCTTGTGGAAGTCAACTTGTTGGAGGATTTCTCCCATCTGGAGGGGGAATCCCTGTTGGTTGAGTGCTTTCGCTTGGAAATCTTCTTGGACCTATGTTTGTCCAGAGAGCGGTCTCCCTCCGACTTGGCCTTTCTGTCTTTAGAAGACTTTTCCTTGGGTTTCCCCTTCTCCTTCTTTTCCCTGCCACCATGTCTCCTCAAGGTAGATGGCTGAGGGTCGGCAGCACCCTCCAGAGCCAGAGCGGAGAGAGGTCTTAAGGTGTGCTCGTACAGGGCAGCCTTAAGCTTTTTATCCCAGTTTTTTAGGACTTGAGTTGTCATGGACCTGCATTGGGCACAAGACTGGACCTTGTGGCCCTTGCCCAAGCACAGGAGGCAACAGCAGTGTGGGCCAGATGCACTTCTTGCATTTGAAGGAGTGACTCAACATTTTCAACCAGAGTTGAAATCAAACCATGCAGCAAAAGCGAAGTCAGGGTCAGTCTGGGGTCGATCAATTTGCAAACAGGTTCAAGTCAGAGATCCGAAAGAATGGTCAAAAATCCAAAATCTGAAATCAGCAATCTGTAGTCAAAGTGAAGAGAAACAAGTGATTCCAAACAGTGAAATTCCTTCCGAGCAGGTAGTATGGCAGACAAAAGGAACTGGGAAAGAGTGGGAAGACACCAGGCTTATATAGAGTGTGGGCGGAGCTACTGCTACAAAGTTTCAAACAAAGTTTTGCCTAGTGATTCCAGAAGTCTCCAAAGTTACTGCACAGGCACAGAATAACCCATTTGTATGATTCACAGAGACCATGAAGAAGAACAATGGTTTAACTCAGGGGTAGGCAACCTTTCCCCTTTAAGGGCCGAGGGACTTCAGCTCCTAGAATCCCAGGAGCTATTGGCCAACAAGGGACTATTGGCCAACATGGCTGAGGCTTCTGTGAGCTGAAGTCCCTCGGCCCTTAAAGGAGAAAGGTTGCCTACCTCTGGTTTAACTACAGAATGGCACTGAGCAGCTAGTACCACATAGAAAATAAAGTTCCTCCTGTTTTGTGAGCAACTGCAGCAATTGTAGAATAAATGACAGAATGTACACAGTCTTGTGTATACAAGAAAAATACTGCACGCCATACACTCATGAATCTCTCTTGTGGAGACATACTACCATGCCACCTAACCCAGTATTGGCAATAGTACTGTCTGTATGCAAGGCAAGTACCTGTTCATTAGTAAAGTCCTCTACCAACTGGAAGTGTGTGTGTGTGTGTGTGTGTGTAACACGTTGTGCATGAAACAACAGAATTAGCAGATGCTAGGGAACCAAAGCAGAGAGCTACACCTACTGCATGCACTTACGCTCTATTGTTAGATACAATGGTGTAGAGGAAAAGAACAATTGTTAGAGCAGATGTGCAATTATCTTTCAATACCTGCCCAGTATGAGAGCCTAATAAATAAACAGCATTCTCATTTAAAGTAGGCCAAAATTTATTCCATCTCTATAATTACATCAGATAAGAATGTTTTAGAGAATTTCTTTCATGGACATAAATGCTCTTCACTTTAAGGTATGAAAACATACATGGACTTAGACAATAATGACTTCCACTTTATAAACAAGAATTGTACAATTGAGAACTAGCTTTCAGCTCATCAACCAATACTTCAATTACATATAAGTAGGTGATCAAAAAGCCCCCAAAACAACTATTTCAGTTGTAAAGAAATTAAGTTGTAGCTAGAACTCAGACCTTGCAATTTGGCAACAGCATTTATATACTGGTAACTTCTTATGGCACTTGCACTCTGCAGCTGGTTTTCACTCAGTTTCCAATTTAGATGTATGTGTACATTTAAAATTTAGTTTTCAAAAATGGACACATTATCTATACAATGCAAAAACAAAGTTTTAGGTTTTTAGATACAAATGAAAGATGGAACAATATTCTTCTAGCAACTCAAAGCCTAGCAAGTTTTATTTGGTATATTTTCACCTTTAAGTTGTTACAAGACTATTGTTTTTCGTATCAACAGACTAACATGGCTACTCCCTCCCCCCTCCCCACCAAATTAAAATATTTTCCTGCAAAGATTTGAAATGCATTTTAAAAATTAAGTTAATTTTAATCACCTAGCCTAACTGCATCTTCTCCAGCACCAGCAAGTGAAGGCTGCATGTTTCCGCCTCGTGCTTCACCTTCAGGGCAGTTTTGAGGTGACCTAACATCAGCAGATGCTCCTGTGGAACTGCTGATCTTGCGACTTGGAATGCCTGAAATAAAAAGGAAGACATTTATCTAACTTGGTTTTATCGTTTGGTATTGTTATCAATCAGTCAATCAATCAATCAATGATTAGCCTGTATTGTTATGGTTTCACTGGCAATCAGAATACATACAGTTGTATTTTATATGAAGCATCCAGCAACAGTAAAGAACTCTGAGTAGAAAGAAACTTTCCAATAACTTCCTCCAGTCTCCACATATTGTCTCCTGAATATCAGGGCTGCAGGAGGGGGCTTTAGAATGGCATGGGGTTTGCAGTAGGAATGCAAAAATCAGCAGGGGTATTTTGAGCTATTAGGCTAAGATGCTGCCATACAATTTTGGCCAATTTCTCTTTTCCACAACAGTCCTCTCTATCCTATCCCATGCCATTTCAAACAGCCACCTGAACATTAGTAGAAGTGTGTTATCTTTTACAATCCAACTCAAAAGTTCTTGGGGGGAAATGCTGTATAATTTTGCTATGCAGTGACTTACCAAAATCAAGACAACAGGCAAGACAGTGCAAGCTTATCGATCACAAATGAATTCACTGGATAGATCAGTCAGGTCACCAGAAGAATAGTGAACAACCTGTGTTTCTGTAGCTGTTGCTGGATTGCAACTCCCATTAGCCTCAGAAAGAATCATCAGGAGGCGATTGTGGAGAAAAGGCAGACTGGAGCGTTGGCAACATCCAATCAGAGTGAGCCTGGGAACAGGCAATGGGAGCAAAGCCAAGAAAAGATGGGCGCTGCTCCCAGGACCAAGTATATATAGAGAGACAGAGCAGTGTTTAGGGTTAGTTAGGGTTGATGTTTTAGTGTGCCCTGAGGGGTGATGAGCCTTGGTGGCTAGGTTAGGTTGCTGTGAGGGCAGTTTAAAAAGGGATTTAGGTACCCTTTTTAAACTGCCCTGCATTGAATTGAAGTACTGTCCTGTGGGAGTGTGGTGACTAGTGGAGTCACAATTAACCAGAGGGGTTATATGATAAAAAAGTTTAATAAAGGTCCTGAGAGACTTAGGGCCTTTACAGACTGCCAGAAATAATGCAGCTTGAGGTCACTTTAACTGTCCTGGTGCAGTGCTAGGGAATCATGGGAATTGTATTTTTCTCTGGAACACTGAACCTTCTCTGTCAGAGAGCTCTGGTGCCACAATAAACTATAGTTCCCATGATTCCTTAACACTGAGCCAGGACAGTTAACGTGGCCTCAAGCTGCATTATTTCTGGCAGTCTGTAAAGGCCCTTAGTTTGTAAGGGAACATATACAGAGGTATAAGGAAACAATTACAAAGACAAGAAAAAGGAATTTTCAAACTGTGTAACAAAGTATTTAAACATTGTATCCAATGTGAAAACCATCCACTAAAAGTGATACTGTACTCAGCCTGAATTGTAAATAAATCTATTACTTTGTTTCAGCAAGCAGCTGTCTGGAGTGATATTAGAAGTAATGCAAAAAAGCTACCAACATTAAGGAAAGTATTTTAACTTTAGGACACCTTAAATGGTAGAAAAAGAGTTCTAGTGTAGGTGGCATTAGAGGTGAGGACTGAGTTTGAGTCTCACCTTCCCAAACTGGTGGCAGTGGTGGCACAGAGAAAAAAAGTAAAAAGTTTTTAAGATTTTGGGCAGTGCCACACTGTCACCATCACAGTGATTGTGAGGGAATATAGGAGTAACAGTTCACATCTGGAAGGCCACAATTTGCTCACTCCTGCACTAGAAGCAATAAGCTACCTGCACATGCCTTGAGCAATACAACCATGTACCACCTGCACAGACCTTGAGCAATACAAAAATGTATCACAATCCTGTAATTGAGTATTAACATGACTGTTAAGCTTCTAACAGAAACAGTGTGCAGGTGTAGGCCTGTAGAGCACTACAATGGCCTGTTCAGGCTACTGTGTGGGCTCTCACAAGAAAAAAGAAGACACTGTACATGCAGCAGAGATAAGAAAAAGACAAGTAATGCAAGTGGGTAATTTATACCTTTCTAGAATATTTAGGATAAAGTACACTTTAAAGGCATGATAGCAACTTCTGGCAAGGGTTTTATCTAGAAAGCAATACTGATAAGATGCTGAAGTATAAGATTCATAGCATTTTTCAACATACTGCAATATGTACAGAGAAAGTCTTTTTCCAGAGGACAAGAATGGCATATACACATCATGTATGTACCTGGAGGTGGAAGATATCCATGAAACAGGACACTGCCACAAGAGGAACGCTCCAGTTCTTCACATAAGAGCAATCTTCTTACTGAAAGGAAACAGCATGTGTACTAAGAACAAATTTTATATATGTAAATGCAATATAAGTTAATCCACAATGTTTTGTATTTCCTTTATTAGCAAGTACATATTATTTTAAACTTCAATGAAGATATGTGCTGAGTTTGTTCTAGAGCTGAGCTCAAATTTCCCTCCAGAAAGGTTACTAAAGGGGTTTCCAACATTAAAACTTCAAATAATGTTATGAAACCAGGTAGCATTACAAATATTCCAAGAGGAGTACAAATAGGTAAGAAATAAAATATATTTTAAAAAAACTTACCAGTGTAAAATAAACACCCTCATAATAACCTGCCTAAATACCGCCAATGAGAGACCCTCTCAGTTCCAAATTGAGATGCTGCAATGCAAGAGACCCTGATCCATATTTCATTAATGTACGTGTCACTTTATGGTGGGAACCAAAGCATGTGGAATTGTGGAATAACTGTGCAATAGGTGTAGCAAAAAGGGGAAATCCTCCTTGTGGCTGCACTTGCTTGGCTATATGTGATGATGTAGAATCATCCCAGATGGCTTCTCAAAGGTGAAAATGGTTTTTCTGTTGCTCTAAGAAAGTTCCAAAGATAGACAAGTCAATTTTCTCTCTCTTTGGTCGGTCTCCACAACAGAGCCAAATGTTTTTGACTACGAACTTGTAGTAAACAAACAGTATTGTTTACTGCAATTTACTCTATGTACGGTTTAACTATTCATGAAATTTCTTCTCAGTTAGATTTTGTATTCCATGACTGAAAGGATAATTGAGCAAGTTTAAACTAGTGAATATTTAAATAATATATTTACCTAAAGGTGTGATTCCATAAAATTCTGCTTCATGCCTGAGTACATTAATACTCACTCCTCTACAAGAAAGTAAATATGAATATTAGTTCACTACCTTTATGGTTAAGAAATTAAAATTCTAAACAAAAACAAAGAATAATCTGTTCTAAGAAGTCCCATTTTCACATGCCAACAAAATACTTTAGAAAGACAACTGAATATTGCTCTACAGCATATTGATAAAATAGAAACGTCTGTATAAATTTAATTAACAATTCTTAAATTTAGGTAATAATTCTCCTTAAAGAGGAACACTGACCTACTGAGCTGAAGCTCTGTTCTGTGTAAACAATTTTTGTTATAGCCAACATTATGATGAAAGCCAAAGTGCACCTTTTTTTCTCCTCCCCTGTGCAGCCCTCTGCATCACCTGAAAACCAGCTCCTTGGGGTCTCCCATCCCTTGACTGTTCGGAAGCAAACAAATGGCTGCAATGTAGAGGGAGAAACTGCACCACTCCTGGTTCCTCTAGATTCCATTGTTTCACCAGCAGAAAACTACCAGTGCATTTTGTCCTTTGTAACTGTTACTTATATAAGCAGTAGAAATTACAACACTGAAGAACTCTTAAGATACATATGTGCTGACTAAATGATCTATCTCATCACCTACAGCAGGGGTAGGCAACCTTTCCCCTTTAAGGGCCGAGGGACTTCAGCTCCCAGAATCCCAGGAGCTATTGGCCAACATGGGACTGTTGGCCAACATGGCTGAGGCTTCTGGGAGCTGAAGTCCCTCGGCCCTTAAAGGGGAAAGGTTGCCTACCCCTGACCTATAGAACTAGGAGATGTCAAACTGAGCAGGTGCATATGTACCTCACAGTGGGAAACACACATAAAAAAGCTATTTTATGTCATTTAGGTTTGATGTTTTTTTCAGCACCAAGTCTCAAAAACTAACAGATATCTCATGTCTGATATTTTCATTGCTAGAATGGACTGCAAAGTTCTTGGTACATGATGTAAAAGCTATAGAACAGGGGTAGGCAACCTGTCCTCTTTAAGGGCCAAGGGACTTCAGCTCCCAGAAGCCTCAGACATGTTGGCCAATAGTCCCATGTTGGCCAATACCTCCTGGGATTCTAGGAGCTGAAGTCCCTCGGCCCTTAAAGGGGAAAGTTTGCCTACCCCTGCAGTAGCCCCTTCAGACTTTCTCTAAATGCCCCTGTCAAACATTTTTAATACTGAACTGCTCCGTTGAACTAGGGGACTAGTACTGCCATCTCCACATTTTTGTGATACTTTAGGTGACCCTAAGATTTCAACATATTCATGCAGGACAGGACTATCAATGGTTACTAGACATGCTGACTATACATCCCCTTCAGTATCAGAGGCAGTAAACCCCGAAATATCAACTGCTACAAAATACAAGCAGGAGAATACTGGCATACTCGTGTTCTGCTTCTTCACACAAGTTCCTTGAAAGCATCAAAGCTCCAGTTGCACTCATGTCCTGCTCGTGGGCTTCAGACAGACTTGGATGGGATGGGGGAAAAATGTGAGCTACATAGGCCTGTTTTTGGTCTGATTCAACAGGGCTTTTTCTACAAGTGTTTAAAATGACAGTGGAAATGAGTTACTTACCGTAAATCTAATTCCTTTGTTCGAAGAAAATTTAAAATAGGTGCAAAGGCTGCAGGATCTCTGTCAATAAATATCTACAAAGAAATGAGAGCACATTTATTTATTTTGCAGACATATTTTAATTAGAACAGTTCTACTAGCATCATGTACTCTTTAATTTGTTGGTTTAATTTTTTAAATTTTTGTGAAAATTATATGCCCTACATATATTATTTAATATATAACTGAATACAAAAACCTCTAACCTCATTCAGTTAAGTGCAGGCAACAGCATTCATTCTGAAAGGTCAATAGGTGAAGAATGCACTACAGACACCATACAGACTACAATGACAAACTGTGTAGCATTCTCTCCTGCAAGCTACTAAAACAACTGATCAGCATTCTGTACAGTAAACAAGAAATGATCAAGAGAGAAATCTCTAGTCTAGAATCTCTACACAAGCTATCAATGGACATACCTTCTCCAAGAATGGGAAAACCCTCTGCAAGACATATTTCTCTTCCTCAATGAAAAAGAAACTTTTCTTACTCCACAACATACAACAGGAATACCATGAACCCAGATAACAATATTGTAAATCTATCAAGCTTCACCCTGAGTCAATCAGAGGAGTCTGTTCTGTCACAGGGATTATCCTTCTGCTCCTCCAAACCCACACGATAGGCCTTCTTCCCCCACCTAAACCTCAAAGAATACTTCAAGGACAGTGACACTACTCAGGACAACAACTCACAAGGATCACCACTGTCTCCACAACATGACACTATCCAATAAACAACAAAGTATCTCTGAGTCATTAAAAGAAGAACTCCACATTGACCCCTCCTGATGGTTGCTGCAAAGAACTAGAGTTCTACATAGAACACTTCTGCTGTCTTGCCCAAACAGAAATAATCAATAAAAGACATAATTTACCATACGATCTTAGCCACAAGGAATAAGTTGCTATACACAGTCCCAGGAACAATCCTAATATTTTCATCAGGATGAAAAAGGAGGAGCTGTAGTCATCATGGACAAATCTGACTGCTTATAAGAAGCTGTGAGGGAACTGTCCAACGCTATATTTTACAGAATACCATTTAACGATCAATACTAGAAGGAATTACTCAGACTACTCAGTGAATTTCCCATGGAGGCGCAGAGTCAAATCCAAACTGATATACCTTGTATTTGTATAAATATATATTATCCAAAATACATAAACAGGGCAACTCTGGACAACACATCATCTCAAGCACTGACAGTTGGTGCTTCTGTATATATGAACATATCCTTAAACCACAGGCTACTAGCTCTACTTACTAAGTGAAGGACACTACCAACTTCCTACAGAAATTACAGTCCATCGACAACTTCCCAGGGAACACCATCTTATCACTATGGATGCAGAATCCCTATATACCAACACCCCACAGAAATACAGACTCTATGCTCTCAGGAACTTTATTCCAGATAGGACCATATTAGACCTAGCTCCCAAGATCTGTCACTTTGTTCTCATACACAACTACTTTACTTTTGGTAAAACACATACCTTCATGTTAATGGTACAGCCATAGGAACATGCATTGCATCAGTGTTGGACTCATGGAGAGGACTAATTTATTTTACCAGAATTTCAACAACTTCCTACCATCAATCTCAGCCTAGAACTATCAACAGAACAAGTTCACTTTCTGGACGCCACCATATGCTACACAATACACTGTATGCCATAAGCACCACATTATATTTCAAACCCACTAGCTACACATACTTACACAACTCCAGTTTCCACCCTGAACACACTACCAAATCTATACTTTACAGCCAAGTCTTCCAATACAACTATATTTGCTCAGATCCACAATACAGAGATGCCAAATGGATGCACTTACAACACTGATTCCTCAAGCTTCAGTATTTACCAAATGAAAAAAAAAATTGAACAAGGCAAGACTTTTACCTAGGACTAATATATTACAGAACAGATTAAAGACAGGAAATGGCCAAAACCCATCTGTGGTAACATACAGCTCCCAACTGAGAGCACGCAGGTGTATCATCAATGAACTACAACCTAATCTCAACAATAATGCTGCCCTCTCAAGGGCTCTTGGTGGCAAGCCTTTACTTGTCTACAGACAACCCCTCATTCTCTAATACAGGGGTAGGCAACCTTTCCCCTTTAAGGGCCGAGGGACTTCAGCTCCCAGAATCCCAGGAGCTATTGGCCAACATGGGACTATTATAGGCCAACATGGCTGAGGCTTCTGGGAGTTGAAGTCCCTCGGCCCTTAAAGGGGAAAGGTTGCCTACCCCTGCTCTAATAGTTACTTAGCTACAGCAGGACACACAACATAGATGGGTAGACAGGTACAAGACCTTGCCACAAACCTAGATGCCAACTCTGCCCACACATTTACTCAGGAGATGTCATCAGAGGACCTAATCACATCAAGAGTTATTTTCATTTGCTCATCCTCTAACGCGATATATGCTGTCCTGTCAACAAAGCCCTTCAGCACTCTATACTGAGCAAACAGACCAGTCTCTATGCCAGAGGATAAATGGACATAAATTAGACATTAGGAATGGGAATACACAAAAACTAGTTGAACACTTGAATTTTCTTGGGCATTCCATCTCTGATATCAGAACAGCAGTCCTTAAACAAAAAAAAATCTACCAAATAAGGTTGGAAAGAGAAGCAGCAGAATTGGAATATATCCACAAACTCATCAATCAACAATGGGTTGAACAAAAGACAATGGTTTCTTGGCACACTACACATAATATAAGACTAGTAAACTCCCCAGCCTCATGAGGGCTCTCTTGGCCAGTTTGTCACATCTCTTTTCTGGGCCCCAGCCAGCATCACACTACATTTCAATAATTGCCACTACCACTCATATGGTAAGTACTCACCTACCCACTATGGCTTTAGGCAACATCTTTCCTTCTACCTGCATCCCAACAGCCATTACTTCATCACCATACACACAAGCTTTGTATTTCTATTGTTATTCGTACATCCAGCCAGCTTATTCACAGCTATAAAAGTCTGTTCCTAGGCAGTTCACTCTATCCATCTTACAAAGTAGACTAAAGTCTATAAAAGCTTATGCAATTCAGGGGCGGCCCCTAAGGGGTGGCTCCATGCTGCCACTGGGAACGCCAGATCAAGGCTGTGGCAACCGCATGCGGCAGCCCCGATCCAGCAGTTTTCTGCTCCTTTTTGGAGCGGCAAAAAGCAGCCCTGCTGTTGCAGCTCTTCTGCGCTCCTTTGGCGCAGCATGTCTAAACGCTGTGCTAAGGGAGCGCCCTGGCGGTGGTGCGCACAGCGTCAGAGCAGTCGGTGTGCGGTCGCCCTGCCCCAACTCCACCCCCAGGCTTTTGGCCAGTCTGTACAGGCCCTAACTTCTTTCAGTTAGTCTTAAATGTGCTACAAGATCCCTTTGTATACTGATTCAGACTAATACAGCTATATCTTTGAACTTATCCAGTTAAGACCAGAACTTTTACAAACTTTGGGGTTGTACAGGCTGCCAGAAATAATCCAGCTTGAGACCACTTGAACTATGCTGGCTGAATGCTAGGGAGTCATGGGAACTGTAGTTTATTGTGGCACCAGAGCTCTCTGACAGAGAAGGCTCAATGTCTCAGAAAAAACTACAATTTCCATGATTCCCTAGCATTGAGCCAGGGCAGTTAAAGTGGTCTCAAGCTGGATTATTTCTGGCAGTCTGTACAGGCCTTTTGTTAATTTTAATATGAAATTTTTACAGTCAGCCATTAATATCCACACGGGTTCTGTTCTGCCCACCCCACCCCACCCCACCCCACCCCACCCCACCCCACCCCAGAGATGCCAAATACTGCAGGACCTCAAGTCCCATTATAATCAATGGTGCATGCACCACCATTGATGAGGACAGGGTGGGGCCATCGATGGATGCTTCAGCCTGCAGATATAGAGGGCCAATTGTACTTATCGTCAGCCTCACACTTCATCTCTTAAATTCAACCAGTATAAAACCAAGAGCAGACTCTTTCCATTCTTAATTACCAAATGCAGAAGGCAAATTTGCTTAGCTAATATTGATCAGATATATTCCAAATCAAATACCATTTCCCTCAGAAATTCGTTGCCAGCTTGGAATCCAGAATAAGATTCTACAGTACAGGCAAAGTTTAGGGATATATTAAAAAGTTCTTAAATATTTACTTATTTTTGATGAAATTCTTGTTGATAGCTGAGAATCATGTCACCAGACCATCTGTTCAAACACTCTTGTTTGGTGAGCTTGTTTTTTTATTTGGGTCAGATTCACTTTCATGTTTCCTGCAAATGTTTTGTAGCTTAAACTATGCCATCAAACCAGAATTGCATACCAGGACCTTTTATTACCACCAATTATATTTTACACTGGTTTGTTAATCATAAAGCATTTACATTTACATACATAAGCTTGTACAAATTATACTAAATCCAACAGATAGTTTTACTGAGTACATTTAATGCAAGAACCGATTTTCATGTTCTAAAAATAAGCAAATAAGCAATACTCACAGCACCCGTTTCATCTTTCAGTGTGGAAATTCTTCCACTAAGCAAACTGGAAACAAATAAATCTGTATTATTTTTAATTTGGTATTAATTTGCCTGAAAATGTGGACAGGATTCAGAGAAAAGAAAACCAAGAACATTAATTTTACATTGATTGTTCCCCTTCCAGAAGATGGAGTCATGTGTGCCAATTCCCTCATGCATCTGTGACCATCATTGGCAAGGGTTCCTCAAACCAAAAACAGATTTTAAAAGGCAAAAGGGGGCTGCAGAAGGAAATGGGAGGGCAGGAAGCCTTGTTCCACAAATGTAAACGCTATTTCATGCACAGAATAAAAAGTTTGGATTCAGGATCTCTCTCTTAGTGTTATGGTCACACTTTCTTCAGTTGCTCCTAGGAGCTCTCAGCCATGCTGAATCTCTGTCAGGATAAGTGCCCAGCACAGAGAAGATGCTTGGACTTTAAAGCGTTTTGTTTGCCACCTCTGAATCCACATTTTTTCTACTCACAGATTTCCAAACCCCAAAGTCATAGTTGAACTTCAAGTGGCAGAGAGAGACAACATGTTTTTAAGCTTCCTTCTTCTAGTTTACCCCCACAAATGTTCTGTGTTCACATTTATTCTCTCAGAAACACATTGGCGAAAACACATTTGGTAAGAAAACATCATACGCAAGGTTAGGAAAGTATTTCTCAGCTCAGAATGCAACAGGATGAATTGTCACATGAACTAATATCATGCTGATTCAAGTTGTTGTATACGGCATTGAAATTGACATGTATCACCAGAATAAAGATTTAAGAATCATAGGCTTTAGATTTTGTAATCTGAGAAAAAAGTAAAAGGCAATGACCAGAAACCAAACATTTTTTTTCCTAAAAAGGAGGGAAGCCTCAAAACCAGTATATCTGTCTCACCTCAGGAATCATCACTGGTACTGGTTTTGAGGCTTCCCTCCTTTTTAGGAAAAAAATGTTTGGTTTGTAGTCATTGCCTTTTACTTTTTTCTCAGATTACAAAATCTAAAACCTATGATTCTTAAGTCTTTATTCTGGTGATACATGTCAATTTCAATGCCGTATACAAGTGCATCCATATTCTATTTGATCCCATTTAAGATGTTCTTGGGAAGATAGTGGAACTGTATGCATATTTCTCCACAGCAAATTTTACTGTCATCATCCAGTAAGTAAGCATGAAGGTTATCAAAATCTACCATGCAATGAAATGGTGGGACAAAACAGTCTTATAATCGCAGTTTTGTATTTAAACAAGGAATTTCACCATCAGTTTTCACAAAGGTGTGCAAATCCTTTGAGGCATATGAAGCAGGTGCTAAGAACTAGATCTAGCCATTCCTGTCATCTTTACTTACCAATTAAGACTTTGGGACAGTGAAGATTGTGGGTACAGCCAGCTCAAATAGCACTTCCCTGACTGTCAGTGTGCCTGATAGGGGGGTGGCAGGGACAGACAGTAGGTTCCAGACTGCAAACTATTGTACTACTTATGCACAAAAAAGCAGGCAAGACTTTTTTGATTTTGGGTTGGTTGGTTTTTGCAGGCCAGTAATTCTGAGGGCTGTGCAATACCATTATGGACCCCAAACACAAGTCAATAAACTTGAGCATTTTTGAATGGAACTTCATGCTTTGTGATTTGTTGCTGTTGTGTACCTTCAAGTCATTTCTAACTTACAGTGACCTTAAGGAGACACATCCATGGGGTTTTCTGAGGCTCAGAGTATGTGACTAGCCCAAGGTCATCCAGTGGGTTTCCATGGCTGAACAGGGATTAGAAACCTGGTCTCTAGAATTGTAGTCCATGCACAAATCACTACACCATTCAATAACTATTACTTCTCTAAAAAGCAATATTAGAAAGGAGAGGTGCCACAGAGAAACAATAACCAGCTGGGACTTAATTTCTTATTCTTTTTATTCCACTTTTGCCTTTAAAAAAAATCCCAGGCCGCCCCCTTCAATAAGCACATGCCTGCAACCTAATGATGGGAAATGCAATTTGACTGGAGTAGAGTGAGGAGTTCTATGAGAAAAGGATTTAATGTCTTCCTTCCTTGCCAATTCTACTGTGAATTTTCTTCCAATGCTGCTTCAAAAAGCAGCAGCACCAACAAAGTTTTATTATTTAAGTCAACAACAGAACATATAGTTCTCATAAGTCATATTAACATCTATAAACAGCTCTCAAAGCATACCAAAATTAGAGAAAGAGAAATCCTCAACATTTAGAGTCCATTATGAAATTGTATGTAAATAATTACACCTTATCTATATGAGTATTATTTATCAAGCAATCACAAGGATTAGAAAAATATGCTATAACTTCCTCAAAAAGTCTTTAATCTAATATGACGAAATATTTCAAAAATCAGAGAAGCAAATCTTAGAATGGCAGCTTAAGACTGTATGATCAGGGAAGGAAATCCTAACACAAATGTGTGAAATGCTTAAATATTTCACATTCCACAGAACACAAATGACAACCGAAAGTCACTGTTAACAATCTAGTTTTCCCTCAGCATAACGAACACAAAGCCAGGAAAGTAGGAATGCTGGAACTTCAGGCTTGGTTAATATTTGAATGAGAGACTGCCAGGGAATACCAGCTGCTGTAGGCTACATTTCGGAGAAAAGGAATTCACACTCTCAGTATTCCTTGCTTAAGAAAACCCAACTGAATTCTTGGGGTTGCCATAAGTTGACAGGCAACTTGAAAGTACATTCATACACATACACACTGCAAATCATAATGGCTCTTGATGGTAAACAATGCTTGAAAATATAGCTAACACAGTAAGTCAAAGTTTCAAACCTATGCACATTCACTTATAAATAGGCCTCACCAAATTCAGACATACTTTCAAGTCAGTGTGCATCGGGCTTCACAATACCTGGAAAAGAAGGAGTCTGGAATCCACATTAGTGTTTGTCTTGAAGTGCTGAATCTGAAAAAGAAATGTAAGAAATTAAATACTGTAACTAGACAATTATTCTTTTTTTAAAAAAACTTACTTTGAATGTGCATGGAAAATTAATTCATAGGTTAGTTCTTCAAGAATGCCCGAATACAATATTAGGGCTACTTGAAATAAGATCTATTTCATCAGTATCCAAGAGTTGCAAAATCCAATTTATTTCATGATCTTTTCCCGGAAATGAGCAAATATCATAAGCAAATAATAAACAAATCTGTAAAGCCACAATCGTAATTAGTGGTGACAGCTGTGACCCCACTGACAAAATAGTTCTACTGCTTTAAGTACTAAAATAGTACATGTTCGTGACTGTTTTTATCTGCATTGAGGACCACAAATCTAGGGAACGAGTGAGCAATAACCAGTTCCCAAACTGTTTTTGTGTGACAGGCATCCTTATGACCATACCCTGAAAACACTGGTGTGAACTCTTTACCTCCAATTGCTCAGTAGCACTGCCAAGCTTCAATGGATGCTACTAGGGGGTCATTTCTGACTTATGGCGCCTCTAAAGTGAACCTATCATGGGGTTTTCTTGGAAAGATTTATTCAGAGGTTTGCCATTGCCTGCCTCTGAGGTTGAGTGAACGTGACTTGTCCACAGTCACCCAGTGGGGTTTATTGTTGCAAGGGGATTCGAACCCTGGTTTCCAGAGGCAAACTAAAATTATTTTGAATTATGATTTTCCTCCAAACCATGCCAAACCATACCAGTTTCATTCAGTGAGATTATTCATATGCAGAAAGAATACAAAAATGAGTACCAGTAGCAGCAGCAGCAGCTGTTATTATTAATATTATTATTTCTTACTGCCTTTCCTTATTGAGATACCTGTACAGATACACTAGACAGGAGTTCCTATACTTTACTGTATTTATATTATAGCCTGCTTTTTCCTGAGACTTAAGGAGACTTATAAGTTTATACCATACAAAAAGTTAAACTATATTTATGAAACTATATTTAAACTATAAACATAATACAATTTGAAAGTATATTCCTAAAAAGGAAAAGAAAATACAGCAGATTATGCAATCCTTTTCCCCACAAGAATGGAACACCAGCCTACAAGGGTAGTATTAGGAAGAAAATGACCTCTGAAAATCTCTGAACACAGGCAGCTTATATGGGAGAACACAGTCCTTTAGATAACATGGATGTAATCCACATGGGGCTTCATAACCAGCACTTTGAATTATGCCTAGAAACAGAATAGCAACCGGTGGAACTGTTATAACAAGCGAGCTGTGTGTTCCCTGTAGCCAACCCCAGTTAACAGCAGTTCTTTGAACTAGGTGAAGTTTCGGAACACGTCTCTAATGTAACATCACATACAGGAGATTATCAGACAGGGGATGGGACATCCTTGTCCCTTCCTTCTCGCACAACTGCAGAAAGGACTTTCAGATGGCATTGTGCTGATCCTGTCATAGTCCTATCCAGGAAGCGCAAGTGACAGCGATCACACAAAAGCCTTTGTCCCGTCCTTGTCCTTCATTTTGCATTAACAGAAGAACCCATTAATGCAATTCCACTTCACTGACAGGGTTTATCACAGTGCAACATGTGAAAAGGTTTTTTTTGTTTGTTTGTTTTTTTGCATGATTGCTGTCACGGACGGGATAAGGATGGGCTTCACTCCCATCCTCCAACTGATAATCTCTATAGAGTATTACAATGATTCAAACAGGATATAATTAAGGTATATGTCAATGTGGTGAGGTCACAAGTTTCTAGGAATTCTCAATGGGAACTTATTATTTGACCCATGTGGTGAATACACATATAGATCGGCAAAAGGTAGCAGTACTATTGATTATACATTAGTTTCTGATGTTCTAGTTAGATTCTCTGCAGCTAACAGGCTTGAAAGTGGCCATCTCTCTCTTTCCCTCTCCTTTGAGATCTCCACTAATACTCACTCCCAGAAACAACCCCATTATATTGATTCAGCTATGGTGTTTAGGCAGAAAAGACTATGGTGGACAGAAAGTCTCCACAGTGAGATTTCAGTACTCCTTAATTCAGCATCATGTTTGGGGCTCAAAAATCAGATCATTAAATCAAAAGAAGTTCAAGATGCCCTAGAGAATTATTCTCAGCTCCTTGTGACATTGGCAACATCGCTGAGGCACACAGAGAGTAAGCCTAGAAAATTTGACATAAAGAAATGGCCCCCTGGTTTGATAAAGTCTGTGCTGAAGCCAGAACTCACTTAAGGAATATTTACAATCAATATAGGAGAAATAATTGCCAGACATTATCTCAATCCTATTACATCACCAGAAGACATTATAAATCACTTTTGACAAGGAAGAAGAAAGATGCAATTCAAAGGTAATGGACATCATTGATATATTCCTTACAACAGGGGTAGGCAACCTAAGGCCCGGGGGCTGGATGCGCCCCCCCCCCGAGGCCCCAGGCTGGTCCTGCTGCCGCCGCCGCCGCCACCTGCCATGATGATATTATTATTGTTATTACTTGTTCTTGGGGTTTTCTTGGCAAAATCTCCACAGGGTTTTTGCCATGGCTTTTCTGGGGCTGAGAGAGTGTGCATGCATATTTTTTAATTTTTTAAAAAATATTTATTTATTTATTTATTTATTTTGGGTGCGGTGGCAAGGTTCTTCCTCTCCGCTGCTAAAACTCGTAAGATTATGACCCACACAGAACAAACAGCCCTGTCTATTGTTCTTTAAGAGTCTTTACAGACTGCCAGAAATAATGCAGCTTGAGGCCACTTTAACTGTCCTGGCTTAGTGCTAGGGAATGATGGGAATTGTATTTTTTTCTGGGACATTGAGCCTTCTCTGTCAGAGAGCTCTGGTGCCACAATAAATTAGTTCCAATGATTCCTTAGCACTGAGCCAGGACAGTTAAAGTGGCCTCAAGCTGCATTATTTCTGGCAGTCTGTAAAGGCCCTAAGTACCAGAACAAATATCCACTTTGTCCCTGTGTCATGCAGCCATGTTACATCTAATGTATCTGTAAATGACTATATATTAGGATTGTAAGTATGTTTGTCTTGAATATTTGTTTTATAATGTAATTTTAATATTTAAACATTATTATTAGCAGTATGCTTGCTATGAATGTTTATTTTATAGTGCTATTTTAATATGTTTTATACATATTCTGTTGCCACACTAACTGCCTGTTGGCTAAAATGAAGGTATGGGTGTTGTTATTGCAAAAGTTTCTAGGAATGGGCACAGATGATGCACTAAGGGCCTTTGCAGACTGCCAGAAATAGTCCAAATTGAGTCCATTTTAACTGCCCTGACTCAGTGTTGGGGAATCATGGGAACTGTAGTTTATTGTGGCACCAAAGCTCTCTGACAGAGAAGGCTCAATGTCTCAGAAAAAAATACAATTCCCATGATTCCCTAGCATTGAGCCAGGGCAGTTAAAGTGGACTCAATTTGCACTATTTCTAGCAGTCTGAAAAGGTCCTACCTTTAACTGTGCCTTTAACTTTAACTGATGAACTCCGGGCCACTGCAGAAACCTGAGTTTCCAGGCTCAGGCTGAATCCAAGAGTGCACTGAAGCTGCAGACTTCTATCTTCAAGGACCATGTACCCCATCTGACATACGCTGAATCTCTATTCCCTAATCTTTTCTTGATTGACCAAGAGCACCTCTGTCTTGTCTGCTTATGTTTCAGTTTGTTCATCCTCATTAAGTCCATTACAGATGACAAGCACCAGTTTGGAATGAAAACAGTATCCTCAAATTGAGGTGGAAAGGAGTCGTTGGCCCGAAACAGATGGGCCCTAAAGAGTAGAGCATAGCCACGCTGCCACTGATTGCGCCAGGACCACAACAACCACGTGTGACTAAAATTGTTGCCTAATAAAAGAAGCCAGAGAGCTTAAAAACTGGAACAATGTATTTGTGCCTTTTGATTGACCTAATATAGGCAGCACTGTGATGTATATTTGGATTTTGTCATATTTTGAAAACTGGGCTGCAAAAAATTATTTCTCCCATAACAAGTAGCAGAGTATGTCAAAAGATATTATATCCTGAGTTGAAAAGTTACATAACTTTGCCTATGCTCACATAAGCACAACTGGCAAAATGGTAATAACTCCAATTATTTTTAAAAGTAGATTGGTAGTTATGCTGTAGCTTATTTTTCCAAATTTGTTATATAATCTTATTTGATAAAGCAATATATGGTTTACTAAACAATGAACTATTATTAGGATAGAGCTTATAGTCTACAAAGGACATGCAGAAAAGAATTTATTTTGCTGTGTCACAACATATCAGTCTGATAGAAAAGGCTGCTATGAAATATTTTAGGGATGTAGCTAATATTTGTTCAAGTCTATGTACTATTAAATAAGCACATTATTCAGATAGCAGCAACTAAATTTAAAGTTATAATTTACAGTGCAACTAAAGTTAAACTGAACAAAGCTATATTCAAACAATACTGCTAACATCAAAGTAATGATCAACTTGTCACATCTGATGAAAGATTATATGCTCCTGAAATTTTTGTTGTCATTCTTATCTACCCTTGAGTTGACTCATAGAAACCCCTTAGATGAGACACCTTCAAGACTCCCTATCTTCCACTGTTCTGCTTAGGTCCCATAAATTTATACCCATGAGCTCCTTAACAGCATGCAGTCTTTCTCTAGTTTGCAGACTTTCTCTCTTTGTACATCCCTCCATCTTTCCTAGCATTGTTGTCCTTTCCAATTCCTGTGACCAAACTACAGCAACCTCATCTTTATCATCTTGGCTTTCAGGGAGATTTCCAGACTGATCTGTTCTAGGACCCATATGTTTGTCTTTTGGGTTGTCCACAGTATTTAGTAACTAGTGAGGGAAAGTGGATTTTAGTCTGGGGACTAAAAGTACAAGCATTACTCTAATATTAAAATATTATTTCAATAAACTGTGGCATTTCTTTAACAAATATTGAATTACAATATTATGTTTGCCAATCATTTTTCACTAATGCACTTCACTAAAGTAGCATTAGAAAGTCAGTATACAGGATAAGACAGGTTTCTTTTTTTCATCTAACAATACTGGCTTCAGTATTCATGATCATATATGTTTCTGTATAACCTAACTTCATGTATAAGTTGAGGACAAGTTTTGGGGCCCAATTATGGATTTGGAAATGACCTGTGGATAAGTTGAGGTTAAAACTTACAGGCATGTAACAAAGGATGTAAAGGATGAAGCAAAGGAAAATGATGCCAAAGAACTTACAAAGTTCCAGGAAGCATAACTGTTTATGCTCACCCTAAAAGCTGGATCAATGGGATGGGGTGAGGTTTCGGACTACGAAAAATGGTGGCTCTGCGATGTGTTGGGGAGGTGACCAGGCATGTGTAGGGCTACAAAAACATGTACATCAAAAAAAAAAAAAAAGATGTAAAGGCAAAGTAAACAAAATAGCTACCATATTAGCAGTGATTATAGCCTTTAATGAGATAATTTTGCCTGATTTTAACCCAGAAAAGCATGCAAACATATCATATTTCAAATTTTGTACTGTAGATTACTCTGCATTAGACCCAGAAATCTATAAATTGATTTCTGGTTACAGAATAAATCACTCTCCATTTCATAAACAGGAGGGGGGATTTCTTGTTTTGTAAATGTTAAATAAATGCTAAAGTGTCTTAGAAATCTTCTTCACAACTAAAATGTGCCACCATTTTTTAAATAATGTAATTTATTAACTAGTTTAGGGTTGTTGTTTTTTCTTTCTTTCTTTCTTTCTTTCTTTAAAATAACATATTCAGCATATGGAACTCTATTAATTGCTTCTTTAATTTTAGAAAATCTGGCCCTAATGGCAGCAAAATAAAAAATAAAAAAATGCCCAAGCACTGAGATCAGTTGAAGGGACCAGTGGGGGCAACACAATATGGAAGGCCATGGGAGAGGGCCTTCTCTGCTGTGGAATCTTTGGGCTTTATAAAATATAACTGTTGAAAACCAGTTAGAACCATGCACATATGCAGATTAGTTTGAAATCAATTAGGCTTTGTTTGCACCCACCCCAATTAAAATGCCAGTGTACGCAGAAATAATCCAGCTTGAGACCACTTTAACTGTCCTGGCTCAGTGCTAGGGAATTATGGGAACTGTAGTTTATTGTGGCACCAGAGATGTCTGACAGAGAAGGCTCAATGTCTCAAAAAAAAAAAAACCTACAATTCCCATGCTTCCCTAGCATTGAGCCAAGACTGTTAAAGTGGTCTCAAGCTGGATTATTTCTGGCTATCTGTACAGGCCCTTAGTTTTCAAATATCCGCCTAGGACTTCAAATAATGCGTACACTGGCATTTTAATTGGGGTGGGTGCAAACAAAGCCTAATTGATTTCAAACTAATCTGCATATGTGCATGATTCTAACTGGTTTTCAACAGTTATATTTTAAATTGTCAAAACTATTTAATATGCTTTAACATGTTTCAATTATTCATATTGTTTGAAACTATTTAAATTGGTTTTATTGTATGCCACCATGATGAAATGGTTGGATGTTCTTGTTGTTCATTACTTTCGAATCATCCCTGACTCATGGCAACCCTGTGGATGAGACATTTCCATGCCCCCCATCCTCTACCTCCCTGCTCAGGTTTTGCAGGTTCAAGCCCATGGTCTCCCTGATTGAGGGGGGTTGCATACTGCCAGAAATAGTGTGAATTCAGTCCACTTTTAGGGTTAGGGTTAGTGCTAGGGAATCATGGGAAGTGTTATTTTCCTGAGACATTGAACCTTCTCTGTCAGACAACTCTGGTGCCACAATAAAATACAGTTCCCATGGTTCCCTAACTCTAACCCTAACCCTAAAAGTGGACTGAATTCACACTATTTCTGGCAGTCTGCAACCCCCCTGAGTCTAGCCATGCGACATGCAATCTTCCTCTCTTTCTGATGCCTTCCACTTTTCCCAGCCTCATTGCCTTTTATATAGGATGATTTTTTTTTAATGAACTCAAAATATACTACAGAAGTTACAAAAATATTTTAAGTATGGCACACTTTCAAAAGTTAGAATTTTTAATTAATTTCATGACTGATTTTCCAAAGACTTCTCAGGAAAATGAGTTCAAATTGTGCATCTTTCCAGACAAACTGCAATGGAAGGAAAGCAACAACATTTCCTTCTGCTCCACTTTTTAAATAACAGGTTTCAAATGGCCAGGATATCTGAAAGACTGCCTCCTCCCATATGAGTCTGCCTGAAATCTAAAATGACGAACAGAGGCCCTGTTACATTTCCCATCATTCCATGAGGCTAGGTGGGTACGCATGACAGGGTTTTCCACTCCAACCATGTAACTCCCTCTCAAGGGAGATCAGGTGGGCTCCATCCCTTCTGAATTCTCGGCTTGCAGTAAAGACTGTGCTATTTCAATTGGATTTTAAAATGATGGGTGTCTGCTCTGGCTGTTTTTAATTAGAGCTTTAAAAAAAACTGTGTTTAAAAATATTTTTAGAATTATATTAGAAGAGAAACTTCAATTGTTTTACTAGATCTTTTTAGTCCTTTATTTAACGTTTTAAAAGCATTTCTACCCATTCTACATCGTCTTGGGTCATCTGGTGGGTCAAGAGATGATAAATAAATACTTTAAATAAAATAAATTAAAAAAACTTATTTTCTCACTTTGTCTGATCACATTTACTTTGATCACCAGCTACAGCCAAGTATAACTATTAACACATTTTTTGACATGGGAACTCCTTTGTACACCTGCCTAGTTTTTCCTTTTCTTCCTTTTTTCCTTGTCAAGCAGCAAGTTTTGTTTTTTACCAGCACCATCACAAAGGATGGTGAAGGAGAATTGGGAAAAATGTAGACTTCGGGCTACAGCAGTGTGTCTGCAGAAAAAAATGCTACAAAGCTTGAGCTCGGAAAGACCAGGAATCTGTTCTATCTGATCCTACTATAGCCATGTGTGCCTGCCTACAACAGGAAAGATGAAGAATAACTGTCTCCAGAATCCCTTACTGAACTTACGTGAACAGCAAAACAGAGAGAAAGGCTGTCTTCCTCACCAGCTTCCCCCAGCATGTTTATTTTTTTTAAAAAGAGCTTGGATCAGAGGCAGTTGGCACACAGGGGAAACCCAATGGTAGTGGGTTGTTCCTCCATGCCATCCTGTAAATGGAATAAGAAAATTTCCTTACACAAGTTTACTAATTCTGTGTTCCTGCACTGCAAGGGGTTGGACTGGATGGCCTTTGTGATTTCTTCCAACTCTATGATTCTAATGTGAACATATCTTAGGATCCAAATCAATGCCTTCTATTTAACTCTCCTCGAGTTTGATAAGACACCAGCATAACTACAAAATGATTTTGCAATTAGCTAACTAAAAGCAGACTGCCAGAAATAGTGCACATTAAATTGAGGCACTGCCCTGGCTCAGTGCTAGGGAATCATGGGAACTGTATTTTTTTCTGGGACATTGAGCCTTCTCTGTCAGAGAGCACTGGTGCCACAATAAATTACAGTTCCCATGATTCCCTAGCACTGAGCCAGGGCAGTGCCTCAATTTAATGTGCACTATTTCTGGCAGTCCGCTTAGGCCCTATGTAGGCCACTTAACATGCTTCTCTCTTCTCTCTGTTGCATCATAAGACAGTAGGCATTATATGAAGATAATTTATTAGTCCACTCCACTTAGGCATGCAATTATCATACAATGAAAGCAATCCATAGTTTCTCCTTGTTTAAGTTACTTGAATTTTATACCACATCTTCGGGGGGTTGCAGACTGCCAGAAATAGTGCAAATTGAGTCCACTTTTAGGGTTAGGGTTAGTGCTAGGGAATCATGGGAACTGTAGTTTATTGTGGCACCAGAGCTCTCTGACAGAGAAGGCTCAATGTCTCAGAAAAAAAAACCAATTCCCATGATTCCCTAGCACTAACCCTAACCCTAAAAGTGGACTCAATTTGCACTATTTCTGGCAGTCTGCAACCCCCCTTCATTGAGCTTTTAGCATACCTTTAATTTACACTCCATGCCCACTGACTGGATATCTGTGTAATACATGCATATATATTTTTGTCTTGCTCCAGGGGAAAACATGGTAGACAAAGGTTATAATCCCACAGCCACTTATCTTGGAATAATATTCATTTAGTTCAAAAGGACATAATTTTGAGCAGAAAAGTATAGGATTGCATTAGTTAAGTATGAGCTGGAAGATCACTATTCTAAATCTCACCTGAGCTTAAGGACTCACTAGGTGGCCTAGAAAAAGGTAGCATTCCTCAAGTATCCGCAAGCAACAGAAAGAAAAATATTCCCTAAACACTTTCAACACTTCTTTCAACAGTGATTCTGCAAGAATTACAGGTCCTCTTGCTTAGAACATTAGGAGTCTGCATAAATGCCATTATAATTCTTACATCTGGACAGATTTTGCGATTTGTGATGCCCAGCCAGAAAAGTTAATTATTGCATCCCTAATTATGTCAGTTAATATATCTGTAAAACTTATGTCTACAGACTAGAGAAAACTTTCAATGGTTACAAATCAAAGGCAGAAATGTCCCAGACAACCGGCTGCTCACCTCACCAGAAGTATGAAATAATCCTTGAAACTATCTCTCAACTGGCTCCTAAGCATCTAAGTTTCATTTTTTGCTTCAAGAATACCAGACGTTTCTAGATAATGAAAAAATAACACTAGGCATAGTATTTACGTATTATGAAACAGACACACAGTTCTGTACAAATCATCCCCCACAATCACACATAATTTTCATTGTTTCTGCTGCCTCTCGGTTAAAACAATGAGATAACTGACAATGGGTCTCACATGATGAGATTGAATCCTCCAATAGCCTAGCAGATGCTGTAACAGAGGCCTTTACAGAATGCCAGAAATAATGCAGCTTGAGGCCACTTTAACTGTCCTGGCTCAGTGCTAGGGAATCATGGGAATTGCATTTTTTTCTGGGACACTGAGCCTTCCCTGTCAGAGAGCTCTGTGCCACAATAAACTACACTTCCCATGATTTCTTAGCACTGAGCCAGGACAGTTACAGTGATCTCAAGCTGCGCTATTTTTGGCAGTCTGTAAAGGCCCATAAACTCCTTCTTCACTGGCAGTGCAACAAGGCCATGGGTAGCCAGGTCACATCACCTCAAAAACTCGGCAATTTTTCAAACTAAATTTCAAACTTAGCTTTTTCCATTCAGACAGATCCAGATTTATTCTTTCTTATGACTGCATTCTATTTGATAGCACACAAGCTTCCCTTGAGTAGTACAGAAGACCAGAATCAGCATGTCACTTTAAAATATTCAGTAACCATTAGGGAGTAGATGATGGGGTGGCTTGGAGACATCTCATTTACAGGGTCACCATGAGTCGAGATCGACTCGAAAGCAGCTAACAACAAGCAACAACAACATTTTAGAACTATCTACAACCAAATGTGTGGATTTTATACATTACCATAGTAACACATACACATAGGTCTAATGTTAATAAGAAAACTACTTAATGCTTATAAATACCTATCATAAACATGCCCCTTTCATACCTGACATGAGCACTTAATGATTATCCCTATCTATCTATCTATCTATCTATTTTATTTCATTTGTATGCTGCCTTTCACCCAGGAAGGACCCAAGGCAGCTCACAGATAAAAAAAAATTAAACATTTCGATAAAATTCAAAACAATTAAAATCATCTATGACCAATATAAAATCACATAAAAATATACAAAAGTTAAAAGTGTAACTAAAACCTAGCTGCTCCATAAAATCCACCCTGAAATGAATTATATATCAAATACCTGCTTAAATAAAAAAATGTCATGGCTTGTCGACAAAAAGTAAGCAGGGAGGGGGATAGCCTAGCTTCCAGTGGAAAGGCATTCCAGAGGGTGGGAACATCCACTGAGAAGGCTCTCTCTTGTGTCCTCACCAAGCGAACCTGTGATCTTGGCAGGACTGAAAGAAAGCATTCTTCTGAAGATCTTAGGGTTCTGGCTAGTTTGTATGGGGAGATATACAGTTGCCCCTCCTTTTTTATGGGGGAACCATTCCGGACCCCGCCCCCCATGAAAAAGGAAAATGCAAATATTCAATCCCTATTTTTTTGTCCTTCCGTCCCTCACGGATAAGCGAAGGTTGCAGACTTCAAGTCTGCAAAAACGGAGGGACAACTGTACAAGTAGTAAAATGAAATTTGGCCAAATGGATGTCCTTTCCAGGGTTCAAGTTCAGCATCTCTTTCCAGAACAGGATAGTGATCTGAGCACTTCAGTTTTCTCCTGTGTCCTGATAACCGTATATACTCAACTGTAAGTCTACCTCGGGTATAAATCGAGGACAGGTTTGGGGGCCAAAATTATGGATTTTGATATAACCCATGGATAGGTTGAGGGTAAAATTTAGAGGCATGTAACAAAGGATGTAAAGGATGAAGCTAAGGAAACCAATGTCAAAGAACTTACAGAATTCTAACAAGGGATAACTGTTGTGCTCACCCTCAAGTCTGGATGGATGAGAGAGAAGAGAGTCAGAGCTTCCAGGACAGATTACACTCTTGCCTTTCACCAGGGGATGGTTCCTTTTCTTATAAGAGTTAAAGTATAGTACACTGATGCATGGATAGTTGACTCAGTTTTTGGGGGTCAATTTTTTTACTAGAATTTCTAGACTTATACATGAGTATAGACCAGGGACCGGCAACCTATGGCCCGGGGACCGGTTAAGGCCCCGGGCCCCGGACTTACCGGCCCAGGCGGTAGGTTGCCGCTGCCGCGCGCTGCCGTTGGGGTGCATTTTCGGCCACGCTCGTTGCGGCCGCCATTTTGGAAGTCAAAATGGCGGCCGCGACGCGTTTGCGCATGCGCAGTACTCTTGCGCATGCGCAGTACTCTTGCGCATGCGCAAACGCGCCGCGGCCATGATTTGGACTACCAAAATGGCAGCCGTGATATGCGCCATGGCGGCTGCAGCCGTGCAAGCTATGGCGGTGGCCGCGGCGGCAGTGTGCGCGGGGGGTTGCGCGCGCGCGCACGCTGCCATTCCTCTCCCTTGGCCCAGCCGAGACCTGGGCTATGGGAGACCGGCCCAGGTCTCCAAAAGGTTGCATGTCCCTGGTATAGACGCACCCCTGGTTTTCCAGACTTATACATGAGTAAATTAGAACTACAATATTAATCCTGTTGATGAAAGCACCTCCATCTAAACAGCACAGGTTGCTCTTCTGGGAGACAGGAAAGGTGAGATGGTTCACCTTCAACAAGGCACACAGGGCTAGCTAACCTATTGAACTACACTCAGGGGGGATGCAGACGGGCGGCAGTGGGCCGCCCTGGGAAGTGGTGGATTGGGGCCGAGGCTGCCCCATGCCTCGGCCCCAATCCTCCCTTTCGCCGCCTGGGGAATCCCAGGAGCTATTGGCCAACATAGGACTATTGGCCAACATGGCTGAGGCTTCTGGGAGCTGAAGTCCCTCGGCCCTGAAAGGGGAAAGGTTGCCTACCGCTGCTCAAGAGGATGGCAATGGCAAATACCCCTCTGAACAAATCCTGCCAAGAAAACCCCATTATAGGTTCTCCAGGAAAAGATGGCAGTAACAAAGGAAGTGGTTTGAAGAAAAGATAAGATGGAATATAGAAATATGATCAAGAGATATAATATTAGAAATAAACTTAATATTTGAAATAGAAAGAACTGTTGCGTGAATATTTGGTTTCCTTTAGAAATTAAAAGGTGGGAGGAATGGGAAAAGGAGGGGGAGACCAAAAAGAGACATTTCTTGATGAAATACTAAGGGCTTAATGTCAGGAGAACTTGGGAAGTGGGAAAGAGAAATGTTATTTTTGCTGTTTCATACAAAATATTGAAATGATTTAATGAACTGGAAAAATTTATAATTTGTATAAGGATTTCATTTTGTTTTCAATGACCCTATACATATTCAAATAAATTAAAAATAAGTCAGATTATAATATTAAATTATATAAAATAATTCAATTATATTAAAAAAAGATTTTAAAAGCCCTGTAAGAAAACCCCAAGAAAGGATAGGATGGGGTTTTCCAGCCAGCATGGTGCATTATTATTATTATTATTATTATATCATGGAGAGAAGCCAGTGTGGCATAGTGGTTTGAACCTTGGACTACTGTAATAGTAGTAGTATTTAAGTAGCATTACTTCTGTAATAGTACTAGTATTAATAGTATATAATACATTTATAATAATATAGAATAGTGCACTCGTCCCTCCACATTTGCGGCTTTGACTTTTGTGCCTTTGATTATTTGCAGATTTTATTAATATATTCTCTCTAGGAATATCCAGGTCCTCCAGTGCAACTCTATGGTCAACTTTAACCAAAAGTTGCACTGAAGGACATCTAGAGATTCCTAGAGAGAACACTCCACTAGGCATTTGTAGCTCCTCCAGCGCAACTCTATCATCAATGTCTGGCAGATGTTGATTACAGAGTTGCACTGGAGGACCTAGAGAGATTCGTAGAGAGGTATTCTCTTAGGTAAAAACATAGTGGGTTTTTTGTTGTTTGCGGTTTTTCCACATTCACGGGGGTCCTGGGCCCTAACCCCAGCGAATGTGGAAGGATGAGTGTAGTATTTTCAAACAAACAAACAAAAAAAACCATCAGTGATACTTTTATTGACCAACCAAAATACACAATATACTTGTTGCAAGCTTTCGAAGCTCCATAGGCTTCTTCATCAGACAAAAGAAAGGGGGGAGTAGTACAGTATTTATGTTGACCATGCATTTTCTTCTAAGCAGCTTTGTTGTTAACTGCCCTCGAGTCGATCTCGACCCATGGTGACCGTATGGATGAGACATCTCCAAGACCCTCTGTCCTCCACTGCTCTGCTTAATTCCTGCAACTCCTTAATACCAGTGACCTCTTTAATGGAGTCCATCCACCATATGGCTTTCCTCTCTTCCTGCTTCCTTCCACCTTTCCCAGCATTATTGTTTTTTCCAAAGAGTCCTCTCTTCTCATGATGTGTCCGAAGTACGACAACCTCAGTTTGGTCATCTTGGTTTCCAGGGAGGTTTCTGACTTGATCTGCTCTAGGACCCAGTTGTTTGTCCTTTTAGCTGTCCATGGGATCCTGAACACTCTTCTCCAGCACCACATTATCTCAAATGAATTGATTTTCTTCCTATCATCTTTCTTAACTGTCCAGCTCTCACATCCATACATAGAGAATACATAGAGAATACGATGGCTTGTATGGTTCTCACTTTTGTGCTGAGTTAGCTTACAAACATTTAAAGTTGGCTTCACTCTAGTTCCAATCCCCCCTCAGTTTGGGTATCACTGCAATCCTGTATTGGCATCCTTCAGAACCCAGCCTGGTGTTGTGCTTTGAGGGTTGGACTACGACTCTGGAGAGACCCCAGGGTTCGAATCCACGGAAAGCCACCGGGTGGCCGAGTCACACTCTCTCAGCCTCAGAGAATGGCCACGGCATCTGAGCAAAGCCCCTCTGAACAAATCCTGCCAAGGAAGCCCCAGGATAGGTTCGCCATGGGTCAGAAAAAAGACCCGAAGGCCCACAACAACAAGGACGACAACAACAACAACAACAACAGCTCCTCCCCTCCTGCTTCTCACCTGGTGCCCCCGACGTTGAGCTGGACGATCTCCCCGCTGCTTCCCGCACCAGCGAAGCCTGCGCCGTTCCCCGCCATTTTCCCCAGCAGCGCCTCTGGCTCCCAGCCGCCGCCTCCGGAGTCGAAGGGAGGGAAAGGAGGCGGAGGAGGCGGCGGAGGCGGCGGCGGGGCCGTGGGAGAGAAAGGCGCGTCCAGCGAGGCCGCGGAGCCCGCCAGCCGCCCAGAGGAGGACGAGGAGGAGGAGGAGGAAGGAAAGGCTGCCAGGGCGGGCCGGGCCGAGGGTCTGCCTAATCTAGCGGCGGAGAAGGCCGCACCGCCAACGCCGCTTCCTGACTGGAGAAGCTGCTCTTAATACATAATAAACCGGGCGGGGGGGGGGAGGGAAGAGAGAGGACGTAGATTAAGAAAATGCCATGGCAACGCGCGAGGCGATGGCACCTGGAGGATGGGAGCCCGCGAGGGTCCAAATACCGACGCTGGCTGGCTGCGCCTTCCGCTGAGGGAGAACGTCAGCGCGCAGCAGGAGACGCAAAGGAGGAGGAGGAGGGCTGGGAGGGTGTCCTCCTTCTCCAGCACCTACCTGCCTTCCCTTTCCATCTTCTGTCCAGGAGGAATGTCCAAAATGTCCTCCATTTGGAGTCTGGCTAGGTTAACCAGGCGCCCTCCTTTTCCAGGACCTGTTCTCCATTTCCATCTTCTGTCCAGGAGGAATGCCCAAAATGTCCTCCATTTTTAGCTTGGCCAGGGTGACCAGGCGCCCTCCTTTTCCAGGACCTGTTCTCCATTTCCATCTTCTGTCCAGGAGGAATGCCCAAAATGTCCTCCATTTTTAGCTTGGCCAGGGTGACCAGGCGCCCTCCTTTTCCAGGACCTGTTCTCCATTTCCATCTTCTGTCCAGGAGGAATGCCCAAAATGTCCTCCATTTTTAGCTTGGCCAGGGTGACCAGGCGGCCTCCTTTTCCAGGACCTGTTCTCCATTTCCATCTTCTGTCCAGGAGGAATGCCCAAAATGTCCTCCATTTTTAGCTTGGCCAGGGTGACCAGGCGGCCTCCTTTTCCAGGAGCTGTTCTCCAGTTCCATCTTCTGTCCAGGAGGAATGCCCAAAATGTCCTCCATTTTAAGCCTGACCAGAGTGACCGGGCTTCCTCCTTTCCCCAGACCTGTCCTCCATTTCAGCCTTCTGTCCAGGAGGAATCCCAAAAGGTCTTCCATTTGGAGCCTGACTACACAGACATAGCTGTGTTAGTCTGGAAAATCAGTATGCATTGCAAAGGGATTGGCATTGGAGGCCTGGCTGCCCACTCCTTACTTGGACCTATGGATTGTTGTTGTTAACAATAATAACAACAACTACTCTTGCGGTTGACCTAGAGTCCTAGACTCATGGCGACCCTGTGGATGAGACATCTCCAAGCCCCCTATCGCCCACTGCTCTACTTAGGTTTAGTAGATTCAGGCCTGTAACTTCCCTAATTAAGTCTATCCATCTGGTCTGTGGTCTTCCTCTTCCACCTTCCCTAGTATCTAATTATCTTTTCATGTCTTCTCATGATGTGGCCAAAGTATGAAAGCCTTAATCTGATCATCTTGGCTTCCAGGAAGACTTCTGGCTTTATCTACTCAAGGACCCAATAATGTCTTTTCGGCCATCCACAGTATTTTCAGCATTCTTCTCCAGCATCACATCTCAAATGATTTTCTTTTTATCTGCTTTCTTCACTGTCCAACTTTCACATCTGTAGATGGTAATGGGGGAATACAATGGCTTGGACAATCCTCACTTTAGTGTACAGAGTTATATCTTTACACTTTAGAATTCTATCCAGTTCAAAGCATTCATGGGTTGCCATAAGTCAAAGCCAATTTCATGGCCCTTAACAACAATAAGGCCCACTAAATGGAATTGGCTCCTTCATAAAGCCCTTTGCATGTAGCACTTGGGACAAAGTAAGTAGGGGGGAAAGTGCAAAGCCATGTTTTCAGCTCTGCTGAGATGATGTGTAGCAATTCTTGGTTTTGCAATACATGTCAATACACCTGAGGTGGGGAAGCCCATGTTTGCATCTCTGCACCCTTAGCCCCTCATGCAAATTTTCTGGATCCAAAGTAAACCTCCACACACAGACTTGCCCTAGATGACCACACCAATGACAAAAGTTGGGAGAACAAGAATTGTTGTCCTACTTTCCTCGCTCATTTTTGCATGCACCAAAGAAGGAAGAATAAGTTTGTTTAGTCTAAACCAGGTGTAGGCAACCTTTCCCCTTTAAGGGCTGAGGGACTTCAGCTCCCAGAAGCCTCAGCCATGTTGGCCAATAGTCCCATGTTGGCCAATAGCTCCTGGGATTCTGGGAGCTGAAGTCCCTCGGCCCTTAAAGGGGAAAGGTTGCCTACCCCTGGTCTAAAGTATTTGTCTTGTCACCAAAATGGTCTAAAGCAAAAGTGGGGAACGTATGGCCTCCTAGCTGTTTGTGGATTGCTTCTTCCATCATTCTTTACCAGTGGCCAGGTTGGCTGGAGTTGATGGGATCTGGAATTCAACTAGATGCAGAGGAGTATAGTTTTCCCAGCTGTGATACAGAGCCCGGTCTGCCCGTTTCTCGATGAATGATATGAGCAGTCTTCACACACTGCAAAGCACCCATAGGCAGAAAGACGAAAGGGCTCTTCCAATCATACTATCTCCAATATCATGTGACTGAGCTATGATTTAGTACAGATCAGTCGTCAAAAGTTATTCAGATGTCCACCTTGGAATGTAAACCTCAGTAAGCAAGGCTAGTTCAGCTCAACCATGTCGGAGGCAGGGATGAAATACAGATGTAAGTACTCTACACACAAATAATATGAAGAAGACTATTGTAGTCTTATGAAGAGGCAGAATTACTATTTCAAACTGCAAACAAGGGATCGTGGTTTTGAAAGTTTCTTAAAAGTGTGGGTGACGGGTGGGGGAGACTTACTTCCAAGTAGAAAACTAGGACAGAATGGAATAGGTTGGGTTAGGACCTATTCAGTTATAGGTCATTCTTTGCTCACAATAGGACATTTTTGGGTTTTGATCTGTTGTGACATTACAAGCATTCCAAAATAGCATCCCAGACCTGCAATTGTGGAACCAGCATCAGTATTAGGAGGGGCTATGGTCCAGCCTTAACAGACATCAACATTGCTGTATAGACTCCTCCCAAGTGGTGGTTTTAATTTCAGCCATAACAAAAATATTTCCAGAAACTAGCTACAAAATATTTTTGTTTGTAAGGTTGTTTGTATCTAATGCATGAGAAAAATTGAGGTTGATGTGATGTAATGGTAGCCTAAGCCATTCCAGAGTAGCAGTATGACAAGTCTCTGCAAAACTAAAGAGGAAAAATCTAAAACACAGCATAAGTGAGTAGATGAAAGAAGTCTGGTTTTACTACCTCTTTCATCCTGTCATAGGACACGTTTCAGTTGCCTTTGCACCCTTTTCACACAACTCTACATCCTTCACATCTACAGGAATTACACAGTTAAAGAAGTAGATTTATTCCTGGGCATTATGTCTTTAATGGAAAATTTGCTACCAGAGGCAGAAATAACATGGGAAGAATAAGAATAGGTTCCTGCACCTCAGAAAAGACCAATTCAACATTTTTCAACAAATTTTATTCAAAAGTAACAATATACATGTGTGAAAGCCATGTCAAGTTAATCTTGCATAAGTAAACAAAACATTTTTAACCTTCTAGAGACAGTTTTTTTCCATAATGCGCTCACACATTCATAATACAGAATGACAGTGCTATTAATCCAATTTAATTGTTTTGGTTTCATTCTGTGGTATGTACTTTGTTGAGACTGTGGAGCACTCTGGCTGAGAAGTCTAAATGCCCCTCACTAAACTACAAATCCCAGGATTCCATATGACAGAACCATGGCAGCTCCTCGGCTCAGCAGCTACTGAAAGGTCCATTCCAGCTGCCACTGTTTTAGCCTCAGAAGGAGAGAAGAAGAGGCATTATCTGCCAGACTTAGGGCCTCGGCAGACGGCTAATTGAGCCGTCTTCCAGGCCCGGAAGAGGAGGGGCAGCTGCACGAGCGGCGCCCCTTCCTCTTCCTGAGGTCGCCCTCGGAGTCGCCGGCCCTCTGCACGGCCGGCACTCCGGGGATGACCTCACGCCGCGGCGACTGGATGCGCCGCAGCATTTGAGTCAGGGAAAGTGCGCCCGCCGCTTTTAGGGCACACTTTCCCTGACATCTAAAAGGAGCGCCAATTTGGTGCTCCTTTTAGAGTCGCCGGAGGAGCACCGCGGTGTGGAGGCTGAGCTCCGCCGGCGCTCCGGACCAGGGCGTCCCCGTCGCCCTGGTCTGCAGAGGGGGTAAGAGCCTTTATAGATTGCCAGAAATAGTACAGCTTGAGGCCACTTCAACTGGCCTGGCTAAGTGCTAGGGAATCATGGGAATTGTATTTGGTTTTTTTTCTGGGACATTGAGCCTTCTCTGTCAGAGAGTTCTGGTGCCACAATAAACTACAGTTCCCATGATTCCTTAGCACTAAGCCAGGGCAGTTAAAGTGGCCTCAAGCTGCATTATTTTTGCCAGTCTGTAAACGCCCTTAGTCCCTTCCCCACTGCCATCCTCTTTCCTTGTGTGGCCAGTCTTTTTAGGTTGTAAACCTGACAGCAAGGAAATGTCAGATTGACAATTTGTAAGCCACTCTATTGTTATTTATTTATATACTACCACCAATTTACATGGGACTTTACAGGCTTGTTGTTGTGTGTCTTCAAGTCATTTCTGACTTATGGCAACTCTAAGCAAGTACATTTCTTTACCGCTTACTGGTGTATTAAGCGGTTTACAAAGTGTAGGCTAATTGCTCCCAACAAGCTGGGTACTCATTTTAGTGACCTATGGAAGGATGCCAGGCTGAGTTGACCCTGAGCCCCTGGGCTGGTGGTATTGAATTCACAACCTTGTAGTTTGTGAGTGAGTTACTGCAGTACAGGCATTTAACCACTGCGCCACCAGGACTCCCTATCATAAGGCCATATCATGGGGGTTTCCTGGCAAGATTTGTTCAGAGGAGGTTTGCCATTGCCTTCTCCTGAGGCTGAGAGTGTGCGATTTTCTCAAGGTCACCTAGTGAGTTTCATATTTCTCTGAGCCAGGAATCAAACCCTGGTCTCCAGAGTTTTAGACCAACACTCAAACCACTACACCACACAATAACCAAAAACAATAGGACCTTCCAGAGGCATACAATCTAATGTGTGCAAATACATAAACACAGAGGGAAGGAATGAATAATAATACAAAATACAATACAGTTATAAACAGTGGTTTGAGAGTTGGGCTATGCTCTGGAGACCAGGGTTCAAATCCCCATTTGAGCATAAAAGCCCACTGGGTGATCTTGGGCATGTTATACACTGTCAGCCTCAGGGGATGGCAATGGCAAACCATTGTGAAGAAAATTGCTAAGAAAACCCTATGATAGGTTCACTGTAAGTCAAAAATGGCTTGGAGGCACACAATAACAACAACAAAATGAAAAAATATATATAATATAAAACAAACTAGCCAATAGTTGCAATCAAATATATAGGATTGCAAAACAACATTAAACTCAAGTTCCAAATGGTTTCGTATAGAAAACAATAATTTCTGTTTCATACAGAAAACAATATTTTTTTAAAAAATCAGATTTAAAAATAACAAGGAAAGGAGCATCTGTAAATGTGCAGGGATGCAATTCCAAGAATATGGAACAGAGAGTGAGCCAAGCAAAGCCAAGGAAGAGGAAACCCTTGGTTGGGTAAGAAGCCTAGAATTCAGAAAACACAAATCACAAGCAGGCCAGTGAACAGGAATAAGGGCAGAAAGGGGGAGCTAGGTTTGGTAAGGTTTAAACATTAAAACAAGAAGCCTTTGGGGGAGCTGTATAAATACTCCAAAGAAAGAAAGAGTGAAAGCTATAATTGTATGGTGTGAAGGCCCCTTGATAACTTCCCAGAATGAAGATCTCCTGTTCCAAAATTAATTCTATCATGGTTTGACATTGGGCTATGACTCTGAAGACCTAAGTTTAAATCCCAGCTCAGCCATGAAAACCCTATCACAGGGTTTTCTTGGCAAGATTAGGGTTTCTGTAAGTCAGAAATAATTTAAAAGCCTACAACAAAATTAATCCACTGTTTTCTGACTTGGAATACCACCCACTAGCCACTGACTGTCTAAAATTCAAGATGAGTTGTTTCTCTGCTTGCTTGTACCTTTAATTTCAAACTACTATACTGCTCTGTCCTCCTGAAATAAGACCTTCCAGTACAAAAATGACTAGGATCAGTTTAGCTCCCATATATTAAAAGACACACTTCCCACTGCAATCCTAGCTTTATCCTGCCAGAGGATAGGGTGGTACCTGTATATTTTGAACACAGGAGAACCAAACCGGCATAACTAGAATTGTTTAGTCGGGTTAGTTGAATGTTCTTGTAAGGTGCTCAGGGAGCAACAAGCTTATCACACAATTAATTAAATCGCCTTACCTGATCCGGTTTAAATTTTAAATCGGGATGCATCCGGAGCCTATCACAAGGATTTAGCCACCGAAATCGCCACCCAGGTCCATCCCAGGTCCATACCTGCTCCCAGGGCTGCTCAGCACAGCTTTTTTCGAAGCCGGGAGTTTTCTGGCTTGAGAAAATGTCTGCCGGAGCAGCCCTTGGAGTAGAAATGGACCCAGGATGGACCTGGGCGGCAATTTTGGTGGCTAAATCCTTGTGATAGGCTCCAGATGCGGCCTGATTTAAAATTTAAACTGGATCAGGTAAGGCGATTTAATTAACCGTGCAATAAGGTCCAAAGATGAGATGAGAACTTCTCAGAAAATGGAGTCTTGTTAAGAAAGTACAGTTGGCCCTCCATATCCATGGATTGTTTATCCACGGATTTAAGCATCTACAGCTTGAAAATATTTAAAAAAAATTCCAAACAGCAGATCTTGATTTTGTCATTTTATATAAGGAACACCATTTGACTTAGCCATTGTACTTAATACACAGTGGGTCCTGGAACCAAATCCCAGTGGATACTCAAGGCCCACTGTATAGCAAAATGGCAATCGAACAGTCAATTGCTGAACACTTTCCAGCAACTGAAAAGTTGAGGGATGTGAGGTGCAACTGCTTCAGAGGAGACGGGGGGGGGGGGGGTTAAAGCATGAAAATTGGTAAGAAGAAACATTGAACTAATTGATCATTTTCATTTTGTGCTCTCTTAAAGCAATAGAAGGCAAAGGAATTCAAAGCATTAGGGTACACTCTAAACAGGGGTAGGCAACCTTTCCCCTTTAAGGGCCGAGGGACTTCAGCTCCCAGAAGCCTCAGCCATGTTGGCCAATATTCCCATGTTGGCCAATAGCTCATGGGATTCTGGGAGCTGAAGTCCCTCGGCCCTTAAAGGGGAAAGGTTGCCTACCCTGCTCTAAAGGCTAGATAAAATTAAAAAATGGATTTTAAACATTTTGATTGCTTTTAAAAAAATGAAATGTCACCCTCCCCTTGACTCATCAAAAAACAACAGTTAAAGCTAAATCTCATCACTACATTGGCTAAACCAACACTTACAGTCACATAACATGCAATGGCTCTGTCACGCTCTTACACATTGAGCTACCTAAAACCAAACATGAGAAAACTGGAGAACTTATATTTCTGTTTCAGTCTAATAGACTGTCAGTCTAACAGACTAACTTCAAACTCACAAGGGATGCTGTATTTAAACCAGTAATTCAAACTAAGGCAGGGGTCCCTGGACTTTTTGATCCGGGGCCTAGTTCGCTGGCCCCCAGGTCTTCCGGGGGGCTGGAGGCGTGTGCCAGACGCCATTTTGTCTTCCAAAATGGCGTCCGAGTAGTGCGCATGCAACGCCGGGTGCCATTTTGGAAGCCAAAATGGTGCCTGGAGTTGTGCGCATGAGCGCGGCATCGCATGCGCATGTGCATGTGCATGACTCTGGGCACCATTTTGGAAGCCAAAATGACGCCCAAGTAGTGCGCATGCACGCGTGGCAGCAGGCACCATTTTGGAAGCCAAAATGGCATCCAGCAGCAGGCGCGAATGGCGGTGGCGCGAACGGCAGCGGTGGCGGGCCGGCCCGTAGTTTGGGGACCCCTGAACTAAGGATTTCTCTTGGTGGTTCAAATCAATAATTTGTTGGATTTCAACTCCCATTAGCCCTCAGCAGCAGCATAGTGAGTGATGGAGGATGCTAGGTGATACATGTAAACATGTGATATACTACAAGTTGCCCACCCTTCATTTAAACCTGTCTACTATAAGTAGGATAAATCCTTATAAATATTTATCTTTCAAAATAGAATTAACTAATACCAGTGCTATGTTAGCAGTTTTCAAGAACATTAACAAGACTCTAGTTCAGAAATGGGCATAAAGGTTGACTGACCCTTTCACAATATAACATTACACACAAATCTATAAATGTTTTAAAGATAATTCCCCTCCCCCCCTTAACAGGGTTTTTTCACAGAATCATAGAACTGTAGAGTTCGAAAGGACCATAAAGGCCACCAAGTCCAATCACCGGTCATGCAGGAATACACAACTGAGGCTGAATCTGTACTGTAGAAATAATGCAGTTTGACACTGCTTTTAACTGCTATGGGTCCATGCTATGGAATCCTGGGAATTGTCATTTGTTGTGGCAGCAGAGCTCTCTGACAAGGAAGGCTAAATAGCTCACAAAACTACAAATCCCAGAATTGCATCGTATTGAGCAATGGCAGTTAAAGTGGTGCCAAACTGCATTATTTTTGCAGTACAGATTGAGCCACAGTCCTACAAGATGCCCATCCAACCTCTGTTTATAACCCCCCCCCCAAAAAAAGTCCATCACCCTCTGGGGCAGTCCATTTCCAGTGTTCAATAGCTCTTACAGTAAAGAAGTTCTTCCTAATGCTTAGGAGGAATTCCTTTTCTTATTCTTTTTGTAATTTGAATCCATTGGCTCATGTTCTAGTCTCTGGAGCAGCAGAAAACAAGCTTGCTCCATCTTCTATATGCCATCCCTTCTAATATTTAAAGATAGCTATTATGTTATCTCCCAATCTTTTCTTCTCATTTGTTCCTTGCTCCTCTTGATCCCTTGTTCCTTCCCAGCTTTGGACGTTTTCACATGGGGCTTTACACGGAGGCAAACCTACCTCTGTCCGGCCCCACTCCGGCTCCAGAACCTAAAAGTTCAGACGACGTCGCAGCAAGCCCCTCCTCATCCTGTGCCATCCCTGCCTCACTCCGGGGTCTTGCTTGTCGTGTTCAAACGACGTCGCAGCAAGCCCCGCCCCATCTTGCGCAATCCCTGCGCCATCCCTGCGCCCTCCCGGCTTTAGCCCCATATTTCTAATTCCTTTTCTAAAAAGGAATTAGAGGGGCTGCTGCCGGAGGCAATCAGGAGCCCTTCCGGCGGCTGCTGTTTTTGCCGCCGGAACGGCTCTTGATTGCTTCCAGGGGGCTTCCAGGCGGCTTTAGAGCCGCCTGTGTGAAAACGCCCTTTGATTATTCTTCCCCTCCTGTGCCAGGTTTATGTTGAAACTCCCTCCTAGGAGCAGCTAATAATAACTACCTTACTATTATTGTCTTTCTCGCTTTCACAGTCTCAATTTTGTCAGGGCCAAACTATGTAATTTGTTAAAACATACTTATTAAAAAGTCTGGTAATTCAGAGACATATCTTCGTAAAGCAGAGAAAAGTATTTCACCTTGAAAATTGTTCACTTTACTTGGATGCTACTTGCCCAGGAAGATTATTTTTCCTGGAAACAATATCTTTTGGCGCACGTAGCATCTTCTAGTGTGATTGTTAGTCGGAAATCTGCATGGGCCATCAATGGAGATCTGGAGCAACTTGACAGATCAGGGCACCACACAGCTGTGTTTCTTTCAGGAAAAAAAGTAGCAACATTAAGAATATAATGTAAACATTTTTTGTTTGTTGTTATGGAAGCTGCCTTAGATCCCAGCCTGGGAGAAAGGCAGCATATATGTAAAATAAATAAGCATGTTTTTAAACTGTAACACAATTTGACTCAAATATACTTTAAGTTTTTAGTTTTGTCTCTTAAATGTAAACTTAAATGTAAACGTAAATTTCTACCTGGTACTTCTCACTGCTCAGAGACACAGTTACAAATAAAGATAGAATAGACTACATGCTTTGGAGGGCAGCATAACATTGGAGGTTGTGAGTATCAGGAATTTTCAGCATACCTCTTGCAAGCTTCCAAAGCACCATTAAAATTCAGCTCAGGTCTTTTAAAATTTGAGCGGTATCAAACTCTAGGCTAGGGACTATTTGAATGTATGTCGGTTTTACTACCATGATCCACCATCCTTTATTTATACAACTTTACAGGATCATTAAATGACAAGTGCTGATTGAACCTTAAAATGCCATCACCGATACTTTAAGAACAGCTATTGATTTGATTCTGTGCTGCAAATGCTGAATGATAGGTATTTCTCTCATACAGTGACTTTCAGTGTGACAGTTCTTTTCATTTGAAGTTTTTAAAAACCCCTAATACATTCTTAACATTTTGTTCTGTAATGACCACCATCATTCTTTCTGATTTCTCATCCTGCTATTTTGGTACTTTTTTTTGGGGGGGGGGGGGGAACAACAGTAAGTCTTTCAAAAAGAGAAATACATAAGCTACTGATTGAAGAATTTTTTTATTTATGCATTTCTAGGGAGTAAATCTGTTAAATTATTGGGAACTCAGATAGTATATTTAAGTTTTTGTTGTTCTTAATTGCCTTCAAGTTGACTTTGGTGACCCTGTGAAATGAAGCATCTCCAAGACATCCTATCCTCAAGGGCCCTGCCAAGTTTCTGCAGACATAAGGCCATGTCCCCTTTGACTGAGGCTATCCATGTGGTCTGTGGTCTTCTTCTCTTCCTACTGGCTTTATTTTCGAGCATTGTCATCTTTTTGAATGTATCGTGTCTCCTCATGATGTGGCCAAGGTATGACAGCCTCAATTTAGTCATGCTGCCATCTAGGGAGAGTTCTGATCTGATTTGTTCTTGTACCCATTTGTTTGTCTTTTTAGCCATCCACAGTATCCATAGAACTCTTCTCCAGCACTACATTTCAAATGAGTTGATTTTCCTTCTATTGGCTTTCTTCTCCGTCCAGCTCTCACACCCATACATAATATTGGGATATACGATGGCATGAAGAATCCTTATTTTAGTGTTCAGTTGTATAATCTTTGCACTTTAGGATCTTGTCTAGTTCTTTCATAGTTGTCCTTCCCAGTCCTAGTCTTCTGATGTGTTAACTGCAATTTCAACAAAATACAAAAAAAAAAAAAAAAAGTTTTCAGATTTCAGGGTTGGAGGGGATAATTTTGAAAAGAAAGAGAGAGATAACAAAACTCCAGAGTCAAATGGGATAGAAGTAACATGTAGCACAATCCTAAGTGTATTTTCTTACAGTACTAAATCCTAGTGGGTTCAGGGCTTTAGCCTTTTTGGTAGGACTGTTGCCTTAAGAATTTGGGCCTACTGCACCTGTAAATCAGTCTGGATAGGACAAAAAGCAAAATGATAAATGTATTGTTTGAAAATTCTTGTGATTATTCTTTGTGTATTAATTTTTCAGGACCAGTTTTGTTAGTTGATGAGAAATTAATGAAACTTTCATGGCTTTCCCCTCTATGTTGCATGCCATTTTGTATTTTTCTTAGAACTTAAAGGTCCCTGATGTTCCCAGTCAGCATGGCCTATTGCTATGTAAACTGGAGGATTCTGCAAGTTTTATCAGAAAGAAGCAGACCTAGCAGGAAGAATATAATCCAGTGTCTCTCCCTTCTCACTGCAGTTTCCCATGCATCCCTAAAACAAACTCTCAAGGATTAGAAAATCTTTTGGAGTCAGTAGTTGGGCAGTAAAGGGGGAAGAAAGAGGAGCTGAAAATAAGAATATAAATTCTATTGCAACAACCATCATAATGCTGAATAAACATAGTTGATTGTGTTCAAACTAGGTAGGATTGAAACCTTACATTTAAACATCCTGATTTAAAGCTGAAATATTTCCTCAGCTATTTTAGTGGGGTAACCCCATAACCATGGGTTCCAGGGATATTGCCCAACTGGTTTATTTCCCTGATTATGCAAATAGGAGGACCAAAGTGGGTGTGAAAGACAGTATGAATTTTAGCATGCATTTTGTCTGTATTGTAGTCCAAAAAAGTCAGGATTGAAAAAAGACATATGAAGAGAGCCAGTACTTCTGCGTATGACAATGCATCAACCATGTCCTTTTGTTTTTTGTTTGGGTATTGGAAGAGCCAAACCTAAAGAGAAAGAACATCAGAATGATTTATTCAGAAACAACCACACAAGCATAATAGTGTATTTTGCAGGTAATTGTAATACTAATATTTCTCCACTAGATGGGTGTATTGGGTTGAGATTGTGAATAATTCCAGTAATTTTTATCTTTGGAAAAGGTATGTTTGAAAGACATCTTCTGGAGTGTTTTCCTATGTTGCCACATACATGCTCTTTCTTAATGGAGCTTGAACAATAAAATATGCATCACATCTGGTGGGAAGGGTTCATTCTTCCCCTGCTTCCAATACTAGGAGAGTCTTCTAAATAGTCAGACTTAGAGAAAATGCACAGTTTGGAAGTAATACATGGTTACTTGTAAAACATAACTTTTTCTGGACACAAGGGTATAATGATATTCCTATTGCAAAACTGTGAAATGGCTGGTAGCATTTTTCCTATCCCTCATGTAGGTCTAAAATACACTGCAGAAATCATCCAGTTTGAGACCGTTTTAACTGCACTGGCTCAGTGCTAGGGAATCTTGGAAAGAAATCCAGGGGAAATTGCAGAAATTGGTGCTGTAAGATGAGAATCTCCATTGCATGGAGATGTGAGGAGGAGGAAGAGGAGGAGGAAGAAAAAAGCAGGTAATCCTTGATCTACTCTGCTTGTGGATATACAGCAGTTGAATAGGTTAGTTAATCCTGGTCCAATACACACTGAAGTCGTAATCCAGTTTGAGATCACTTTAACTGCTCTGGCTCAGTGATAGGGAATCCTGGAAATCATAGTTTATTGTGGCATCAGAGGTCTCTGACACAGAAGGCTAAATGTCTCAGAAAACTACAGTTCCCAGAATTCCCTAGTATTGAGCCAGGGCAGTTAAAGCATTCTCAAACTGGATGATTTCTACAGTGTGTTTTGGATCCTAGTGAGCAATATGTACTTATTATTTTTGATGTTATTTTTAGCCATTTGCGATTTTTTCACCTCTTCTCTTCCTGCTATTCCTCTCTCATCTCTTCCCTAGAATGCAGCTAGATTAGATAGTGACTTTACTGTCTTAGAATGGAGTTCCTATAATAAAGTCTTTAGTTTGTTTCTCCAAGCCATTGGTGTCTTTGCTCCTTAATGAGGATCTCTAATCACTTCATTCATTCTTCAAGTTCAGCAAGAGGAAAGAGGGAATGGAATTTATCCCATCATAGAATCATAGAGTTGGAAAAGACCACAAGGGCCATCCAGTCCAACCCCCTGCCATGCAGGAACTCAAAATCAAACCATCCCTGAGAGATGAGCATCCAGCCTCTGTTTAAAGACCTCCAAAGGAGGAGACTCCACCACACTCCAAGGGAGTATGTTCCACTGTCGAACAGCTCTCATCGTCAGGAAGTTCCTCCTAATGTTGAGGTGGAATCTCTGTTCCTGTAGCTTGCATCCACTGTTCTGGGTCCTGTTCTCTGGAGGAGCAGAAAACAAGTTAGCGCCCTCCTCAATATGACATCCCTTCAAATATTTAAAGAGGGCTATCATATCCCCTCTTAACCATCTCTTCTCCAGGCTAAACATGCCTAGTTCCCTAAGTCGTTCCTCATAGGGCATGGTTTCCAGACCCTACACCATTTTAGTCACCCTCCTCTGGACATGCTCCAGTTTTTCAACATCCTTTTTGAATTGTGATGCCCAGAACTGGACACAGTATTCCAGGTGGGGTTTGACCAAAGCAGAATACAGTGGCACTATTACTTCCCTTGATCTAGACACTATATTTCTATTGATGCAGCCTAAAATCGCATTGGCCTTTTTAGCTGCTGCATCACACTGTTAGCTCATGTTCAACTTGTGGTCCACTAGGACCCTTTCACACGTAGTCTCATTAAGCCAGGTGTCCCCCATCTTATACCTATGTATTTCTTTCTTTCTGTGTTTTTCCCCCCCCCCCCTAAGTGTCTTACCTTACATTTCTCTGTGTTGAAAGTCATTTTGTTAGCTTTGGCCCAGCTTTCTAATCTATTAAAGTCATTCTGAATTTGTATCCTGTCTTCTGGGGTATTAATTTGGTGTCATCTGCAAATTTGAGAAGCATGCTCCCTATTCTTTCATCCAAGTCATCACATTAGGTTCAGAAAAAACAACCTACTGCAGCCTTTCCTAGTTTGTGTGGTCTTCCTTATTAATACCTTTCACCATCTTGATCATACTTTGATGTTGCTTGGCCATGTACATCCTACTTTTCATCTATTAAATGTTATAAGATATAGTAGGCATGTACAGACTGTGTATAGGATCGTGCAATGCATGGAAGCATTACTTTTTTGTGATACAACTTCCAGAACTGCACAGGCAACTGAGAGTTGTAGTCCTAGCTTAATGTTTCTTAGGGGGGTTGCAGACTGCCAGAAATAGTGCAAATTGAGTCCACTTTTAGGGTTAGGGTTAGTGCTAGGGAATCATGGGAATTATATTTTTTTTTCTGAGACATTGAGCCTTCTCTGTCAGAGAGCTCTGGTGCCTCAAGAAAATACAGTTCCCATGATTCCCTAACCCTAACCCTAACCCTAAAAGTGGACTCAATTTGCACTATTTCTGGCAGTCTGCAACCCCCCTTAGTTTGTGCTGTTTTAATTTCACTGTTCATGTTTTATATTGTTCATACTAGTTCCCTATTAAGGCAGTGACTGAGAAATGAGAGATGGAATATTTATACTGATTTGTCTTGTGGAGAAATTCATTTCCTGCTGTTTTCTCCTTCACTGATCCCTGGTTGGCTAAACTTTGATTAAAGATATTCATCCTAGGATATGAGGGGGAAATAAGATTACTCTTGGCTACAAATAAAAACAGTGGTACATTGTGGCATATTCATCTTCAGTGCCAGTGGTACTGAATTTAAGAGATACTCATTTGTCATCCATAAGCATTTTGTGTTTACTTAGAATATCATAATTTAAAGCCTTCAGCAAAAAAATAGGCTTATATCATTCAAGTTTATATACTCTTACTTCCATCGTTAATGTTTTAAACTGCTTCTGTATTTTCCTAAATTAATGGTGTCTTAATTGGATTGATTGTTTAATATTTGACACAACTTTTCTAATCTTTATAGAGTTTTTAGGCTGTAGGTTTTTGTGGGTTTTTCAGGCAGTGTGGCCATGTTCTAGAAGAGTTTCTTTCTGCTGTTTCACCAGCATCTGTGGCTGGCATCTTCAGAGAGTGCTGGAATGGAAGAGAGTGGGTATATATATACTGTGAGACCCTGGGTCGGGAGGAGTGGTTCCATGTAAATTGTGTATTGTTCTGTTGTTGATGGCAGGGCCTCTGGGTAGGAGGATGTGCAAACGAGGATTATTGTCTGCTAATTGGTGATCATTGTCTGCTGGGAAAGCCCCTGACCCTGGGTGGTTTCCCATTTGCATTTGCTGAGTGCTGATTTTCCTATTATGCTGGACTGCTAGCCAAACTTTGTTTATTTTAAGGGTTTCTTCTTTCCTGTTGAAGTTGTCCAAGGGTTTGTGGATTTCGATGGCTTCCCTGTGCATTCTGACATGATAGTTGTTGGCATGGTCCAGAATTTCTGTGTTTTCAAACAGTATTTTATGCCCAGGATGGTTTATAATATGTTCTGCTACTGCTGATTTTTCTGGCTGGCCCAGTCGGCAGTGTCTCTCATGTTCCTTGATTCGTGTTTGGACACTGCGTTTGGTGGTCCCTATGTAGACTTTTCCACAGCTGCATGGTATGCAGTAAACTCCTGAGGCTGTGAGAGGGTCTCTCCTGTCCTTCGCTGAGTGCAGCATTTGTTGGATTTTCTTGGTCGGTTTGTAAACCATTTGGAGGTTGTGTTTCCTCACCACTTTCCCTATTCTGTCTATGACTCCTTTGATGTATGGTAAAAATACCTTCCCTTTGGGTGGTTGCTCATCTTCAGTCCTCTGGGTTTTTCTGGGTCTGGCAGCCCTTCTGATGTCTGAGCTGGAGTAACCATATGCCTGTAGAGCCCGGTATAGGTGCTTCAATTTCTCTTCCAAGAAGTGGGGTTCACAGCTGCGTTTTGCTCAGTTTACCACTGTTTTTATTGTGCTTCTTTTTTGTCCTGGGTGATGGTTGGAGTTCTTGTGCAGGTATCTGTCTGTATGTGTAGGTTTTCTGTATACTGTGTGACCCAGGTGCTGGTTTGGATTGTGGATGACTAGGACATCCAGGAATGGCAGTGTTCCTTCCTTTCTTTTTCCATAGTGAATTGGATGTTAGGGTGGACGTTATTCAGGTGGCTCTGGAACATAGGCAGATCTTCTTCTCCATGGCTCCAAATAGTGAAAGTGTCATCCACGTATTGGAACCAAGTTGTAGGCTTTTTCGGTGCTGTTTCCAGGGCTTGCTTTTCAAAGTGTTCCATGTAAAAGTTTGCTATCACAGGGCTTAGAGGGTTTCCCATTGCTGCCCCATCTCTCTGCTCGTAGAATCCATTGTCCCAGTGGAAATAGCTTGTGGTGAGGCAATGTTCGAACAGGGCTGTGATGTCCTCTGGAAAAATTTGTTGGATGAGTGTCATGGTGTCCATCATGGGGACTTTGGTGAACAGGGAGATCACATCAAAGCTGTATTTTTAGGCTGTATTTTGTTTTAATCTATGCTGTGAACAACAGTGGGTTCCATGTTAGGAAAAGGGGGGGGGGGATATAAATTAAACAAGCATTGCTTCAAGTTCTTCAAAACATGCATTTGTGACTAGTAAACATTGCAGAGGAATTCTTCCATTTGGCATAGTGTCTGTGTTGTTTTTGTAGAGTACTAATGTAAATGGGAAGTTCTGTGTTACAGAAGAAGGCTGTAAGGCAAACTAGTAAGAGCAATTCTGTTTATCAAACTCTACAGCAGATGTCTTGTCAAGAGAAAAGATGTTCAAGGTGGCTTCCAACAATGTATTAGATAATGAGAATAGTAAAAAATTCATCATGATCTTAAAACACACAGAGAGAAAGAGAGAGAGAGTGTCAAATGAATATTATAGAATCTAAAATACACATTAGTGCATTGGGACCATTTGGTGGAATTCAAGTTACTAGAATGCATACATAACTTTTTGTATATACTGTCTGCTAAGTATATTGGTCATGGCTTGCCTGTCATACCTTAATGGCAATGGAAATAACTTACAACCCTGCAGGATCACAAATTGCCACATCTGAAAAAAAAATGGAATCATGTGGAACATACTTTTTCTCTTGGGAACATTTGGTCCATGTGGTGTATTTATGTATTTAAAATTACAGAGTCATAGAATTATGGATTTGGAAGTCATTTAGGCAAACTAGCTGCCATCACAGGAATAATTTCCTTTCACATTCAGGCTGTAATGGAATGCTGTATTAGAATACTTGATGGAATCAAACCTATTTTTATTTTATTTATTAAAATATTTGTAGCCTGCATTTTGATCATAAAATGTTTTACTAAATAAATAAATAAATAAATGTCTCCCTCAAAGTAAGGCTGTCATGCTATTCAGTTGACTGGATTTTATCTAGATTCTAGCCATGCTGCCCATTGTGATCATAAGATGGCCTACTTTGGCTGTGAGCCACCTTTTATTCTGTAGTAGGAGAAAGGTGGGATTAAAATAAAATAAATCGTTTCTAAACTTCATTTTATTGTGTGTTTTTTAAGCAATTCTCTATCCCTTATAGGAGTGAAGTTAGAGGAGAAAATACGCAATCACTATTCTGTGTGAGAAAGAAGCTTGCTCCTGCATTTCAGTGTGTTTAGTCAATAGGTAAAATCTCACACCTTTGCCTGACATCTATGACCCCTCCTCTCTCATTCCCAGTATCTAATTCCCTAGATCAATGTTACATTTCAGGAGGAAAGTCTAACAAAAGTCTTCTTTTCCCAGTGTTCATTGAAAAGACTGCACAGAAAGCAGTGAAGGAGTAAAGGAAGAAGAATGCAAGAAAGCAGGGTAAAAGCTGCAACATAATGATTAAGATTTAAGATTCCATGGTGACTGTTCTTTACTGTGACTTGTTTAATATACCAATATTATGTATTTTTAATATATTCCAGAAGAAAACCAAATTACCAAATTAAATATGGTAATTGATGAAAACAACATTAGCAGAGTGTGTGCATGAGAAAATGACAGTAAATTTGCTGAGAGATAATGATAGTCCAAAGTCACATGGTAAATTCCATGACCAAGAAGGAATTTCAACTTGTCTCTCTTTTTTTATTAATTTTATTGAATTAAAAATACATACATACATACATACATAAGTACATTAAACAAAGATTCATACCATCATACATAAGTGCATACTTAAAATCCTTTCTCACTTAGACAAAACAACATCAACTAACATTGACATAATTGTATAATCTCATTCTTCATAAACATTTATCATTCTTCAACCTCACTCTTATATGGGTCTTCCTGAACCCTTACCAAGTCATCTTCTTCTCATATGAACCCCCCCCCCTTTCCCCCCCAACTTGTCTCTCTTTTTGAAGTCTGGCACTTCAAATGTTTCTCTAAACTAGTTCTCTCATAAGAATAGTTTCTATAAAAACCTGGATCAAGTTTGAAACATCCTGATAGAAAAAAGCAACAATGTGCTGTATTTGTATAACTGAATACAAATTGATATTATGCATAATTCTAATAATGTGCATAATATACAAATTGAGAGCACAAATTTGAGTGGCTGGAATGTAGCAACCCTATCTCAAGGCAGTCTACAAAACTTGAAAAGAATTTTAAATGCACAGTTTTTTAAAGATAATGGAAGACCACAACAAGAAAATCTAGAAGAAAGCAAACCTAGCTTCAGCTCTGAATTACATGCTATCAAATGTCAAAAGAACAAGAATGCCTTACCATTTCCTGGAAACTCGGTGATGGTGGGGCTAAGTCAACCTTCTCAGGAAGGCAATCCCTTAATTTGAGGATGCATGATGATCTTGCATCTCTTCTTCCAATATAAAATGTGAGTGTTATATTCCACTTGAGTTACCTGGATTTTGTTACTTAGTTTCAGAAATTTCTTGCATATTCTCAGTCCTTGTGACATTGTACTCATTAATTCATTGGATTTATATCCCACCTTTCTCCCAAAATGGGATTCAAATTATTACTATTTTGATTGATTACAAGTTAATCTGTTGTGGTTTTGATATATCTTTGTTTCATCACCTGAGAGAACATTAAACAAAATAAGAGGACGAAAATCCCACTAGTACCTCTGTAAAAGTGGGTGTTCCATGTAAATATGCTGTAAAGGAGTAAGACAAGCTAGTGTGAAGAAATGCATTGAACCCCTGATTTCTAGAATGACATATATATGCCATTACAACGGTATGATCATTTCCGTCTCTCATTGTATTTGGAGATTAAATTATCACAACTAATTCCCTGAGCCACCAAGTAACTCAAATTCTAGTTATAAATATTTATTATCTATTTGGAATGGATGTTTGATAGGAAATCATATAAGCTGTGCATTTGGATTTACAGACCATGATTGGTACAAGGAGAATTATTGCCTCTCTATATAGAATAGTCTTTGACAGTGAGAGAAGCATAAAACACTATATTTTATAGATCATACCGGACTTAAAACATTCAGGTATACAAGGGATGCAGTCTAATGCATGTTGCACTGGATTCATTGAAAACCTTGAAAGCACCAGATCCCATCTGATTTTGGAAGCAAAGCAGTGTAGGGTTACTCCTCAATTGGGAGAACGCCAAGGAACACCAGGTGCTGTAGGCTTTATTTCAATGGCAATCCAGCTCTGAGTATTCCTTACCTAAAAGGACCCCTATGAAATTCATGGGGTTGCCATAAGTTCACAGATGACTTGAAGGGACATAAACACACACACATTTAATTAAGAGGTTACATTGCTTTACAAACTCAAGCGTCCTGTTGAACTTAGCAGGGGTCTCTTGAGTAAACATGGATGAGGTCTGAAGAGAATCATGCTGGAACTAAATAAGGTTTTGAATGACATAAACATCTGACCTGCTGTTAAACAGGGATGTGCAATTGCAGCAGGACCAGGGGACAATTTAAAGCACCCAGGAACATCTTTATTGTTATTGTTGCATGCCTTCATGTTGTTTCTGACATACGGTGACCCTAAGGTGGCCCTACATGGGGATTTCTTGGTGTGATTTGTTCAGAGGAGGTTTGTCATTGCCTTCTCTTGAGGCTGATAGTGTCTGACTTGCTCAAGGTCACCCAGTGGGTTTCATGGCCAAGTGGGGGGGATTAAACCCTGGTTTCCAGTGGGTGGTATAAAACTGGAAGTGGCATTTCTGAATTTGATTTTGATACAAGGGGGCTCTGTAATCCATTTAAAACATAGCAATAGCAATAGCAAGTACATTTCTACACCACCTATCAGTGCACTTAAGCACTCCCTAAGCAGTTTACAATGTGTAAGCTAATTGCCCTCAACAATCTGGGTACTCATTTTAGCGATCTTGGAAGGATGCCAGGCTGAGTCAACCCTGAGCCCCTGGCTGGTATTGAACCCATATCCTTGTGGTTTGTGAGTGAGTGGCTGCAGTACAGGCATTTAACCACTTCACCACCAGGGCTCTTTAACATCAACTGCTATTCCTTGGAGCTTCTTTGCCACTCCGTCAAACTCTTTTTTCCCCCCCTGGGGCTCTCAGTGTTCTGAGCAAACAAATATATCTCAGCTCTGTGATTACTACATACCCTCCAACTGTCCCAATTTGATAGGGACAGTTGTGATTAATCCTCCATTGTCCCACTTTTTCAGCTGTTTTAAAAATGTCCCATTTTCTACCTGCTTCTCCCACTTTCTCCCTTTATCATCAGCTTATCATTGGCTGCAAATTGAGTTCAAAATGCAAAAGTAGTTCACCTTTGCAGGAGAGAAGAGGAGAGGAGGGAGCAAAATCTTGTCCTCCTCTGTAGACTCAAGCAAAAGCAAAGTTCTGCAGCATCTCCTAATTTATGTGTTTTTCCTCATTAATAACATTTGCCATCTTGGCCACATTCTGAAGTTGGCTGGCCCCATGTGTCCTAGTTTTCATCTGTGAAATGTTGAAGGGTATGTTATTACCAGAGACAGAACAAGGGGCCTTGGGGTCCATTTATATATTAAAAAAAGGGGTGGGCGGGTTTAAAACCTACTTGTTGAATGCTTTTAAATTCCCAAATGTTGCCTGCACAAAAATAATGCACCCATGGATGTTTTCATCTAGGAACCCTATAATTGTCCCAGAATAATTACTTTTTGAATTATATCTCCCAGAATCCCCAGCCAGCATAGTGAGTACTGATGCATATGATGCTCTGGATAACACCCCCCCCCCCCCCCATAGAAGCCATCAGTGAATTTCTTCAGACTTCCTTAGGTAACTGAAGGATAAACCTGTATGAGAGGGTGGGATGTGTTGCACTATAACTCCCACAGTTCCTTATCACTGGCCACAATGGGTAGGGATAATGAAATTTTAGTCCTCTAGTTTGTAATGAAAACATCACAGGCAGCCTTTTCCTTAAGGAGTCATTTTAACTGAAGATAGAGTATTTATTTGTAAGTTTCCATTTTTGTTAATAAGTTGGGCTTTTTTTGTAACACAGCACTGAAGAGTTACTGTATTTCTTTATGTATTTTTGTTTACTTAAAAATTTAGAAAATAAATAGAGCCAAAGAGTACTTGCATATTGTATATCTGTTACCCTGTGTCAAATCCCTAGAGGTATCTATCCAAGCCCACAAGATGCCCTCAATTCAGTTCTCTTTCTTTGCATATATAGATCTCTGTCTTGGTTCCAAATGATAAGCAAGCTTTCCAGACCATGCAGACCAACTTGAATGGATTGTGCCATTACAAAAATTTACTATGGATAACAGATAGAAATCAGACAGATACAATCTGTACAATTGCAAGGTGCCTCCAGTTTCTGCTTCAGCTCTGCCTGTCTGTCTCATCTTTTACCATCTTATTAAAACATAATTAAGTCAGTGAATGATGGTGTATATGCTTTTAAATGGTATGCTTAAAATGATTCAGCATTTAGAAATGAAAAAGAGATCCCTATCAGCAGAGAATTCAAATCAAAATTTCACCCACTAAGGGTCGCTATGGAGCTGCACTGTGTATTTCTCTTCCATAGCATTTTGGTAGTCATCATGTTCAGAAAAACACTTAAACAAGTGTTGCTTGTAATACAGGTATTTGACAAACCTTTTATCGGATAACATTGTACATTTTAAATATTTCCACTAGGTTCTGAATGTACAAACGGTATTAGTGGACAATACTGCCTCAAATTCTGGGCTTTGGAGGAAGGAGGCCCTTTGCAACACCCATCTCTTTCCAGCATGCCAATACAGGATCAAGAACATCATCCCAAGGGACACAGCTCCACACTGACCACTCAAAAGAAAATCCCAAAGCATCGGTTAGGGCCGGCTTTATCAGTATGCAGAGTAAGCTGGCCAACTCTGGTATTGAATGCTGGGGAGTGGTATGGTGTGGTGGTAGCCTCCTGCTTTTCTGCTTCAGCCCCCTAAGACTCAGCATGTCTATCTAGTCTGCTGCCCTGATCTAGTCTGTTGGTAGAGTACACTATCCTGTTGCCAATGTTAAAATGAGAGTCAACTGCCAATCTGGTGGGATTCTTGACATGGAATGTGGTGATGGCCAGACTCCATCTTGTCCTCTGCCTCATGGAAGGAAGCAAAATCTCTTGGGCCAGGCCTGATCATCACTATCTGCAAAGTTTCATTACTGGCCATATGAACTGGGCTATCTTGTGATGACCCGGAGGGTTACTATATGGCACCTTCCTGTTGTTGTGGAAGACTATCAAGGACATACAAGAATATCTTCAAAAAAAAGTTGACATATTGAACATTTAGAAAGCACAGATGTACTGGACTGGAGTTGTTCTCTGCATTATTTTCCTTCTCCTTTCTCAAAAACTTCAGAAGAGAAAAGACTAAAAGCAGAATTCTTAGCAAGGTTTTAAGGCTAAATCTTGGTTCTACTCAACACAGACAATCAGTAGTGGAGAAAAGGAGAGTGAATGAAGTGTCAGATCATCCACCATTTCTAAAACCCTGCCAAGGCTGAAAATGGAGCATTGATTATCTGAAGAGTTCTCTGGCATCTGGCTTTGTTTTGTTTGTTTTTCACAGAATAAGTCTTGAATTCCAAATCATCTCTGAAAAGTGAAATTTTTAAAGACTTTCTCCCAGGAGAGAAAAGCTTGAAAGAAATATCTGATGATAATCTGATCATTTCTGGATTCATTGACTAAAGAATCAGTTGTTATCCATGAGAGGAAAGAGTATGTACCAGATAGTTTTTTCACTCTTTTTTTCTTTTTTAAAGATTGAAAAATAATTATTGGGTAAATTACTTGAAATTCTTCTTTTCATATTGTTGTTTTTTTCCTGGAGAAATGTTTACTCTCTGGAGTCACCCCACCTCCTAAACATATTGTTTTGGGGCCTACCACCAGAAACATGGGGTGATCCAAACAGGCCTATAGATGGGAATTTTTCATATAATTTTTTTTAAAGAAGGGGTGTGACGTTGTTTCATGTTAAACTTAAGTTTATCCCCTTCACTATTCACATTATTTCTCATTACTAGAGATAGGGAGAATATTCAAAAGTAATTTTAAATGGTAAAAAATAAATAAATCACATTTATTGAGTGTCAAGAAACCCTGGTGAGAAGAATTCTGGACTAATGAGAACTTTTGCTGTTTGAGACTTATTCTACACAAAATTCACACATGTTTCCTTTGTGCAGAAAACAACATTTTTCTGTGCAGAAAATAATGTTTTTGTAGAGAAAATTATGTTTTTTTGCACAAAACAATAATATACCCCCCCATAAGTCTTAAATTCCAATAGTCTCTAAAAAGTGAAGTTTCTGAAGACTTTCTCCCAGGAGAGAAGAGCTCAGAAGATGCCTTTATCTACCCAGGAAATGAATGTCTGGCTTATTTCCTTGTTAATGAAAGGCTTCTCAAGCCTAAAACAGCCCCCCCCCCCCATATAGCAATCCCCCCAACAACCTGAAGGGGTGTTTTGAGTGACTTTTAAAAATGGGGTTCTGGGGGCTTTATGTGTTCCATGAGCTGCACTTCCCCAATCCTGCTCTGAGAATTAGGATTGCTTTCTGGCTTGCAGGAAACCTTTTAAAAAACAGACTTTTAAAAGGACATTTATTGTAGTTGTGCTTTCGTGTTTCATAAAGCAGAGATAGTGAATGCATGTTCATTCCCAGATTGTGAAGTGCAGGTTCTAACATCCCTTATCATTGTCAATACTGGTGATGAAATATGCAGCTCAACTACATACACCTGGAGTGACACATTTTTTCCACTCCTGTCAATAACAATAAATGTAGCAACTTCATCATACAATCACATATCACACTTATACGTGATATAGTATAGCATTATAATAACTACATATTATCAAATGGGTTAGTATGTGGGTTTGGGGGAGTAACTTGATTGATGTGTTTTACTTTTATCGTTTTAACTTGTTGTACGCCACCCCAGTTGCTTAGCAGAGGGGCGGGTTAAAAATAATTTATTATTATTATTATTATTATTATTATTATTATTATTATTATTATATTCATACAGTCCACCCTCCATATCCGCAGACTTGCCATCCACAGATTTGAGCATCCACAGATGTCAATCCCACGTGGGGGGGGGGGTGGCAGAGGAGGAGGGGGAGTAGGTAGGTAAGATGAGGAGGTGAAGGGAGGATGAAGGAAGGAGGTGGTGGCAATGGCAGAGGCAGCAGGGAAAAAGGAGGAAGAGACAGGAGGAGGAAGGAAGAAGCTGTGGCAGAGGAGGAAGATGAGGAGGAGGAAGGAGCAGGAAGAAGAGGGTGAAGGAGGCAGGAGGAGGAAAGAAGAGGCAAGAGGAGGAGGAAGGAAGAAGCTGCAGAGGAGGAAGAGGTGGGAGGAGGTGGGAGGAAACTGTGGAGGAGGAGAAGGAAGATGAGGAAGAAGCAGAAGAAGGAGCAGGAGGAAGAAGTGGCGGCAGTGGCAGTGCCGCCTCAGGTGAAAGCAGGGAGGGAGGGAGGATGCATGAGGTGAAGTCTCATTGTCTGCAATGGTGGTGCACCATTGAGGACAATGGGACTTGAGCATCCACGGATTTTGGTATCTGCAGGGGGGGTATGGAACAGATCCCCGCAGATTCCAAGGGCCCACTGTATATAGTAACACAGTACAGTAACATACTAACACTCCAATATATGAATGACAACTTAGTAATTCTTCATTAAATTACTACTTGGAGATACTGACAAGTAATTTCAGCAATTTTCTTTGTGCTGTAAGAAAATCTTATAAAACAATGCAGTTTTCAAACACTATTCACAATTTGGGATTCATCTGCACAAAATTCACATGTGATTGTTTTGAAACAAAACAGCATTTTCTCCAGGGAAAAGAGCATTTTCCACCCAGAAAATATTTAAACACAGAAATATTACTGCACAGAAAATGATGTTTTCTGCACAAAACACCACATATGAATTTTGCACAAAATATTTATGAAGAATCTTTTTAGTCCAGATTCTCATGTCAGCATTTCTCACCATTTGAAAAACATGTTTTTGACTATTTTTGGTATTTTCTAGCATTCTTCCTCTCCCTATTACCCAATATATTTTGCCTGTACACATGTACATACGGGGGGAAAAACAAACATATAACACAAATCAAATAGTCATCCTCTAAACAGCTGCTAGCAATCTTTGCTGGATAGTTTAGCCTAATCTGGCTGGTGGATTCACAGTTTATCACTACACTGCTAGGACCACTCATGCTGAGGATTCATGTTAGAGTCACACATTTTAGTGCTTAGAGATATTACTTTTGGGGACTGCTACCCCCAGAATCCACCAGCCAGATTAGAAATCTCTTAGAAATGCATAAATAGTTAATTTAAATAAAGTGGCACATTTATAACCTATTTCTGTATCTGGGCTCATTATTTACAAGTAGGTCAGCCGATGATGATACATAAGTCTGTAAAGTGTTATAGTGTTTTAAGGGCTTTCTAAATTCTATTCAAGATTTAATGTAAATCAGTCTCGCCACTCATACACAATACTAACATAATTACCACTTCATCAGATCTTCTTCTTTTTCACCATTGCCGAGGAAAGTCTCTTTTAATGCACAATCATTTAGTACTAGTTGTTGATACAATATTAATATCATATTTTCTCAGACTTACTTTAGAAAAAATATTCATGCTAAAGCAGCATATTAAGGGCTACCAAGAAACTGATTTCTCACAGATGGATTTCCAGTAAGAAATAATTCATCTGAACTGGATTGATTTTTCAGAAGTTCTTTTTGGAAATTATGTTTATGTACTTTGTTATTGTTTGGCACTACATGTCAGAAATCATTGTCAAGCAATTCACAACTCTACTTTCATTAAAAAAAAAAGTCTAGGTTGTGATACTATTCTTAGAATATTGCAAAAATGTTGCCATTGTACAAGAACAAAAGAGGACGGGTGTAAAGCCAATTATTTGTCTTAATTAGATTAAATCAATTCAATCAAATACTGCATGACAAGTCAAAATTTGTGTAAGTATCACTGATTCAATGCAGTACTGCAGTTGGTATTAACAGTATGATTTAGACCAAGATAATTGGATTCCTATGCTTAAGTTCAAAAGGTTTGATGATTTAAGTATTTTTAAGATAATTTGTTTCTAAGATGCAGAGTACAAGCACAGTCAATTTAAAAAAATGCCTTGTGCCCAAACAGTTAAAAGTCAACATTGAAATAAAGTCTTTGCTGACCAAAAGAGAAGAGAGAATAGACCAACTAAGCCTTTGACAAGAGGACATTCCACAGCCTGGGAACAACTGTTGAGAAGGCTTTCTCCTGTATCTGCTTACCAGATATTCCAATGATGGTGGTGGGACCAAGAGAAAGTTTTCAACAAAAAAAATCTTAAAACTCTGGGAGGCCATACAGAGAGACAACATCTTTCAGAAAGTCTGAACCTAAGCAATATATAGGTCATAATTAGACATTTAAATTTTGCAAGGAAACAGATCAGAAATCATTGAAGCTATTTCAACAAGGGAGTTACATGTTCCCAATAATAGACTGCCAGAAATAGTGCAAATTGAGTCCATTTTAATTGCCCTGACTCAGTGCTAGGGAATCATGGGAACTGTAGTTTATTGTGGCACCAGAGCTGTCTGACAGAGAAGGCTCAATGTCTCAGAAAAAAAATACAATTCCCATGATTCCCTAGCACTGAGCCAGGGCAGTTAAAGTGGACTCAATTTGCACTATTTCTAGCAGTCTGCAACCCCCCTTAGTCAGCAGCCTGGCTGAACCACTTTGGACCCAATGACATTTCCAGTTTACAAAAGCAAACTCACATAGAGTTCAATGAAGTAATATCAACAAGATGTAATCAAGTCATGTGTCACTGTGGCCAGATTTGACATTGCCAGGAAGAGGCACAGCTGGCCACCATTGAAACCTAGACCTCCAGGCTAAGGGCTTAATCCAGGAATACACCTAAGCCATTAAACCACATTTTCAGGGGGAGTGTGACCCTATTCAGTACAGACTGAATTCCCAGATCTGCCACCAAGAGCACCTCTATCTTATTTGGATTAAGTTTCAATTTGTTTTCCCTCATCCAGTCCATTACTGACAGACAGCACTGGTTTAGTATCAAAGCAGCTTCCTTAGAGTTAGATGGAAAGGTCAGATAGAGCAACATACGGGTGATACAGAATGCCAAAACTCGAGATAATTTCTCCCAATGCTTTCAGACAGAGAGTGTGTGTAGTGGTTGGAGATCCTGAATAAGAAGCAAAAACACTAATGGTTTAGAGCAGGGGCAGGCAACCTTTTTGAGACCTGGGCCGGTCTCCCTTAGCCCAGGTCTCGGCTGGGCCGGGCGGGGGGGGGGGCTGGGGCGCGCGCGCGCGCTTACGCACGTGCGCACACCCTCCTCTGCGCGCACGCACACCCTCCTCCGTGCGTGATGCGCCCCCATGCACCCTCCTCCGTGTGCAGCACACGCGTGCGTGCCCACAACCGCCACGGCACATAAGTCACACTTTCTCAGCCTCAGAGGGTGGAAATGGCAAATGGCGGTCAGCTCACTGTCCTGAGGCAAGTCTGCTTCGCTTCCACAGGTGTCCTCAGTCCTCCCTCTTCTTCCCAAGAGAAGACTGAGGACACCCGTGGAAAGTGAAGGAGACTGGCCTCAGGAGAGCGAGCTGAGCGCCCGGCCGGCCAGGGTCCTCTTCTGAGGCGTTTCTTTCGCCTCCTTGGCTGCCTCCCTTGGGGAAAAGAGGGAGGACAGACAGCCAAGGAGGCGAAGCAAAGGCTTCCGAAGAGGATCCTGGCAGGGCAGTGAGCTCGCTGCCTGAAGCCGCTTTCCTCGGCTTCCACGGGTGTCTTCAGAAGAGGGAGGGGAGACACCCGTGGAAGCCGAGGAAAGCGGCTTCAGGCAGCGAGCTCACTGCCCTGCCAGCAAGGATCCGCTTCGGAAGCCTTTGCTTCGCCTCCTTGGCTGTCTGTCCTCCCTCTTTTCCCCAAGGGAGGCAGCCAAGGAGGCGAAGCAAAGGCTTCCGAAGAGGATCCTGGCAGGGCAGTGAGCCCGCTGCCTGAAGCCGCTTTCCTCGGCTTCCATGGGTGTCTCCCCTCCCTCTTCTTCCCAAGGGAGGGCTGAAGACACCCGTGGAAGCCGAGGAAAGCGGCTTCAGGAAGCGAGCTCACTGCCCTGCCAGCAAGGATCCTCTTCGGAAGCCTTTGCTTCGCCTCCTTGGCTGCCTCCCTTGGGGAAAAGAGGGAGGACAGACAGCCAAGGAGGCGAAGCAAAGGCTTCCGAAGAGGATCCTGGCAGGGCAGTGAGCCCGCTGCCTGAAGCCGCTTTCCTCGGCTTCCACGGGTGTCTCCCCTCCCTCTTCTTCCCAAGGGAGGGCTGAAGACACCCATGGAAGCCAAGGAAAGCGGCTTCAGGAAGCGAGCTCATTGCCCTGCCAGCAAGGATGACGCTGTACAGGGGGTGGAGCTTGCCGAGAGCAACCCGGCAGCCATTTTATGTTGCCGGAGAAGCCGGCAAAAAAACCCGCAGCGGCGGTAGTGCTGCGGCGGCGGCGGCGGCGGCGGCGGCGGCGGCAGGAACAAAACGGGGCCGGTAACAAGGCCTCTCTGGGCCGGATCCGGCCCGTGGGCCGGAGGTTGCCGACCCCTGGTTTAGAGAAAACAAAGTAAAGGCTTGGAACTCCATTCTAAGACAGGAAAGTGCATTCTACAGTAGCTGCATTCTACAGAAGAGCTGAGAGGACTTTGGAAAGCAGAAGAAATAGAAACATCCCGAAGAGTATTAGTTTATATCACAGCAGCATGATCAGCTTAGTTAGAGAAGCAGGGAGGCCCTGTTGAGTCATTCTAACTTTCTAACCCTATTACTACTGCTGCTGTGAGGCATTCTTGACTCTTCAGTGCCAAACATTGTTGCACTTCCAACAGTTTCATGTCTATGTTAAATGGCATGGGGGACAAAACTGAACCCTGAGGGACATCCCAAGGCTGATAGCCAGGGTTTATCCCCCAACATTATTTTATGGTACCCTGCCTTGTAGAATCTCTGTTCACTAGCAAAGCCATCCTGTGCCAGGGACAGAGGGAGTGGCCTACATCACACCTCTATCTATAAAGGCAATGATTAACTTTATAGGAATGAATGACAACTATTTACTTACACCAGAGGTGGGTCACAAAGTATTGATTCACTTTTGTGAACTTTGTGGAAATAAGCATAACACGTAGGGTGAGCAGATCTCAAGACACCACCCATAGTCCCCAATTTTGGTGGATAACCTATAGGTGATAGGCAGAGGTTCAACTTCTCCAGTTTTCATAGGAAGACAAGATTGCATGCATATTTTTGGTCAAGCAGAGAGCCTTCTGGCTGGCTTTGAAGCTTGCTGCATTTTCCAAAGGTTAATTAAATCAAGTATTGCCATTTGCAAAGACACTTAATTTCCTATTAAGAAAATATGTTTGGTGTGTAGTTTGAATGACAAGCTGTGAGCAAAGGTGGTTGCTGCTTAATGCATAATGCTTAGTGACATCATCATGCCCCACCAGTGACCATCCCTAGAGGCCATTCCTTGGACTTAAGTTTTGGCCTAAAAATCTCAGGGTTTGGAGTGTCTGAATGCTCCCAATGATGCCTAGAGGTGTCTTCACCTGCAGTGATGGCTGAATTCTTTTCATATTAATGGCTTCTCACTCCAGGTTCTTTAAATGAGTTTTTTACGAAAGCTTGAAAAAGTTAAAGTAATTGCAAGCTGAACAGAAAGAACTGCTCATTGCTTACTGCTAGAGGTTAAAACATTGGACTGATTAATTAATTAAGAAGAATACACAAGCTAGGAGTGGCAGCAACAGTTTGCTTTTGACTGTGGAATTTGTGGAATTTGTTTCCCATAATGTTACATGCAAGATGGATCAAATTCAGAAATTTTCCAGAAAAAAAGGCTGGAATTAGATGACCAGTCCTAAACACCATTAAAATGTTTGATATGACAGCCTAAGTCTAAGAATCAAATATGGTCAAAATTCTTTCATAAATATGTGTTCAAGTGGCAAAATATAGAACTAGTTGAGGCTATTGAATCCTGAACCTTACTATGGGCTTCATTTTGATCGTATTAGCTATTGTGTCAAGTCTGGTCCAGGAAGATTTGTATAACATAATAGACAAACTGACAGACAGAAAAGGTATGCCACTTTAAACATTTTAATCAATGTTGAAATGTGAAATATAAACCTTGAAGAACCCTTCCTTACAACATTTTAAAAGTAAATTGTTACATCTTACTTCCGAATAAAAGCATGACTAGTGATTTTGGCTTCATGTTGTAGTCATGCTGTAAACTAAAGTGTATCCTACACTTCCTTTTAGAGTAGGAAGTGAGCAAGCCATGAGCCAAGACTTGTGAACTATGGGCTGTTGCAGACTGGCCCAAAGGGCTGGCCTGGGGGTAAAGTTGGGGTGGGGCAGCCACACGCCAGCCACCCCAACCCCACCCTGATGCCATCCTAATGCCGCGTGGCTGTGCGCATGGTGCATGGCATCAGGATGCCTTTCCAGTGCAGGGTTTAAAAACGCTGAGCTGAAAGCTGCCTCAGCTCTTAGGGCAGCCTTTTGCCGCCCCTAAAAGGAGCAACATTTTGCTGCTCTTTTCGGGGCAGCAAAAGGGAGGATCGGGGCCGTGGCATGGGATTGTCGTGGCCCCGATCCACCGCTTCCCGGGACGGCTCTGTGCGGTCCATCTGCAGAGGCCCTACGTTGGCTTTTTTTGGTACCCTCTTTCATCCTCATGATCACAGAACCAGTGACATAGCTTTCATCACCATTTCCATCATTTTGTTTTGGCCCAACTTATTTTTCCTTTCTATCACTTCTAGAAGGAAAGGAGAAACTCTGCCTAGCAAACTGGTAAGATTCTCTAGTCCAGGAGGGCACTTTGGCACCCTTCTGTACCATAGATACCCACTGCAGTTGCCACTGAATTTTGGTGGCAGCATCAAACCTCACAGCACATTTTGAGGGGAAATCCAATGTGACTCCCTGATCCAGTTGAGCTGCTCACCCCTTCCAACCATTTTAGAACCTTTTGCACACAATTAAAAAATACTAGCTATGTATAGCCTGAACCCAATATCCCTCTTTAAAGTTTCTCTCAATTACCTGGTAATCAAAGAACATATTTGCCTGATTGCTTGCTGAGCTTCTAATTTAAACAGGAAAAGGAAGAAAGAAACACCAGAGACTTGGCCTTCTCTGGGGTGGTGTCTCAATTGTACAATACTCTTTCCAGACATATTGACTTAGTGTCAACAGTGTTATCTCCTTTGGTTCAAGGTTAAAACTATGCTTTCATCCTTGCCCTTTGAAGGCACATTATAGTGAGATGCTCTGCAGATTACATTTTCAGGTTGTAATTCATCATCTTTATTTATAAGATGACTTTGTGCCAGACTAGGAAATTGTTATGCTATTTTTTTTACTGCTTGAAAATCAAATTGTTAGCACCTTTGTGGGTCCAGTAAGGTTATAAGGAAGCAGAAATATTAGAGTTACCACATAAGTGTGGTGATAGGGAAGCACAGATATTTTTTTTTCAAAAATTAAGTAAATCATGCATCAATTTGAAATATAATAACATATGTTCATTTATAAGTGATTGTAATGCAAAATTAGTAAACAGAGCATAATCAGTAGGAAAATTTGCGAGGCCAACAGTTCGTTCATCTCAAGCATATTCTTCAAACAACCCTAGAAGCAACTGTATATATAGACATCACCTGATGGTGAATATAGAAATCAAATAGACTACATAACTGGAAATAGAAGATGGAAAAATCCATCCTCTCTGTAAAAACCTGACTAGGAGCACATAATGACACAGATCCTGAACTACTAATAGCAAAAGTTAGAGTAAAGTTAAAGAAGAACACTAACTGAATCATCATGCCAAAAATATCCTGAATTGTAGAATTTAAAGACAATGTGAAAAATGGATTTGCACAATTTAGCCAAATTGACTGGAAATCAGATGAACTCTGGACTGGATTGAAACCAGAGACATTGTCAGGGAGGAATTCAGAAAGACACTATCTGTAGCCAAAAAGAAAGATAAACCTCAAGGGATGGCAGATGAAATTCTTCAATCAATCAAGGACAGAAGGGAAGCAAAAATGAAACGTGACAGAAACAGAGCCAGAAGCCTGAGTGCAACTGTTCAACAACTTGTGTACAGAGGCAAGGAGAACTACTGTAATAATCAATGGGGGAAAACAGAAGTTGAAAACAAAAAAGAAAGAATAAGAGTCCTCTTCCGCAAGATCTGATAAATCAAAGTGAAATTTAAAACAAAGAATTGGAATACTCTACAACCAGCAGGGGAACAAATTTAATGACTAAGTAGAAATAAAAAGATGTTGGAATAAATAAGAGAAGAATGATAGAAAAGAGATGAAAGAATGAGTGGGGCTTTGTTAAGAGCATTTGCAAATCAATAGGGGGTGGGCTAGGCAGTTAGCTCTTTACAACTGCTCCCAGAGGTCAGTTTCAGGTCACTTTCGGCCAGGACAGGGAAGGAGGAGGAGGAGGCTCTCCAGGCCAGTTTCTAAAAGAGAAGAGAAAGAGAAAGAGGTTTCTGCCAGGAAAGAAAGCTTTCCAGGCCAATTCCTGCTAGGAGAGAGGAAGAAAACAGTTTCCAGGCAGCCATTTTGAGAGGGTAAGTTTTTAAGTTCTTTTTAAAAACTCTTGGGGGAAGTGTGACTGTGACTCAGCGGGTGGGGCTTTGTTAAGAGCATTTGCAAATCAATAGGGGGTGGGCTAGGCAGTTAGCTCTTTACAACTGCTCCCAGAGCCGCGCGCCGAATTTTATAACCACTACCAATTGTAGAAAACTTTTGGTCATCTGCAGACTTTAACATTGGTTTTAGCAAGAGATTTTCTTTGAGGAGGAAAGCCATAGTCCTTTTTAATACTTAGTATGGATACTGAAGGAACTGCTGCCGTCACCTGCAATACCTGTGGTATGTTTGTCTTCCTACCTACAGAGGTCGGGAACTACACATGCTCCAAGTGCAAGTTGGTAGCTCTCTTGGAGGAGAAAGTACAGCAGCTGGAGGCGCGGGTAGCTACACTTCAGAATATTAGGGAGCAAGAGGCTTTCCTAGACAGAACGGAACGAACGGTCTTGGACGGGGACCACACAGTGGAAGTTGCTGGGGAAGAGAACGTCACACCACATACACAGGAGGTAGACAGCTGGAGGAATGTCACACGTAGAAGTAGGGAGACCAGAGATCGTTCTGGGAGCTTGCAGCTACAGAATCGTTTTCAAGCTCTTTCCCTTACCAAGGAGGACGAGGAAGAGCAGCATGAACAGACTTCAGGGAAAGAGCTGGGAGTACCACCACAGGGAACAGTCACTGCTAAGCCTCGTAGGAGACGTGTGGTCGTGGTGGGGGACTCCTTGCTGAGAGGGACAGAAGCAGTGTTTTGTGGGCCTGACAAGATGTCTCAGGAGGTGTGTTGTCTCCCTGGGGCAAAGATCCGAGATGTGACAGAGAGGCTGGGAAGACTGGTCAGGCCTACCGACCAATACCCCTTCCTTTTGGTTCACGTGGGAACGAACGACACAGCAAGACACAGCCTTCAAAACATCAAAAGGGATTACGAGGCTCTAGGAAAGAAGCTGAAAGAAATGGAGGCACAGATTGTCATCTCATCTCTACTGCCAGTTGAAGGGCACGGTCCAGGAAGAGAGAGGAAGATAGCAGATGTCAACAATTGGCTCCGCAGATGGTGTCGTCGAGAACGATTTGGATTCTTGGATCATGGGCTGCGGTTCCATGAGGGCGGACTCCTGGCAAGGGATGGGCTGCATCTCACACCAGTTGGAAGAAACGTTTTTGCCAACAGTCTGAAGAATTTGATCAGGAGGGCTTTAAACTGAGTTATGTGGGGAAGGGAGACAGCACCCTGGAAGACAAAAGGACTGGAAAAAATAGTCAAACTGTCATAGAGGAAACAAAGCAAACAGTAGAGGGACCCAACAGTGGGAGGCAAAAAAACGTGCTAAGGCAGCAAGTAAAGGAGACATATGGTCTTAGATGTCTCTACACTAATGCACAGAGCATGGGAAATAAGCAAGATGAACTTGAACTCCTAGCGCAACAAAGCAAATATGATATAATAGGCATCACTGAAACCTGGTGGGATGAGTCTCATGATTGGAATGTAAAAATACAGGGGTATAACCTCTTCAAGAGAAACAGGCCAAACAGGAGAGGAGGAGGAATAGCATTATATGTCAGGGATATTTACACCAGTGAAGAAATCCAGGACAACAATCCTGGAAGCCAGGTGGAGAGCATTTGGATAAAAATTAAAGGGGAAAGAAACAACAGGGATGTTATTGTGGGAGTCTACTACAGACCCCCGACTCAGGCAGAAGAACTGGATGATGCCTTTCTAGAACAGATGGCCACACACTCAGAAAGGAGAAATATAGTAGTGATGGGTGACTTCAACTTTCCTGATATTTGCTGGAAGTCAAACTCAGCAAAATCCTCAAGGTCTAGCAAATTCCTCACTTGCCTCGAAGACAATTTCATTGTCCAAAAGGTGGAAGAGGCAACGAGGGAGTCAGCTATTTTAGATCTGATCCTAACTAACAGGGAAGACCTAGTTAATGGGGTGCAAGTGGTTGGATCCTTAGGCGGGAGTGATCATGTCCTCCTCGAGTTTATTATACAGTGGAAAGGAGAAGCCAGGCATAGCCAGACACGCATCCTAGACTTTAGGAAAGCTAATTTTACTAGACTTAGAGAAATACTGGGGGTGATCCCATGGACAGGAATACTAAAAGAGAAGGGAGTTCAAGACGGATGGGAGTTTCTCAAAAGGGAGATACTGAAGGCACAATTTCAAACCATGCCAACAAGGAGGAAAAATGGGAGGTGTCTCAAGAAACCAGGATGGATGACTAAGGAACTTGCAAGTGAACTATGTTTTAAACGGAACATGTATAAGAAATGGAAAAATGGGGAAATCACCAAAGAGGAATTCAAACAAATAGCTAGCACGTGTAGGGATAAAGTCAGAAAAGCTAAAGCACAGAATGAGCTCAGGCTTGCTAAAGGCGTTAAGTTCAATAAAAAGCGCTTTTGGGGGTATGTCCATAGCAAAAGAAAGAAGAAGGAAATGATAGGGCCACTGTGCAGAGAAGATGGAGAAATTCTAACAGGGGACAAAGAAAAGGCAGAATTACTCAACACCTTCTTTGCTTCAGTCTTCTCAGAAAAGACAAAGGGTGCTCAACCTGAGGATAATGGAGCAGAGGACAGAATAGGAGAATTTCAGCACAGAATAAGCAAAGAGATAGTACAGAAACATCTGGTTAATCTAAATGAATATAAGTCTCCAGGACCAGATGAATTACATCCAAGGGTATTAAAAGAACTGGCAAATGTAATATCGGAACCATTGGCAATAACCTTTGAGAACTCCTGGAAAACAGGAGAAGTCCCAGTGGACTGGAGGAGGGCAAATGTTGTCCCCATCTTCAAAAAGGGGAAAAAAGAGGATCCCAACAATTATCGTCCAGTTAGTCTGACATCAATACCAGGAAAGATTCTGGAGCAGATCATTAAACAGAGAGTCTGTGAACATCTGGAAAGTAATTTCATAATCACAAAAAGTCAACATGGGTTTCAGAGAAACAGGTCATGCCAGACAAACCTGATCTCTTTTTTTGATAAAATTACCAGCTTGGTAGATGAAGGGAATGCTGTGGATATAGTATATCTTGATTTCAGTAAGGCCTTTGACAAGGTTCCCCATGACATTCTTGCAAACAAGCTGGTAAAATGTGGGCTGGACAAAGTAACTGTTACATGGATTTGTAATTGGTTGACTGGCCGAACCCAAAGGGTGCTCAACAATGGCTCCTTTTCAACTTGGAAAGAAGTGACCAGTGGGGTGCCACAGGGCTCTGTCCTGGGCCCAGTGCTATTCAATCTCTTTATCAATGACTTGGATGACGGTATTGGGGGCATAGTTATCAAATTTGCAGACGACACCAAATTAGCAGGAGTAGCTAATACTCCAGAGGACAGGATCAAAATTCAAAATGAATTGAATAGACTAGAAAGCTGGGCCGAAGCTAACAAAATGAAATTCAATGCGGAGAAATGTAAGGTACTGCACTTAGGGCGGAAAAATGAAAAGTACAGATATACGATGGGGAACACCTGGCTGAATGAGACTACGTGTGAAAGGGATCTAGGAGTCCAGGTAGACCACAAGTTGAACATGAGTCAACAGTGCGATGCAGCAGCTAAAAAGGCCAATGCAATTTTAGGCTGCATCAGTAGAAGTATAGTGTCTAGATCAAGAGAAGTAATAGTGCCACTCTATTCTGCTTTGGTCAGGCCTCACCTGGAATACTGTGTCCAGTTCTGGGCACCACAATTCAAAAAGGATGTGGAGAAACTGGAGCGTGTCCAAAGGAGGGCAACTAAAATGGTGAAAGGTCTGGAAACCAAGCCCTACGAGGAACGACTTAGGGAGCTGGGGATGTTTAGCCTGGAGAAGAGAAGGCTGAGAGGTGATATGATAGCTGTGTTTAAATATTTGAAGGGATGTCATATTGAGGAGGGAACAAGCTTGTTTTCTGCTGCTCCAGAGACTAGGACCCGAAACAATGGATGCAAGCTGCAAGAAAAGAGATTCCACCTCAACATTAGGAGGAACTTCCTGACAGTAAGGGCTGTTCGACAGTGGAACACACTCCCTCGGAGAGTAGTGGAGTCTTCTTCCTTGGAGGTCTTTAAGCAGTGGCTGGATGGTCATCTGTCGGGGATGCTTTGATTGGGAGTTCCTGCATGGCAGGGGGTTGGACTGGATGGCCCTTGTGGTCTCTTCCAACTCTATGATTCTATGATTCTATGATTCTATGACATATTCATTTGAAGAAGAACCATATGAAGCTGAACTTCCCATTTTAGAAAGTGAAGTGGAAGCTGCACTCAAAGCACTTGGAAGAAATAAATCACCAGGAATAGGTGGCATATCAACAGAGCTGCTTCAGTCTACAGAGAAATAATTTACTCTAGTACTAACTTTCAATATACATTCCAATTTCCAAGAACAGGTACATCAGGGATAGCTATAATCACCGGACCATTACATTACTTTCTTATACAAGTAAACGGATGCGCAAAATTCTACAACAAAAACTCTTGACATATATGGCATGAGAAATGCCAAATGTTCTAGTTGAGTTTAGGAAAGGTAGAGGCACTAGGGATCATATTGCAAACATATGGTAGATAATGGAGTGTACCAAAGAATTTCAAAATATAATCAATATATGCTTTATAGACTATAGCAAAGCCTTTGCTTGTATAGATTGTGAAAAGCTATGGATCATTCTTTAAAAAATATGGGTATACTACAATATTTGATTATCATGATGTGTAACCTGTACCCATGACAAGAGTTTACTGTTAGGACACAATATGGTGAAACAGAATGGTTTCCAATTGCTAAGGAGCTCAAGCAAGGCTACATTTTATTACCCTATTTAAGTTGTACATCAAAAATTGGATATGATATGATTAAATATGAGGAAAGAGGTGTGAAAAGAAAAGAAGGAAGGAAGGAAGAGAGATCAGCAATTTAAGATATACTACTAACAGAAAGACTTTTAATGATTAATGAAGAAAGTCAAGGAAGGAGGTGGAAAGGCAGATTTACAGTTGAACATTAAGAAAACAAAAATAATGACCACAGATGTTTTACATAACTTTAAAGTAGATGATGAAGATGTTGAAATAGTTCAAGATTATCCATACCTTAATTCAATCATTAATCATATTGGAAACTGCAATCATGAAATCAGCAGAAGACTAGGACTTAGAAGTGCGTCTATGAGGGAACTAGACAAAATCTTGAAGAGTAAAGCTGTATCATTGAATACTAAAGTTAGGATAGTCTATGACATTGTATTTCCCATTTCTATGTATGGCTGTGAAAACTAGACAGCAAAAAAATGGATAGGAAGAAAATCAACTTATTTGAGATGTAGTGTTGAAGAAAAGTTCCATGCATACTGTGGGCAGCTAAAAAAAATGAATGGATCATATAGCAAATGAGGCCTGTATTCTTCCTAGAAGCCAAAATGACTAAACTGTAGCTGTTGTACTTTGGCCATATCATGAGAAGACATGACTCCCTAGAAAGGATAATAATACTTGGGGAGGTAGAAGGCAGTAGGAAAAGAGGAAGACCACATTCCAGATGGATAATCTCAATCAAGGAAGTTACAGCCCTGAGTCTGCAAAATCTGAGCAGGCTTGTTGGAGATATGATAACTTGGAGGTCTCTCATTCATAGGGTCACCATAAATTGAAGTCAACCTGAAGGCAGCTAGCAAGAACAACCATGCTCATTTACAGAGGCCACCTCTCTGTAAATTGCCATAGTAGGCACATAATTAGGAAGTAATGCAAGGCCTTCCATTTTAGATTAATCAAACTGTGTGAGAGAGAACTCTTCAATTTACTATATTTAGTGTTCATTGTCAAGAGCACACTGTCTCCCAGACTTAGCCTTTATGATTAGAACTTAGATCTAATTTCAAATAAATAAGTAAATAAATGTGTGCCAATGCCAGAGATGGGAATGCTTGCTCTCACAGACTGAGAAAATGTTGTCAGGTTTCATAACCTTCTTCTGCACTTAATGACTGCCTCAGGACATTGGGGAATTCCTTGTCACTTATGTTAGATCAGTAGTCTTGATGATAGACTGACATGGGATGGAATGCAGGAAGAATAGAAATCTGTATGTAAAGAGCTGCACTGAATTATCAGGCCCAGGAAAAGGTAGATCTGCTCTAGCTGTGAAAAGCAAAACCAGAACAAATTAATGGTTTGCCCCTGGGTGTCCAGAAACAAAACACCCACAGCCTATATTTAGCAACAACACAAATTGCCTAAACTTTAAAGTAAATGGATAATTGCTATATTCTAGTCCTCTGCAAAATAGGTATAAAATAGGTAATGGAATACTATCCTGACAGGAATTGCTAAATAATTTCTGTATCTCTGTACCATCTCAGCAGTTGCTTCAACACTTTAAGTGCCTTGACCTACATCTCTCTTCAGCACTCTCTGTAAATGCACCATCTTTATATTCTGCCCAGTGACATAACAATGCATTAGTATGGTTAATCAATCTAGAGAAGTACTTCTTCTGACATAGTGCACAAACAGGTCAGCCATGCCTTTGGTTCAGCTGAACCGTCAATGGGGTGATGTTGGGGAGGGGAACAGCATGTGTTTTGCAGCGATTCATAAATTCAGAAATTTTAAGACCCAAAGGGATTACATTGATCACCTGGTCTAACCCTTTCCACAATAACAGACTATACAAATTATCCCGCTGTTCCAACATAAGATGAACATACTATTATAAGGCAGGATCTTACTTATTTCATCTTGTCCTTCCTGCAAGACATTCATGGTTTCCCCATTTTTCTTCATAGAAGACATATGAGAAAAGCTTGGCTGAGACTAGCCCAAATCACCAGTTTCATGGCTCAAGGGACTTTTAAAACTGGATATTGGTTTACCCGAGTCTACTCACTACATTACACTGGGTCTGTTTGCTTGTCTGTCCAAGCAACCAGAGCTTGGAAAGGTTTTGTTTTTATTTTGTTTTTTCTTAAAAAGGAAATTCAAGACATACCTCTTTAATATTACAACAAGTTAACTCATTGCATTACTCTTGTTACTTTTTCATTATTTTCCTGTTACTCAAGGGTGTGGACATAAGGGTTTTTGTTTTTTGTTTTTTTTAAAAAAAAAAGTGAAATGCAGCTGTTAAGCCTTCTAAAGATTTCCAAAATGTCAATTAAAAGTAAAAAGAAAATGTTACTTGTTACCCACATACCCATGAACACAAAATCAATGCCATCATTCCAATTTATTACATTACGGTTGTTTCTCCACATTCATGGGGGTTAGGGGCAGAAGACCCCCATGAATGTGGGAAAAATTGTGAAAAGCATTCAAGTGGCTGCCGGAAACTACCATATTTCCCGGCGTATAAGACGACCCATGTATAAGACGACCCCCCCCCCCCATTTTTCCAGTCAAAATATAGAGTTTTAGCACCTCTATCCTCATTATCCTTATATCCGGCGTATAAGACGACCCCCCCACTTTAGCCACAGATTTTGCAGGTAAAAAAGTAGTCTTATACGCAGGAAAATAAGGTATTTCAAGGGACAGAGGCTTCTTACTTGAGCCCTCCCAAGCATTTAAGTGCACACACACACACATGAGGAAGCCAGTAAAAGGGAGGGGAAAGGAACAGGAGCAGGAGTGCACACTCCTCTTCTTCCCTTGCCTGCATCTCTTTAACTGGCTCCCCACCCATTTCCCAGGTGGATGGATGCCTGTCTTTCCCCAGGCACTCATCCATCGGGGAAAGGGTTTGTGGGGGCATGGATCCTCCCCTTCCAAGCTTCTTTCCTGGGTGGATAGGTGCCAGAGAAGACAGGCACCCATCCACCAGGGAAAAAGGCTTTTGAGGTGGATCCAACCCCTCCCCTTCCCTGGCCAGATCGGTGCCTGGGGAAGCACTAAGCATCCAGCTGGGAAAGGGGTGGGATTGGCATGTGCACCCTTCCAAGCTGCTCCCTCCTGGGCCTTTTCCTTCCAGGGAAAAGCCAGGAGGGAGGAGGAGGAGGAGGAGGAGGAGGAGGAGGAGGAGGAGGGTGCATGCACATGGCGGCTTGACCTCACGAATAATCAAAATTATGAACATCAAAGCCACAAATGCGGAAGGACAACTGTACTTTCTTGTACTGTGCCCTCATTGCCAATATCATCCCAACTTGTCACAGGTAGTTATATTACCTGTTAACTCTTTATTTCAAAGCTCTGAACAGTCTTTCTCTGAAGACACTTAGGGAGCAGAGCATTTTGCTATTTCTGCAGCTGGTTCACAAGTACTATCTGTACTAGGAGTGGGCAACTGTTGGAGACTGGGAGGGGACAGTATTAGTCTCCCAGAAGACTTTTGGAGGACTCACCCCTCTGCTGCACTCCATGCAGGGAATAATAATAATTTCTGATCCAAAATACCATGGGAGAATTTTTGCTATGTTTGAGGACGAGGGCTGCTCCATATTAGGGGCAGGAAAGGCCTTTTTACAACAGGGTGTGAGGAAGAGGTCAGCTCTTTTTCTCTTCCTGTTATTAAAAAAAAATCCCCCAAAACTTCACCCCTGGGGGCCCTGTGGCTGCCCTTTGCCCACCCCTGGTCTGTACAACTTGGCAATGGTTTTTCAGAGTTTCTGTCATGGGCCAGGATCTGCCAGCTCTCCCTGCTGAAGAGTAGCCTCAGCCAGCAGGACAAAGGCAGGACTCATCTGCAGCTGATGGGGCAAAGGACACAGCTAGGGAGGTGACACAGGCTCCAACTCTGAGAACAAGGCACAGGGAGAAAAGAACAGATCAAGCCGCTTGTTAAGCAGCAAAAGAGAGGATGTGATTAGAACCAGTGGTGCCATCCCATTTAAGAGCTGAACCTGCCCAAGGCTAGTGCTGAAAACAACCTTTCTGCTTCTTGGCCAGCATTCCTGTCTCCAAACTCCTGTCTCCACACTCCTGCAATTTGAACCTTTGACTTCTTGGCTTCTTTAATCCTTGGACTATATTGACCCTGCTTCTTGTTTATTTACTTGGATCAGACTGCCTGACAAACCTTTCTCTTGAATGGACTCCCACAGTCAAGGACACTTTCTGGGTGCTGGTGCTTTATTGCCTTTGCTAGCACTGTCAGTTAAATGTTTCCTCCAGCTAGCCTGTGTATGTGTCAGTGGAATCAGGTCAACTTCATCTCATTTTTTCCTGGTGCTGCCTGAAGATGCTAGCAGTAGCAGCTGGTACTTCTTTTGTCAGTGGGACAGCGAATTAGATGCAGCTTTTAGCCAAAACTTTGGAGGAGCTATCCAAAGTGCTAAACCTTTTTTGGCAAATGGTCTTTAGCATCTTGGATTGCTCATGTAAAGTTCAGAATGAAGCTCAGAGTAGAGCCACTGCTCCATTGACATGGTATCCACCAATTTTCACTGGATGCCAGGGACCATCCCCAGGATCAGGAAACCAGAACCATCTTTATGCAAAGCATAAGATCTACCACTGAGCTATGGGCCCTCCCACTTCTTGTCAGATTGACTAGCATTCTATTAGTGACAGATACAGGTGTAAGTTGCATTATATATAGCATGTTTTTTTATGGACAATGCAGAACAGCTATATCCAACTGACAGCAGTGGAAGAGTTATGCATGTGGAAGCACTGAAAATGTGACTGCCTACTGACATTCAGAGTGGTGTGCAAGTGCACATTGTGCATGCAGTTGCACTTTCCCCTGTGCACCTTGACTGTACTGCATGATCATAGCAATGTACATTGGCTTAGAGTGTGCACTGGTTATATTATCCCATAATGGGGTTGCATAATGGAAGCAGAATGTAACTTTCCTGTCAGTTATTTATGCTACATGGTGCTGACGTAGATCTCAGCTACTGAATCCTTGTATAACTTTTATGTTTGAAAACATTCAGGAAGTATACACACATAGATGGTCTGCTTCATTTTGTGAAACTAACTCATTTATTAAAATAAGAATTGCACATCTTCTTGAAGTAAAGTAACATGAAAATATCCCTCTAACTGTCTACACAACTTAGAAACTATAGATCTCCAATCCACAGCATGCTGGCTGTGAGGATTCTGGAAGTTGTAGATTAAATAGTTATCTATTCCAAATGTATGCAGAATAGCAGATGTATGCAGCTATTGTATGCAGAATAGCAGATGAACCAAGCTATTCTCAAATATCAGGCTAATTCTCCAACTTTTTTTCTCTTTTTTTTTGCTATCCCACAAAAGCAGCACTAACACTAATAATCATTTCACTGCTTCCAGGCTATACTGGATGTTGAGGTATCTGGTGAGATGCCTGGTCTTTCATGGCTGCAGCAAGATGTCTTACTGGTGGGAGCACCCTTGCTTCTTGAAAGAGTTTCATCTCATTTGACAGCCCTGGCTAGCTTTTAGGGCAAGACTTGCTCAGAATCAATGTAGTCAGAGGTACTTCCATCTCTGACTCACACAGGTTACATATACTTAGGGCCCTGCATATTACCTGTAACTTCCCTACTTGGCCTCTCTAAACTATTGGTTTTCTTCTGGCATTGCTTTAGCAAGATATAGTTTAGTTGCTAGCTATAGGGGCTGGGAGAAATTTTACCCATAGGCATAACTGACTGTGGTCCCCTAGATTGTGAAATGACCTGTCAGAAGAGATTTGACAGCTGAATATGCTGTCTGAATTTAAAATAGCATTAAAAACCAGCGTCTTCTGGCAGGCCTCTCCAGATGATTTTTAAGTTATAAATTTTAAATTATGAATGCTAAACTATAGATTGATTGTTTTAATATGTATTAGTCTTATATGTTCTTTTAAACTGATATTATGTGTTTTAACTGATGTTATGTGTTTTAATTGATAGGTGTTGTATTTTAATCTATAGTGGTTCCCCATCTCAATCTATGGGGGAGAGGCAGGTAAGAATTCATCATCACTATCATCACCATCATCACCATCATCACTATCATGTGATTACACCCACTTTCTGGCCTCTCCTAGAACAAGTCATGCAGTTGTTCTTATTCTCTTATATGCCTTATTCTTATCACAAAATTATCATGTGGCATACCCTCCAAGAGAATAAGGCACATTGCATACCCTCCAGTTCCCTAAATTTGGCAGTGATAGTCTCAATTAATCCTTGCCATCACAAATTTTCAGCTATTTCTCTCTCCTTTTCCCACTTGCCACATTTGTCCTCAGCTTACTTCAACTGCTGCAAAATGAGTTTAAAACTAAGTAGTTTGCTTTCAGTCAACTCATTGGGGGCAGAGGAGAGGAGAGGACTAAATCTTGCTCTTCCTAGTAGGCTCAGGCAAACTACTGAAGCCTCTCCTCACTTATGTGCTCTTCTTCTTTAATAATGTTTGCCATTCTGGAGAGTATGACACTGGTACAGATCCATTTCTTGAGGCAAGCACAAAAAGCCTGGCTTGCTTTTCCCTAAAAAGTGGCCCCCAATTGGAACCTTGGGCATGGAGGTTTCTAAACTCCCGCCTCACCCCAAGGCGTCAGACTTCACTCCAAGTGGTATGAGAACCCCACATATAAGTCTACGCTCTTACAGACCTTATATCCTGCCAGCTGTTGCTTTCTCCAGCTTGCAAACTGAGAAGCATCAATTGACAGGGAAGTTGCTGGATTCCTAGGTCTATGCCCTATGTTGTGTCAAATGTTGTACGTTGTAGCTAATTTAAAATGTATCAATTTTTTTAACCACACATAAAGCTCTTTCTTCTCCGCCTGCCTTCTCTTCTCTGCTCTGACAGCGAGTATGTCATCAAAAGCATTGATAAGTGCTTCAGAAACTGCATATGTGGACAGAAATTATTTTCTGCCATTCTCACCAAAGCCTATCAGCTGATCATCACCACTACACTGAGTAAATGTACTTATTTACTTCATTTCATTTCTATCCTGCTTTTCCTCCAGGGAATTTAAGGTTGTGCATATTTCTTCCACCATTTTTCTCATTATTATTATTATTATTATTATTATTAAAGTATTTATACCCCGCTCTTCAGCCAAAGGCTATCATTATACCTCTGCATGGTAAATGAATCTGAGAGATAGTGACTGGGCCAAAAAGAGCCACCAAGAATGGGTTTGGGCCCTGGTGGTGGTGGTGGGGAAACAACCCTCCCTCCCATCAAGGATCACCAGGTTTGTCAAACAGCAGTGTAAGACAGCACTCTCTCTATAACGCCTGAGTCTCACAAAAGTACATTTTTTCATGAGAGTTCCAGGCTCCCATGAAGTTGGAGATCTCTCGCAAGATGTCTCCCTCAACAAGACTTTACATGGGCCTTATAGAAGTATACCTCACATGTTAGTTGCCTGAGTCATCTGGGTCAGTAGAGATGAGAACAGAAAAAGTGGATGCCAGCCATGCTTACAACAGACAGATTCCTGCAACATTTGGTACCAGCTCTGGTGGCGCAGTGGTTAAATGCCTGTACTGCAGCCACTCACTCATAAACCACAAGGTTGCGAGTTCAATACCAGCCAGGGCTGAGGCTCGACTCAGGCCTGCATCCTTCCGAGGTCGCTAAAATGAGTACCCAGCTTGATGGGAGGCAATCAGCTCACAGTTGTAAACCGCTTAGACACCCCATAGCGTGGTATGAAGCGGTATATAAATGAAGCTGCTTTGCTTTGGTATGTAATTTGGAGCCATTTTTCTGTGTACCAGATACTTGATGGTCAGTTTGCTGTGAGTGTGGCTGGCACCTTGTTCTTCCTGCTCTTCCCAGATAAAAAAAATATGGGTCCTCTGCCACAATGAGAAAAACGTATGCAGTATAATTGGGGCCCTTTTCTGGAGGGCCAGTGTTCTGTAATTTGTACTGGCTTTCCTCCCTCTCATTAGCCCTGAAGGGCATCTAGTGAGCTTCATGGATGAATTGGCATTTGAAGCTGGATGTTATCAGTCCTGGTCCAACATCCAACATCAGATGAAGAGTCCCGGTGTGATGGAAAAGGTGGAATATAACAAGAATGATGATGACCACCTACAATTCCCATTAGCATAAGGCAGTGGGGGAAAACAAGTAAGCCCTTCTTTGCTTTCCCCCAGGAATAAATCTGTACCAATGCCACAATGTCCCACATGACATTTTCTTAAAAGGCATGCAACAGGCCCCATAACTAGTGATTAACTAGTTAATTTTTGTTTTTCCAAATAAAAGGCAGAACAAAACCAATGTTCTGGAATTAAGACAGTTGTAGTAAAAAGAAACTGTGCCATGACAGTAGTGTCTAATACACTACTGTAATTTTTTCCCCTATTTCATGGAGCTGTAAATCTAAATTTCAGCCATCTGATTAATCTTCCAGGGAATAATCATGGATGGAGATGAAGACGTTTGGATGGAATTTTTACAGTAATGCTTTTTATAATTGCAGGAAGAGATAACTGCACACTGCACAGACAAACTAAAGATGTAGTGCTAGTGAGAGGTAAAGGGTAGAAATAATAGCTTTCACAGCTGAAGCAGCTTTGGGGAGTTGGGACCCGAAGTACAAAGAAGACGTATTTCACAAAAATTATAACCATAATTCTGCCTGTCATCAGTTCACCACTATGAGAAGAAATAAAGTAAAAGTTACACTTGCCATTAGTAAGGTTACTGGAAGAGAAAATTAAAGGAGACATACTTGGAAATATATACTCTTTTTATGTGAGCTGTAATAATAATGGTAAAAATGATGCAATACAAATGGCACACTGAATAAAGTGTTGAAATTTTACCAGGCCTGCTTGCTTCAACCATAGACGCTTACCCTATCTTCATGGAAACATTGGAGCTGGAGGAATTTTATTGCCGAGATTGCCACCATAGTCCCAATGACAAAGCATTTGCAAAAAGAACTTAGGCACAAAGGTAATTTAAACACCCATGAGAGTTTAGCAATGTTTAGGGTCAAGGAACTATGTAGGCAATTCTACCTACCTCCATTCTGATAATAAACTACTTAGCTTGAAATCAATCAACCAACCAATCAATATCTATGAAGTAGAAACTGGCAAGTGCCACACAGATGACTATCACTCCCTCCCCACCTCTGGATGTTTGTTTGAATCAGCAAGCTTGTGGTTTTCATGGAATTGATTTGTTCCCATTGAGGCTAAGGTAGCTGACCTGGGTCTAATCTGAATTGCAGAAATAATGCAGTTTAATACTGCATCAATCACCATGGTTCAATGCTATGAAATTCTGAGATTCCTACCAGTAATTGCCCTGCACTGCCAAGAATCTGACAGAGGGGAAACTCCAAATTGGAGCAGTTTTGTAAGCCTATGGCTCCATCTACTCCTTTCTGCACCTGACACCATACATCACTTCTGTTTCATTCTGGTCTCTATGCCAGCAAAGACCTCCCCTCCCTGCACATTGTGTGGTAAGGCAAGGAATGTCCCAAAGGTCTCTGTCTTCATGCAGTTTATAGTTAAACCAAGAAATTACCTACTGAAACTTCAAGCCAGAAAACAATGATTCTATATATTTCAAGTCCATGCTATTATACTGCATCTTACTCTTTTAATTCTATTTCATTCTGTTTCTTTATTTATGATTTTTAAAAGAAATACATCTCAACATATATTGTGTACTTCCTCTCAAATTACTTTTTAATGTGTTTTCTCTTCAAAGATATATTTAAGATAATTTGATATATTTGCAGTTCAGTCCTGTACATATCTATTCAAAAGACTTTAATTCATTGGGCTCACTTCTGGGTAAGTGGATGAAGGACTGCAATCTCAGACTAAAGTAACTGTGTTTCAGTTTGCAAATTCCAGAGAAAATCTGAGTTTGATTAGTTCCTTAGTTCAAAAAAAATTTGATGAGGTTCTTTCACACAGATATTTAGAAAGAATGAATTCTTCTAGCATCCCATGAACTCATATTAAGGCATGATATAAATTCAATAAATAAATAAATTCCTCAGAAAGCTCCTGAATTAACATGCTTTCAAGTACTCTTCACCTTGTGATTCAATATTTGAGCCTCATCTCCAAAATAAAATAATAATCACATGTGTGTTGTGAATGGAGAAAAACAAAATAAAGATCACAAAGTTCTTGTAAATATTATATGAACAAGAAATTATAGCAAAGATAAGCCAATTAGATATGTACAATTGTACTATTCTTTATCATTGCATTTATCCAATTGAAAAGTGCTTTTATTCTGAGAGTGATCATATTGCTATTTTACAAAGAGATATAAACCCCATTCATTTATAATTTGTGAGTTTTAGTCTTTATAATTTACTGTTTTAGAAGAAGAACAAAGACCACAACACAGAGAACAGAGAGAATATGTCTGTCTATCTGTCTTCCACATAACCCCAAGACTTTAAAATCCAGGCACATGAAAATTAGTATGCATACTAAGGGACTTTGAGGGTGTGCACCTCCAGGTTATTTTATTTTCAAAGTGTCATCAGTGATTTTAATTACTTAAAGCTTTTCTGTATCATACAGTATTATATTGAGTCTCTAGGTGGAAAATAACAGTGACCTGAGGAGTAACAGGGACATCAAGAATAGGGAGATTTTCAGCTGGTTTCAGAAGATGAGTGGACCTGCAGGGGGAGTGTAACCCCCATCCAGCACAAGCTGAATCCCTATTCCCTGATATGCCTTTCAGCTGACCAGAAGTACCTCCATCTTGTCTGAATTAAGTTTCATTCATAATGGACTCATCCAATCCATTATGATGACAAGCACTAGTTTAGGATCAAAATAGTTTCCATGGATTATGGTGGAAAGGAGTAACAGAATTGGGTGTTGTCTGCATATTGAAGGCACCAAACCCCAAAACTCCAGATAATAGCTGGGAGAGGTTGTCTGCAGTTTTGGGGTTTGGTGCCATCAGTTTGTGGATGACACCTAACTCTATTACTTAAATAGCATGGGGAACAAAACCAAACCCTGAGGGATCTCACAGGCCAACAGCCAAGCGGTCAAACAGGAGTTCCCCAGCACCACTTTCTGGCTTCGCCCCCTTCAAGGATGGAATGAAGCCCCTGTAAAACAATGCCTACACCCAGCAGGGTGACCAAGAAGGACTGTGTGGTTGATGGTACTGAAAGCTTCTGAGATGTCCTGCAGAACCAATAGGAATACCAAGGTGACCAAAGCTTGAAATTGATCTCCTAGCTCCAGAAACCCCTGGAGCTAGGAGGCCACCACACACTCAAAAACTTTGTATAAAAATGGAATATTAGACTGGCTGATAATTACCCACAATAGTAGGATTCATGGATTTTTATTTTATTTTATTTAGTAATGGTTTTGTAACAGCTTTCTTCAGGCAAGCTGGAACACTATTTTGTTTTGTTTCTTTTCAGAGAGTCATTAACCCATTCAGCCTGTCTCCCTCTAGCTTTTTAAATAAATCAGGAAGAGTAAGGATCCAATATACATGTGGTGTCTCTCATCTCTCTAAGAATCCTGTCCACATCCTTGGGTAGCACAGTTTGAAATGTATCCATGGAAGAGTAGGGGGCAGAGTTACATCCACTGGATTTGTATAAATCATAGCTTCTCTGTCAGAGTGGTTCCTAACAATTTTATCTCCCAAGTGGTGGGCAAGTTGTTCACAACAGGGTATTGAATGATCTAGATTTTCTTCTCTTAGGCCTGTATGTAGAAGACCCTAGACTAATTCTAAACATTTGTTTAGCAAGTAGCCAATGGCTGAAGGTACAAGTGTAACTGACATTGCATTTTGAAGTCTTAGGGTTTTTAAAATGTAGGGTGATCCATTAATTTCTGAGCTCCCTTTGTGCACACTGTTTACAGCCACACTAAATGGTATTGCTGTTAAAGTAAACTGACAACCCTCAACTGTGTATGCTTTTACAGCTGAACCATTTTCCATTTGGTCTATACTGGGAATGTGAAGGGAGGTTAAAGTGTATGCTTATAAAAGAGGGAGTGAGTATAGGAATGGGTAAATTCCTATTTCAAAATGATCACATATTTCAAGAAGCAATTCATTCTATATCCATATATCCAGGAGCAAGGTCCCATTGAGCTCAGTGATCCTTACGTTTGGATATAAATTGAGTTGTGTGCTGAACATTACTTTTTAGAAAGAAGTAACTTTATTTCAAAGGTGATAAGCATTTTTAAAAAGGTAAAGGTATGTGCTAAGGCAGGCTTAATGTAGAACATAAAGAAAACAAAATAATGACCACCGAGTACCTTCACAAGTTCAACCTAGACAATGAAGAAACAGAAATAGTAAAAAAATTCCCATACCTGGGATCAAACATTGATAGAAATGGGGACTGCAGTCAGGAAATCAGAAGAAGACTAAGAGTGGGGAGAGTGGCTATGAAAGAACTAGAAAAGATTCTAAAATGCAAAGATATACAATTCAGAACAAAAGTTAGAATCATACAAGTCAACATATTCCCCATTATCATGTATGGATGTGAGAGCTGGACAGTTAAGAAAGATGATGGGAAGAAAATCAATGCATTTGAGATGTGATGCTGGAGAAGAGTACTGAGAATCCCATGGACAGCCAAAAGAACAAACAAGTGGGTCCTAGAGCAGATCAAATCAGAAATCTTCCTGGAAGCCAAGATGACCAAACTGACACTGTTGTACTTGGGACAAATCATGAGAAGAGAGGACTCTTTGAGAAAAAAAAACAATAATGCTGGGGAAGGTGGAGGGAAGTAGGAAGAGAGGAAGACCACATGCTAGATGGATGGACTATTAAGGAGGTCATGGGTATGGGGTTACAGGAATTAAGCAGAGCAGTGGAGGACAGAGGGTCTTGGAGATGTCTCATCCATAGGGCCACCATGAGTCGAGATTGACTCAAGGGCAGTTAACAGTAACAATTCCCTGTTGACCAGGTGGTCAAGTCATGTCTGACCATAGGGGGCGGTGCTCATTTCTGTTATTAAGTCAAAGAGCCAGCATTATCAGAGACTACTCTGTGATCATGTGGCCAGCATGATTGCACAGAACGCTATTTACCTTCCCACTGAAGTGGTACCTATTTATCTACTTGCATTAGTATGCTTTCAAACTGCTAGGTTGGCAGAAGCTGGGACTAGTGATGGGAGCTTACCTCATCACACTGAAATAAGCATTTTATTCAGTATTTATTCAGTATTTATACAATATACTGAATTTAGTATTTATTATTTAGTCAGTATTTATAAAATAAACATTTTAGTCAGAGATAATTAAATATAACTTAGAGGGAAGGTACTCTGGAAAGGTATTTTTAAATTCTCTCATGACCATTATTATAGTATCATTACAAATAAAAATAATTAACATTGTAAAGTGGGGTTGAGTATACAAAGCATTTTTCCTACACAAATTCAGTAATGCTTACAGCAGCCTAAACTCTGGGTCAGGTCAGGGTTGAATGAGAAGGCTGAAAAGTATAATTGTTCTCATTGTTCAATGAACATGATAATGGCTGAGAAGCATCCCAACAAGAGACTATTGAAGCCATCTTAAAACAGTGGAAAAATTCTGGAGCAACATACAGGCTATTGTATGGGGGGGGGGGGCGGCGGGAGGCTCAGAAGTTACCACATTGACACATGCCCACTCAGGACATTGCTGTTCTTCCTGCATCGGGTGCTTTCAAACAGATGGCCATTGGTAAGGAGGACATAGTGCTTTCCTCCCATTCAGGAACTGGCTCCTGAACCAGAAGACCAGCTATTTCTTGATTTTTTTTCTCTGTTCCTTGAGCTACTGCTGGATGTCAGTTTGAAGGTAGGCACCTTTACTTCCTCCTGTGTTCTTTCGTTCAGAACAGCTGCTCACATCAACAGCAAATCTCTCAGGTTTAATAAGATATGTTTTGGCAAAAGGAATGAAGCTGCCTCAACTGAAAGCTCCTGCAAAACCAAATGGCCCTTTGTTAGCCAAGGATGAATAATTTCAGTAAAGAAGTCTGAACACCTAGGCACCTTTCGAGAGTCCAGGAGCCATCCATACACTCAATACTGAGGGTTTGGGGAGCCTAGCTAGTAAATCTTTACTAAATACCTTCCACCCAGTACAAGCCCTGACTTTGTTGGATGCATGAAGTAATCTTATAGCTGAGCGCTGCTCCATCTGGACCTCTGAAACCTCATAAATAACCAGGCTCTAAAATACAGAATTCTCTTCACAGCCCTAGGTGAGTTCTATGCATTAGTCAAAGGTACTGACACTTGTACCCTGCCATTGAATTGTGGCCCATCCCTGGTTCCAGGAACACATTAATAATAACTAATATGCTACCAATTTGACTAGCCCTCTATAAACCCAAATTCCCATCACCCCAGCCAGCAAAGACAATGAATAAGAATAATGGAAATTATAAACTAAACCACCTGCAGAAACTAGGGAGATTATCACATGCAAAAAAGCGAATTACCCCTTCCAATATATAGTCACTTACAGGATGCAGTTGGATATTATCACATTAAAAATACTGCATCCTGGCTAAATCCTGGCTCCCAGCTGCACTCAGCTGACTTATTTGCAAAGATGGGAAGCTCCTGAGTTTGCAAATCAGCCAGCTGAGCATGGCTGGGAGCTGGGATTTAGCCGGGATGCAGTCGCCCAGCAGCATCAGCGGCATTTTAAATGTGATAATACCTGACTGCATCCCACAAGCGACTCTATCCCAGGAGAGGTAAGTCACTTTTTTTTGGGGGGGGGGTGATAAACTCCCAGGTTAGGCATGGCTGAGAAAAGTGATTTTCTCATTTTCAAAGACTCAAGCCCAGATTATCTGAGAAATAATTTTCATATTTACCTCACACTGGAATACAGCAAAAAAAAAAAAAAAAAAGACAAATGTACAATATTTGCATTTCTGTATGCTATCCCTTGGAAGACTAAAACCAGTTACCATAGTGATACCTCATCAGAAACACTTCTGGTCCACATTAGGCATCTATAAATGACAAGCTCTCTTATCTCTGTATTATGCAAAGCAGAAGAAAAATCCAGATTTAAAACCATCAGTTCATTTTAGGAAAATCTCCCTACCACCACCATCACCTTGACTTTAAATTAATACATTTACCCCTGCCCAGAAGTCTAGAGAGTACTGTTGCCAATTTTTGCTCCTATCAATCTTTGGGGGGAAATGAGTCCCTATTTCACGAGGGCCTAATAATAATATTACTGTTCTTTTAATATTAGAGTTACTTGATGGAGTGAACAGGTATTGGAGAGCCAAATCAAAGAGCAGGAATGTCCAAAGACTCTCCTGGGTTGCTGGTAGTATAGAGGTCTACTGGGACTCCTATTCTCCCTGTTCCTCCTCTGAAGACAGCTCACCTTCCATATCTGAACTGGACTGAACCATAACACTTAAGTTTCATCCTGTTTTAGGCCTTAATACCATATTAGTTCCCAGAAGTGGAAACAGAATTATGTGATCCTGAACAGTTTAGGTACTCATAGCTTTATATACAGCAAATGTGAAATAGCAATATATGTGTGTTTACTTTTTACAGAACAAATAATCTTTCAGAGCTGTATCCAAGTCATAAGATTTGGTTCATAGTTCCCCCAGTCCTCACTTGCCAGGCAACATTGTAATGACTTTGTAACTCCATAAACAACAAGGAATAACTTCTCTAATATTTGCATATTCCTTCTATGTAATTGTAAAAAACAAAAACAAAAAACACTCAACATAGCCTTTGATTTAATACCTTTCTCCTCATTTTTTGCTTTTATCCATCCATTGGGGAAAAGCCTATTATTATAGCATCAATAATTGCAAAATATCAGTGAATTCATCAGCAATGAAAATGAAAATGAGAACAAAGCGATGATAGTAATGTGAAGCTTACTGTGCTATGTTGTCAGCAATTCCAGCAATAAGCCCCACGCATTTCAGATTTAATGAGTTTTAAAATAATGGACAAGGTGAATCATGTACATTTTTTTGTTCACCATCAGACTCGGCAGCAAATTATTGCCAAGTGTCAAGACAAGCCATAATGTGAGCTGGGTGGAGTTTATGTTGCAAGTTCCATTTTGCCACTTGCTGACAAATAGACCATCTGCTCAGTCTAACAAGGCCTGTCACAGTTTGACTCTTCTGTAATCATCATGTTTAATAAGTCAAGCGTTTCACTTTGACAAATAGGTTTGCTTGTACATAGCTGTGTCTCAAATCCCCAAAGACATCTCATGAAGGTACTTTTGCACTTAAATCATATTAAAGACATCATGAACCTATAATCAGGCAGGATGCTCATATTTGTAAGGGAATGCCAAAAAAGAAAAAAAAAAAAAAAAAGGAGAGATATAAACATATATCTCCTGCCTTACTTTAGCATCTGTTGTATCTCTACTGAGGGTAAAGCAAGGTTTCAACAAGACATTTCACTGCCTGAGTCAAGACAGCAAATTATACCCCTTTTCCTAAGTCAAGGTGCATAGTAACCAAGATTTTTTTGGGACGTGGTGCAGAAAAATGTTACAAATTCTACCCCTTGATAATAAATATTGTTGTTGTATACCTTCAAATTGTTTCCAACTTATGGAACCCCTGAGACACATCTCTCTGAGGTTGAGAGGGTGTGAGTCACCCAAGGTTACCCAGCAGGTTTCCATGTCTGAGAAGAAAATCAAACCCTGATCTCCAGAGTCTTAATCCTACACTCAAACTACTACATCATGCTGGTTTTCAATAAACATACAAGAATAATTATTCAAACAACTAATAACTTGGCAACCTTTTGTGACATTCAGAATTTGCTACTCAAGGCAGATGTTTCACTTCATTTGGCTATAGGGCTGGGTATGGGATAAAACTCTACATTTTAACGAAATGATATTCATCTCTAGATTTAGCAGTTGTGCTATGTGTATAACAAGTGCTTAGAGAAGGACATAATTTGGGACACACCTCCAAACATATTGCAGAGCGCACTTGATTATTCTAAAGGAGCATGTGCATTTCTTGTCATTTGTTAAACACCAAGGGGGACTATTGATGAAAACAGTTACATGTACCTAAAAACTGTGTATCCATATCAAATGCAAAAATCTTTTAGTTCTGTAGTAGTTCTTATAAAATATAAACATCAGAAGCTCTGCTCTGAGTCTTATAGAATCATAGAGTTGGAAAAGACCACAAGGGCCACCCAGTCCAACCCCCTGCCAAGCAGGAACTCAAAATCAAAGCAACCCCAACAGATGGCCATCCAGCTTCTGTTTAAAGACCTCTAAAGAAGGAGACTCCACTACACTCTGAGGGAGTGTGTTTCACTGTCAAACAGCTCTCACTGTCAGGAAGTGCCTCCTAATGCTTAGGTGGAATCTCTTTTCCTGTAGCTTGCATACTTTGTTCTGGGTCCTGTTCTCTGGAGCAGCAGAAAACAAGCTAGCTCCCTCCTCAATATGACATCCCTTCAAATATTTAAACAAGGCTATCATATCACCTCTTAACCATCTGTTCTCCAGGCTAAACATACCCAGTTCCCTAAATCGTTCCTCGTAAGGCATGGTTTCCAGACTCTTCACCATTTTAATCACCCTCCTCTGGATGCTGCAGTTTTTCAACATCCTTGTTGAATTGTGGTGCCCAGAGCTGGACACAGTATTCCTGGTGGGGTCTGACCAAAGCAGAATACAGTGGCACTATTACTTCCCTTTATCTATATACTGTACTTCAATTGATGCAACCTAAAATAGCATTGGCCTTTTTAGCTAGAGTCTTCTACAGACTGAGGGTTTGTCTACAGCTTCCTTAATGCTCCAGGGTGTCTCTGGAGTATTCTGGCCCCACATTTGCCCTTATCTGCTTCACAGTGATGACACTTCCTTCACCCAGTGGGCATGTCACTCTGAGGCCATGCCCAGCCATGCTAATGATACTGGGTGCCACATTCCGACCTCGGAGTGACATGCCCATAGTGACAGCAGTAGTGGATTGGCTTGGGACCAAGGGAATAAAGGCTGCTATTGTCACTGCTAAGAGACCAGAAAACCTGTACTTCAATAAATCCGGGTTAGGAGATGAAAACTCTGAATCAAGTTAGGGCATTGTGTAAATGGTCCGGACCCAATTCAGGGTTTTGAGGCTGCATAGTGTAGGCACCACATAGTGAGCCTAGACAGAATTTGGGCCGATGTACACAAGCACACTGATTCAAAGTTACTCATGAATTACCACTCTCAGTGGTAGTTCTCCACTGTGGGATCTCTTCCCTAGAGAAATCTGCCTTGTGCCTGCCAAGATTTTTTTTATTCTATCAGGCCTTTTAACTTGCTGCATATTTTGCTTGAATTTTAAAGTTGTGTGTTAGAATGTGTTTCTTCCAATATGTTCTACTTTGATGGTGATAGGTAGTTGTTGCTTTAGTACAGGGGAGGGCAACTGTGGGAGAGCCACAGGAGATCTTAGAGGGCTGCACTTCCTGACACTTCCTATTCTAGAAAAATAGAATAGTCTCCTTGGTGCAGTGGTGCCAGACACTTAAAATCATAGAATCATAGAGTTGGAAGAGACCTCAAGGGCCATCCAGTCCAACCCCCCTGCCATGCAGGAACACACAATCAAAGCACCCCTGACAGATGGCCATCCAGCCTCTGTTTAAAAATCTCTAAGGAAGGAGACTCCACCACACTCCGAGGGAGTGTGTTTCACTGTCAAATAGTTCTTACTATCAGGAAGTTCTTCTGAATATTGAAGTGGAATCTCTTTTCCAGTAGTTTGAACCCTTTGGTGTGGGTCCTATTCTCTGGAACTGCAGAAAACAAACTTACTGCCTCCTCAATATAACATCCCTTCAAATATTTAAACAGGGCTATCATATCACCTCTTAACCATCTCTTCTTCAGGCTAAACATACCCAGCTCCCTAAGCCACTCCTCATGGGGCATAGTTTCCAGACCTTTCACCATTTTGGACACTCTTCTCCAGTTTGCCCATATCCTTTTTGAATTGTACTGCCCAGAAATGGACACAGTTTTTCAGGTGAATTCCATGTATTCCACATGGCAGAAATGGGGCAATTGTTTGGAGGAAAATAATAGATCCCTAGGAGGTCTTATGAACCACTAAACTGGCCTTGGGGAGCTATCTGTGACCCACAGGCTTCATTTTGCCTATCCTCTACATTATAAACTGTGTTTTATTGCAGTTTTTAATTGTACTTTGTTCAATTCTTCGTAATTTATCTGTTATTTATTTATTTTTGTGTCTTATCCTGAGTGATTTGGTTATGTATAGTGAATGAATCTATCAAACTGGTCCTAACAAATGGGGGAGAGTCTAAAATGTCACACCAATGTTTTCCAGGATCAAGGGTGTAAAAAAGTGAGGCTTCAGTCTATATGTAGCCCAACATCTTTTTATGGCCTTGAAAGCCTCTTGCACAACCAGTTTAAAAATATTTTTTTCAAACAAACAAAAAAAAATCTGAGAAATTATCCAAATTTGGAGTTGTAATTTGACCTCACAACTCCAAATTAAAGCCAAAAGCTCCTTGAAAAATAAACCTAAATTAAAACTGGTGTTTGCTGAAGTGGCTCAGGGACAAAATTTGGTCCTCACCCCCAGTAGTTTCCCACCCCTGCCCAGGATCACTGCTGTATTCATCTCAATGGCTGACAATGAAATACAGTTATTTCGCAAAGTTGTATACAGAGAACACAATACAAAAGATACACACACACACACACACACACACTTGTTTGTTGTTGCTGTGTGCCTTCAAGTAGTTTCCGACTGATGGCAACCTTAAGGTGAACCTGTCATGGGATTTTCTTGGCAAGATTTATTCAGAGGAATTTTGCCATTGCCTTCCTCTGAGGCTGAGAGCATGTGACTTGCTCACAGTCACCCAGTGAGTTTTATGGCTGAGTCAGGAATTGAACCCTAGTCTCCCAAGTTGTAGTCCAACACTGAAACCACTACATCACACTGGCTCTTTATAAAATCTAAAGGAAATATAAAATAGAATCTCCAAGGCTCTAAAGGAAAGGAGCCGGAAAGTTTTACTATCAGACCATAAAGTCTCCTCCTCTGCAATTATAATGAAAACAACCTAAAGAAAAGCACTTTTAACAAAACATAAACCAGCTAAGGAAAGAACACAGTGACAAAACACAGTGACAAGTTATATTGGTGAAGAATGAAGTGCATCAAATCATGACTTCATGTTTTCACCTACTCACGGTGGATATAATGAGCCACTAAAACATATCTTGTTATGTTTTATTATTTTGTTTTGCTTCCTGTTATTGTAGTCTGCAAAATGTGTGGGCTTTATGAGAATGTAATACAGCTGTACATAGAATAAATAATTATTTAACTATAGTTTGCTGTTTTAACAGAACACACAATTTCCTGCAAACAAGAGAGATGCAAATATTGAAAGGAGCAGGAGTTTTTGTTGTCTTTCAAGTACCGTAATCTATGTTGGCTATCTCAAAAATATCACTGCATCACCTGAATTAATAGACATGTTTCTATTCCTACTGATTAATCAGGTGCAGTTTGATGGCAGTAAAAAAATAGTTAAAATGGATATTTTTCAGGAATGAATCAATCAGTTGATACAGGTGTGTAGCAAGTGCTGCGTGAGTGGGAAGTAAATTTCAAAATGAAGACTTTATTATTTAGTGAGCCTTCACATGTGAGAGATGAGTAATTTAAAAAACAACAACTCTATACCAAACTGAGTTATTAGAAACAATGAAAACTTATAATGGATTTATTTATTAGCTTCAAATATTATCTACTAAATTTTAAACCATTTTTGGTTTAAGCCAAACAAAATAAAATCTAGGATGAAGAAAAAGATTGGCATCAGAATGAAAGTGCACAATATGACAAAACATTAGTGCTTGCCTGCATAGGACCTGAACCAATTCCAAATCAAATCAAAAGGAGTTCACCCATCATGGCATATGATGCTTTGCAGTTGAGGGGCTTTGCCTTAAGAGCCCCCCATGCAATTTAATTATGTCAACAGATGTGACTTTAACGTATCTATATGAAATCATATGAATAAACACCAGGTGCTTTTATTTTTGTGCTACAAATTGCATCCGTACAGTGTAGGAGGATTCCAATCTGTTTATGTAGAAAGCTTTTGGACATATTACATACACTAACAATTCTCTAGCAGATAGATAATAAAATGATATTCAACAACTGGGAAATTACAGAAAATCAAGAATAAATCCCCTCCAGAACAATCTGGTATTTCTTTTTTTAAAACAGTAGTCCTAGCTTACTGGACTGTGCCAAGGCTATGGATGCAATTTCTCTAAACAGGACTGGCCCTTAATTGGGAAATGAAGAGAGAAAATCAAGAATAAATCCCCTCCAGACTAATCTGATATTTCATTTTAAAACTGATGTCCTAGTTTACTGGATTCTGACAATGCTATGGCTGCCATTTCTCTAGACAGGACTGGCCCTTCCAATTGGGAAATGAAGAGAGAAAATCAAGTATGAATCCTCTCCTGGTGGAAAACTCGACTCTTCCCTGGACCCCCTGGATATGAAGAACTATAGACCAGTTTCACATTTACCATTCTTGAGCAAGGTGATTGAGTGAGCTGTCACCTTCCAACTCCAATCGATCTTGGATGAAACCGATTTTCTAGATCCATTTCAAACCAGCTTCAGACCTGGAGATGGGGTGGAGATGGCCATGGTCACTCTGGTAGATGACCTTCACCTGAGCACCAACAGGGGTAGCATGACCCAGTTGGTGCTTTTGGACCTTTCAGCGGCCTTCGATACTATAGATCATGACATCCTATCAGAACGCCTGGGAGAATTAGGAGTGGGAGGCACTGTTCTTCAGTGGTTCGGCTCTTTTCTCTCGGGCAGATTCCAGAGGGTGGTACTCGGGGACAGTTGCTCATCAAAAACCGAGCTAAAATATGGCATCCCTCAAGGAGCCATTCTGTCCCCGATGTTATTCAATATTTACATGAAGCCACAGGGAGAGATCATCAGGAGACATGGAGCAGGATGTTACCAATATGCGGATGATGGTCAGATGCCATGACGGCAGATGGCAGTTCTCCCCTCAATCAATGTCTTGGAGCGGTAATGGACTGGATGAGGAAAAACCAACTCAAGCTGAATCCAGACAAAATAGAGGTACTTACGGTAGGGGCCCCCAAACCTGAGATTGGGTTGCGACCGCCAGTCTTGGATGGGGTCACGCTCTCCACCAAGGACTGTGTCTGCAGTCTGGGGGTGCTCCTGGACTCGTCACTTCACATGACAGATCAGCTTCAGCTTCAGCTGATACACCAGCTGTGCCCTTTCCTGGAAGTAAGGGACCTAGAAACTGTAGTACATGCACTGGTAACCTCACGACTCGACTTCTGTAATGCACTCTACATGGGGCTACCCTTATACCTAACTTGGAAACTGCAATTAGTGCAAAACATGGCAGCCAGATTGATCACCGGAACAACAAAAAGCAACCATATCACTCCTATTTTGAAATCATTACACTGGCTGCCAGTTAGTTTCTGGGCACAGTATAAGGTGTTGGTATTGACCTTTAAAGCTTTACATGGCCTGGACCCATCTTACCTAGGGAATTGCCTATCTCCATATAATCCACCCCGTGCCCTCAGGTCCTCTGGGAGGAAGTTGCTTCAACCAATAAGAACTAGGCTGGCGACGACCTCTCAGAGGACCTTTTCTGCATGGCCCCCAGATTGTGGAATGCTTTGCTGCAGGAGATCCGTCAGATAACCAACTTAGATGGCTTTAAAAAAGCCATCAAGATGGATCTCTTCTGGCAGGCGTTCCCAGAATAACACAGTCTTCCTCCCACCATCAGATAGCTCTTTCCTAGACATTTGAAATGCCGCTGTCTATTTATGTTATATGTTTTATTAATTTGGTTTTAAATGAGAATTTAATCTGTTTAACAATTTAATATATTTTAAGGGGGGGGGCATTTGTTGCTGATTTGTATAGGTGTACTCTTTTTAACTTGTAAGCCGCCTTGACAGCCCTGGCTAAAGGCGGGGTATAAATAAAGTTTTTATTATTATTATTATTATTATCTGATATTTCTTTTTAAAACTGGTGTCCTAGTTTATTGGACTGGGCAATGTTATGGATGCTATTTCTTTAGACTGGACTTGGCTCTTCCAAGACAGACTGGAGCAGATGCCCCACAAAGTTGGTTGGAGTGCTATGAAAGGACAGAAAAGTATTATTTGTTTTAAACTATATTATTTTACCCCACCCACCACCCACGCACTTGTGCTCTTTCTCTCTCCCTATGTTTTTTCTCATAGGTTTCCTCTTTCCTGTCCTTCCTCCATGCTGCTTCTTCAAGTTTGCTCTCAGGTCATTTCCTCCCACTCTGTCAGCAGATTTTTTTCCCTTGTACTCTATCCCTCTTATCTTTTAGAAGAGTCAGGTACCTGCAAAGGGAAACAACATTCACACTCAGCATTTTATCATGTTTCTGTCCCACAGGAGATGCCTAATATTGCTCTGAGAAATTAATATTTCCAGTTTCCTCTCTCCTTGGTAGGAAAGTCTGCCATGCAGTGACTGAAGCTGGTATTGGTATTGAGATTTAAATTAACTAACATTAATGAGCCCTTTTCTTTCTTTTCTTTTTTTTTAAAATGACTCCAGTGTGACTCGATAGAGTCCACAGCTAAACAAATATTCACACAATGTCTGGAATTTAGGATCACACTTGCAGATGCATAACCTGGACTCATGCATCATAACTGGTCCATATTCACAATAACTTCTTAGAGAGCCAGAATGGTATACTGATTTAAGCACTGGACTAGGGACCTTATCACACGGGGCCAAATCCTGACAGAATCCAAAAGGAATCCCGACCTAATACGTATTATTTTTCCGTGTTTACACACGACGTCGCACAGAACCCCGACACAATGCAGCATGATCCGAGTTCTTTTGAATTTCGGTTTCTTCAGGAAGTACAATTGTGCGACGGGATTAATATCGCTTTTGCCGTAAGTATGGTCACCCAATACGTATCGCCAAATACGTATTGGGGAGCATTTCCCCGTAGCGCTGCCTCTCCAAGGGAACCTCCTCGGAGCCCCGCGCCGAGGCAGGGCCGGCGCTCCAAGGAGGACTTCCTTGGAGCGCCGATCCGACACAGGGCTGGCGCTTCAAGGAGGACCCCCTTGGAGAGCCGGCCCTGCATCGGATCAGCGCTCCAAGGAGATCCTCCTTGGAGTGCTGGCCCTGCGTTGGTTCGATGCTCCGAGGGGGTCCCCCTTGGAGCGCCAGTGCTGCATCGGGGCTGGCACTCGCCACGGCTGTCACCCTTTCCCAGGTCGTCCTCGGTGCAGCCGGCCCTCCGCACGGCCGGCGCTCCAAGGAGGACCTCCTCGGTGAATGCTGCGGTGGGCCGGCTGCACCGAGGATGACCTGGGAAAGGGTGACAGCCATGGCGAGTGAGTGACAGCCGCAGCGAGCATAGTGCGCATGTGCAAGAACATCATTGCTTGTTCATGTATGGGATTTCCTCGCTAGTGTGTGTGCACAGCAGATATGTATTTCCTTAAATGCGCGATGATGCTAATTGCATGTGATCACCATTTGCGTAATGACGGTTTCTTTGCGGTTTCTTTTCGGGTTTTGTCATTTCAGGATTATTATCACTTTGTGGGCCATGTGTGATAAGGTCCCTGGACACTGGGAGGCTACCATCAGGAGAGAATACAGAGAAATGGAACAGATTCCAATTGTCAAGGCTGCATTTTGTCACCCTATATGTTTAACTTGTATGCTGCAAATATCATACAGAGAGCAGGATTAGACTGAAGGAAGGAGGTATAAAAATTGGAGGAAGGAACACTAACAATTTAAGATATAAAGACCACATAATGAATAGTCAGGATGGTGTAGTGGTTTGACTATTGGGTATTGACTATTGGACTACAGTCTAGAAACCAGGAAACTAGTTTTCCTGGGGTCATGCTTCTCACATTCCATGTTCCTATAATATGTATTTTTCATCTTCAGACTTTCCTTTCACCTCTGAGCATGTCAACTGCTGAACATCTTTATGGTCTGAGCCCAGTTGTGTCATTAGCCACTTAATGTGTGTGTTGATATATGAGTGTGGAGACATATCATAGAGAGCCAATGTGGTGTAGTGGTTTGAGTGCTGACTCTAGCTCTGGAGAACTGTTCAGCCATGGAAATTCACTGGGTGCCCTTTGATAAGTCACATTCTCTCAGCCTCAGAGACAATAAAATACAACCCCCCTCTGAACAAATCTTATCAAGAAACCCCTGTGATAGGGTTGCCTTGCTTAGGGTCATCATAAATTAGAAATGACTTGAAGGAGCACAACAACAATAACAACAACAGCAACAGCAACAATATGATCATGGAACTATTGCCATGATTTTAACTCTCCCCCAAGCCTACTTTTCTGGGCATCAGCTGCACCAAGAGAAGGACGTATGTTCTTCTGGCAATCAGAGTATAAAGAAATGATGTTTGCCAACAAGCAAGGCTGTGAGAACCAGAAGCAAGACCCTTGACACACATACATGTTGCATCCTTGCAGATTGGTGGGAGGAAGTAGAACTATCATCCACTTATGACTGATCACTAGCAGAATGGACCTCCTCCTTGCTGTGTGGCGGATGCCTGGTAGAGTTGGTTTGGAAAGGTCAGGCTGGGAGATGCTACTTAGTTACACATACATCACTAAGTAGCCCATGTAGAATTCTAGCCAGTATCTTTTTATTATTATTGGAGAGAGAAACGCTGAAGGAATTTCCTATAACAAAATGTATGCCATAGTTCAGTCCTGCACTAGGCTGTAAAAGCCCTATAACTTTAAAACACAACATCAAATTGTGGTACAAACAATTATTATGTAAGTTCAAGAATTAGTGTGGAGCTCCTGCAAATATCAGTATTAATAAAACACGAGTAATGCACTGTGTTTGTAGCTGCTGCCATCAGATCAAATCCATTATTTATTTCTAGCTCCATTTAGAATTTTACAGAGGGGGGAATAGCTTCATTTTTTTAAAGGACTAGAATCCTTTATTCCAAGTTGCTGTTCATGACAAAAGCTGCTGTGAAATTCTGGGATCGTGTGTGTGTGTGTGTGTGTGCAATGAACTCCATTATTAGGTCTGTAAACATGTACACATTAAAGAAATTAAGAGACATAACCATGTTCCTCTGGATTCATATCAGTATGCAAATAGATCTTGTAGCACCTTGGAGATAACTGAGTAAAAGAAGTTGTAATATAAACTTTCATAGACTCAGATGCATCTGAGGAAGTACCTCAAGTCTATGGACGTTTTCACACTGGGCTTTACACGGAGGCAAACCTACCTCCGTCCGGCCCCACTCCAGAACCTAAAAGTTCAGACTACGTCGCAGCAAGCCCCTCCTCATCCTGCGCCATCCCTGCCTCACTCCGGGGTCTTGCTCGTCGTGTTCAAACTACGTCGCAGCAAGCCCCGCCCCATCTTGCGCAATCCCTGCGCCATCCCTGCCTCTAGCTGGCTTTAGCCCCATATTTCTAATTCCTTTTCTAAAAAGGAATTAGAGGGGCTGCTGCCGGAGGCAATCAGGAGCCCTTCCGGCGGCGGCTGTTTTCGCTGCCGGAGCGGCTCTTGATTGCTTCCAGGGGGCTTCCAGGCGGCTTTAGAGCCGCCTGTGTGAAAACGCCCTGTGAAAGCTTATGCTACAACTCAAAAGTGCTACATGATCCTTTTTCATATCAATGAAGGCCATGGATATTTCCATCCAGGTTCTCTTTAATATCTATAAGTCTGTCTATTTAGAAATTGGTTATGTCCAACATCAAACAAGGGAATTTCTTACTGATCAATAGCTCCTGCTCTTCCTTCCCAATATTCTCCCTTGCCTTCTCCAAATCTGTTCTAGAGGGTCTCCCAATCCTCCCCAGGCAGATTTGAGGAATATATAGAGGGACTGCAGGAGACAGGGGAAATCTCTTCTGCTGGCAAATGTATATACCAGGATAAAGGAAACTATCTATATATTTTAAAACCCAGATGTTTTGTCAATAGTCCCTATAAGCTCTAATATAATAATCATAGTCTATATGTTGGGGATTTCATTATCCTATGGCCTTACATTTTATCTTCTCTGTAATGATTTCTCTCTCTATATATATCTGCTGATGTAGGACATCAATTGAGTAATTAGATATTGCAGTATTTGGCCTGTAGAAACATATGGTAAGGGTTTACCGATGCTGCAGAATTAAAGCAGTTTGACACCACCTTGATTGATATTACTATCCTACAGTATTCTGGGATTTGTAGTTTGGTGAGTCACCAAAGTTCTCTGTCAGACTAGGCTGAATACCTCACCAAACTACAAAACTCAGGATTCTGTATCATAGAGTCATAGCAGTTAAAGTGTTGTCAGACTGCTTTAATTCTTTAGTGTAGATACACCCTTAAGTCTCAAAGTTCCACAAAACCCATTGTGATTTTGCAGTAATAGAATCACACAATGACTCCCCTCTCTGAAAAGTGCTACATGGATGGTGTAACAGAAAACAATTTCTCATCTTATAGAACAAAGGTTTTTAGCAAAATAATATACATTTTTGCCCCTCTTTGCCCCTTGTCATTGAAATGATTTGGAAAAAAGCACTAAAGTAAGGTTGATTAAGAGTGTTGGAAAAGAATGCTGTAAAGAATTTAAAATAAACTGAGAGCTAGAGTTAACCATTTCAAAGTAAGTTGCCTGCCCATAATTTCTCTCTGTGTTGACAGACTCATCAGAACAGAACAGAATTTATAAGGAGCATAAGGACTATTTATGGAATCCCAGCTGGTTTAATTAGTGTCAAGGTAGAAAGTTTGCCTCTTAAATTTCTAACTGCATTGTCATTCTGTCTTGTTCACTGGTCTTTTAATGCTTGCTTATTGTATTGCTTACTTATATATTTGCTATATGTCCTGTTTCCTTTGCAAAAGAGGGGAGACATGAAAACGTTGCTGATTTGTGTCTTTTTGGCTAAATCTACATTGCAGAATTAATGCAGCTTGACACTGCTTTAACTGCCATGGCTCCATGTTATAGAATTCTGGAATTTATAGTTTTGTGAGATAATTAGCCTTCACTGTCAGAGAGCTCTGGTGGCACAACAAACTATAAACCCCAAGATTCCATAGGATGAAGCAAGGACAATTAAAGCAGTGTTTGCTGCATTAATTCTGCAGTGTGGCAGCAGCCTTTGCACTTTTCTGTTGTAATGTATGTGATGTGAGATCATATCACTGAACAAATCCATACCTTGGCATCAAATAACTGGCAAATAGGTATGGGGGGGGGGTATCACTTAACCTACAACTTTTTGACCAGATGTGAGGTTCTGCCTAACTGCTGCTACCACCACATGTGGATACGTCCACAAATCTCAGGGTTACCATCAAGAGTGAAACTTCTCCTTGTCCCCATCTCTGCCATCAATGAGAGGGCCTCCTCCTGTCCTACTGTTGTGAAAACCTCCTAGGGCCTGTACACATGGGCCAAAAGGGGTTGCTCCCACAGGCCTTGCATTGTTCTGTTCAATTGATGTAGTTCATTAGCCCTGGACTGGGATTTGGTCTGATGCTGGCCCAAATGGCCCTCAAAAGACTGGCTGTTTGTCATGGAATTTCTAGGAAACTTCATGATGACAGCCAACAGATGAGATGGCCCCACATGCCCTGTACCTGTCTCAGTGTTGCACCTGCTGAGAAGACCCCCGTTGAGACTTCTGACATGGAAAGCTGGTGTAGCTAGGAACCCTATTTTCATCCTGAGAGGCCATGGTGGGGGACTTTTCAGCAGGCATGATGGCAAGGCAGGTATGGAGTTGGCTGTCTCTCACATCCTCACCAAGCAAGACTGTGATGGGACCAAGAGAAAGCCTTCCCCTGATTATTTTAAAGCTTTGGCAAGTTCATATGAGGAGATACGACCTTTCAAATAGTCTGGGCTTTCAAAGAGTCCCCCACTCCTGTCATTTAAAACTGAGGGACTGATCCTCCTTGCTATTTGTCAGCTAATCTGGATTTTATCTGAAGTTCCATTGTCACCTTCTGGTCACCTGAGTGACCAATTTGTGATGTTGATTGAACCAGACAGGCCGAGTGAACATCAATACTCCACTTAAGCATTCTTAAATATTGGAATCTCAGGATATTTTTATGAAAAAATGAGCCGGCTCTTTGGTAATCTCTTAAGGCATTGGTTTTCAAACAATGGGGCAGGACTCATGGGAGTGGGTGCAAAAGTTGCTCAAGGGTGTCTTGAAATCTGGAGGCACTGATCCCTCCTCCTAGTCCTATTGAATTTACTTAAATAAAACTTTTAATTTGAATGATATTATTTCCTTATAAAATGTTAATATATATATGTAAAGTATTACACATAGGTAGAAAAAATGAAATGCACAAATATAGGATGGGGAATATCTGGCTTAATGGCAGTAGATGCCAAGCGATCTAGGATTCTTAGGGGGTTGCAGACTGCCAGAAATAGTGCAAATGGAGTCTACTTTTAGAGTTAGGGTTGTTCGGTTTGGTGGAATAGTGTATTTGTAAATCCAGCAGAATCAGGGAGCAAAAAATCCAAGCTTCTAAAAGTTGAGTTTTATTGTTGAAAGAATAATAACAACATGCAAAGTAAAACACAGTCCACTACAGGATCACATCTTGCAGATGTGGCTAAACAAGAACAAAACTACAGATCCATGTTTCTAGATCTTAAGGCTACATTGTGAAGCAGTATAAACATATTATAGATCCATTGCGAAGTAAAGTGAGGAAAAAAGTGCGATCCAAAGGAAGCAAATAATAATAATAATATCAATGCCTAATACAAAGTTTCTCAGTCCAGCCCCTCTCCACCTTTTGGGTGTTAACCTTCAGGTTGATTGGATGATCTGTATGTGACGTATACTAACCCAACCTCTTGTTGTTCATCTTCCACCATGTGATCTACTTTCCCATAACAACTTTTTATTATTGTTTCCTTATGTAAACAAGGATGATTTCCCACCTAGTGGTTCTCTATAGTTTTGTCTTTCTAGCCATCTGGACTGAGTTGTTTGTGCTCTGCCTAGAAGCTGTTCTCAAGTGGAAAAATACAGACACACACATCTCTACATTTCATCTTTGACTGCATAGCCCATCTATACTCTGACAAGGGTTACTGCTAGTGAATCATGGGAATTGTTTTTTTCCTGTGACATTGAGTCTTCTCTGTCTGAGAGCTCTGGTGCCACAATAAAATACAGTTCCCATGATTCCTTAACCCTAACCCTAACCCTTAAAGTGGACTCAATTTGCACTATTTCTGGCAGTCTGCAACCCCTCTTCGTGGACCACAGGCTGAACCAGCAATGTGATGCGGCAGCTAAAAAAGCCAATGCAATTCTAGGCTGCATCAATAAGAGATCTGGGGAAAGTAATACAGTTGGCCCTCCATTTTCATGGGGGATCCATTCTGCCCCCTCCCCACAAAAATGGAAACTCGCCAATAGGTTTGAATGGTGGTGTGTGCCTGCAAACGTGCGTGGGCATGCGCCATGGGCACCCATCCCATTATGTCCCCCTCCATTTCCCGCCTATGGATAGGTGCAGGACAGAGATTCGAAATCCGTGAAAACAGAGGAGTGACTGTAGTACCTTTCTATTCTGCCTTAGTCAGACCTCACCTGGAATATTGTGTCAATTTCTAGGTACCACAATTCAAGAAGGATATTGAGAAGCTGCAGTATGTCCAGAGGAGGGTGACCAAAATGGTGAAAGGGCTGGAAACCAATCCCTATGAGGAACAATTTATGGAACTGAATACATTTAGCCTGGAGAAGAGAAAGTTAAGAGGTGATATGATAGCCTTGTTTAAATATGTGAAAGGATGTCATACTGATTTCACCTTATGGTAAACAAACATAACACATTAGCATCACATTGTCTCTTGTGACTAGATTTTACATACTACATATCCAAACTCAATACCACAAGTTTTATCCATCCCATGAAAATGCTTTATTCTCTTGGTTGTCATCATAATTCTTTATTCCTGTGCCTGAACATGAACTTGTCACCCACTGCTCCTTAAACAACCTTCCCTTTGGATTAGCTGCATTGTTATAACAGCTGCCATCTTGCCTGCAGCACAAGGTCAAACAAGATGATATGTTTATTTGACTTTTTGCAAAGCTTCTTCCTCAAGTAGTGAAAAATAACATAATACTGATTTTCCTCACCAACATATCTTGCATTCAGTGTGTCTTGTTTTGTGCTTGGCCATTGTAAGGTAAAATCAGCTTTAATAGGAACATGTGCTTGTTGTGGTATGTACCTCTGAGGATATCCTGTAGTAGGAGATATATAGATAATGCACATTCCTCTTAATATCTATTTTAGGCAGGGATCCCCTGTGAACATGTCCAGGATTCAAATGAATTGCTTTCCTGATGGAAATGCCTCGAGAGGGGAAGATAGATTCTATTCCTCCCTGCATGTACACCTTTGTACACCTACTCCAGAAGTGTGTGGCAGGTTTTTAAGTGGTGAAGAGGGCTACAGGGGAAAGAGAAAATGAAAGGCCCATTATGCTATCTCAATGTTGGGTTTAGGTTCATAGTTACATACACTTATAGCACTTTGATCATTTTAATTTCCACGGCTCCATTCTATGGAGTCCTTGCATATATTGACTTGAAAGATAATTAGATTCTTCTCCAGGGAGCTCCAGTACTTGTTGTTGTTATTATGTGCCTTCAAGTCATTTCTGATTTATGGTGACCCAAAGTGAACCTATCATGAGGTTTTCTCAGCAAGATTTGTTCAGAGAAAGTTTGCCATTGCTTCCCTGAGGCTGAGAGAGTGAAAATTGCCCAAGGTCACCCAGTGGGTTTCCTAGCCAAGCTAGGAATCAAACCCTGGTCTCCAGGGTCCTAGAATTCCAAGATTCTGTAGGATTCAACTACAGTGCAATCAAAGTGCTTTAACTGTGTAGTGTGAAACAGACTTTGGTCTTTGGTGAAAAGGATATTAAAAAGAACTGAGTTGTTGAAGTTAAAAGCCCTTCTTTCAGTTCTGTTTTTGAACTTAGACTGCATGGCATTACACAGCTTTCCTGGCCTTTCCTTGAATATAGGTACCGTATTTTCCGGCGTATAAGACGACCCACGTATAAGACGACCCCCCCATTTTCCCAGTCAAAATATAGAGTTTTAGCACCTCTATCCTCATTATCCCTATATCCGGCGTATAAGACAACCCCCCCCACTTTAGCCACAGATTTTGCAGGTAAAAAAGTAGTCTTATACGCAGGAAAATAAGGTATATCCACTAATGCAGTGATTCCCAAACTTTGGTCCTCCAGAAGTTTTGGACTTGAGCTCCCAGAATTCATGACTGCTCCAAAACATCTGGAGGACCAAAGTTTGGGAACCATGACACTAATGGATTATAGATAAGCCAGAAAATAGTAGATCTCTAAATGCTTTGTTTTAAACAAACCACTTTAGCCTTGTAGTAAGCCACTTTGGGTCCCATGTCAGCAGAAAGACAGAATATAAATTAAATAAAGAAGAAAAAAACAATACAACAACAACAGAATTATTCTGCTTTTAGTATTTAAGCAGCTCCTAGTGCAATTTTTTAAAATGTGGCAGACTGCCATGTAACTTTCAATGAATGTCTGAACTGAAGTTTTCTTTTATAATTCACAATGTTCTATTCCCGCAAGGTATCATTTGTTATTTCTAATACACTCTTTCTTAGGAGTCCAAAACATTGCTCAGTGACAACTAACTTGGACTTTATTAGAAAAAGTACTGTTTGGCAAAAGACCAGAAATAGAATAAAATATTTATGAGACACGGGGGGGGGGGGGGGGGGACCTTAACTAATGGAGAAGTCTAGCTGATTTGGCAATGAGGGAGTAATGGGAGGAAAAGACACTTTATAACTTGAAGCACACTATTTAAAATAAACAAGATAAACAGAAAGGCTACAAAACCATGGTAGCAAGCAGGAGTATGTTATTTTCACTCAGTTGGATCCATGCCTATTCAGAAGCTCATCCAGCTGATTTGGGCAAAATGTATTCCCAATAAGAGGGCATAGGACTGCAGCCTTAAACTAGTTTGACAGTTACTTTCCCCTCAAACAATGAAGACTGGTTTTCTGGAGACCACAGTAAGGATCTCTAAAATGAGGAAGAAAAAGAAATTAGCATTTCGGGATGGGGCTTGTGTGTACCTGAAAGCTGTAGGGGAGTTTTGCAGAATGGATATATTACAGGGTCCTTTGCCTAGTACAAGAATTGAGCATGTATTATAGGAACACTGGGACCATAATACTGAGGGTCCTGGAAGATTTCTCCAATAGAAAATGTCACCTCATGATGCTGGCTGCATCTGCACTGGAGAATCAATCCGATTTGACACCACTTTAACTGCCATGGCCCAATGCTATGGAATTCTGGGAACTGTCACAACAAAATACAGTTCCCAGAATTTCACAGCATTGAGCCATGGCAGTTAAAGTGGCATCAAATCAGATTATTTCTGCAGTGCAGATGCATCTCAAGTAAGGAAGGACAAACTCCTTCCCTGGTACCAACGAGCAACAGGAGGCATTGGGATCTGGATCATAACTAAACTTCAGTTTTTCGGGGGGGGGGGGGAGAGATGCTTATAAAGAAAATTGTTACTTAGGGCCTTTGCAGACTGGCAGAAATAGTGCACATTAAATTGAGGCACTGCCCTGGCTCAGTGCTAGGGAGTCATGGGAATTGTATTTTTTTCTGAGACATTGAGCCTTCTCTGTCAGAGAGCTCTGGTGCCACAATAAATTACAGTTCCCATGATTCCCTAGCACTGAGCCAGGGCAGTGCCTCAATTTAATGTGCACTATTTCTGGCAGTCTGCAAAGGCCCTTAATTTACAATATTGTGTGCTGTCATTTTACATATTGAGGTTTCCAGAGAACAATCTTTTGGGGTAGCAATACACAAATACTAGTTACCAGTGAGACCAAACCATGGTCAAGATAACATATCCAGAGGTACCCGTGTTGGTCATATAGCAAAGTGCAGTATCATCCAAAATCCACAAAACAGTGATAGTTCTTTTGGGCCAACCAAAATGTTTGCAACATGTATAATGTGCATCTTGGTTGGCCCAGTAAAGGTATCACTGTTTTCTGGATTTTGGATGATATTTTACATTGCATGTTCAAGATGTTAATGTTGGTTTATAAGGCTTAAGACCAGGTTGTCTAGGACAGACTGCCCCAATCCTTATGTTCTGAAGGATGACTCTGGTTATTGTACTGCAGTTTAGTGAGGCTACTAATCTGTCTTTGGTGAATAGGGTATGTATGCTTGTGATTCACATCATATGACTCCCCATTGACATGAGAGGTCTCTGAGTGAGGGGTGTCACTGTCATCAGCTGAAGATCTATCTGTTTAACCAAACATTTCCCCCTTAGTTGTCTTAATTCTTAATTCTATGTTTTGTGAGCCCATGTGATGTAGTGGTTTAAGTGCCAGACTACGGAGTTTATCACATGTCTTAAAAACCTGACTCTCTAGAGTGGTAGGAATTTATTGCACGTCTTAAAAACCCAACTTACCCCAACTTACCCCTGCTGCATTGAAGTCTCTTTCAGGATAAATCCAGGTATTATCAAATGCAAAAACACCACCAATGCCACTGCCCAACTAACTTCCAGGACAAAGCCAAGCTCAACCAGCCTCTTTTCAAAAGCGTGAAGCTCCTGGCTTTGCAAATCAGCTAGCTAAGCCCAGCTTCAGTCCAGAAGTTAGCCAGGTGGTGGCATCAGTGGTGTTTTTGTGTGTGGTAATACCCAAATTTATCCCAAAAAAGACTTCAATGAGGCAGGGGTGAGGCAGGTTTTTAAGACACGCAATAAACTTCTACCACTCTAGAGACCAGGATTTGATTCCCACTTGGCCATAAAACCCACATGGTCTCAGCCTTAGGGGAAGGCAATGGTAAACATCCTCTGAACAAATCTTGCCACAAAAACCCCATGATAGTTTTGCCTTAGGGTCACCATAAGTCAGAAACGACTCGAAGGCACACAACATCAACAATTCCATCCTTTACCTGTGATTTTTAATTAATGGTTTAATTGTTTTGACAGCTTTTGTTGTTTTATTATTTAACCTTTAGGCACAGTTTTATTGTAACTTTTTTATTGCGAATTGCTTTGGGTTTAAAAAAAAGCAGCATATGGAAACAAACATTCAAAACCTTCATGTGCTGGATGGTTATGATATTGCTATAGGGGTATGATATAGATAATCCCAAAGTATGTTGTCTTTAAAAAGTGTCATTTTCCATGTTTCTTTGAATTTGTTTCCTTGCTTTTACTCCCACTCTTTATTTTTCTCACAGTGTCAGAACTTTAGACCCTTTAATGGGTTCAAAAAAGTTTGCCAATTACTTAAAAGGTGTATACTCCTTTTTAAAATCCTTATGCTACTTGAATTTCTGCACTGGAGTTCTATCTCATGTATGCATTTATAATCTTCAGTTATAACAGAGCAATTGCTTTTAAATATTAAATTGAGACAGATATGTGACTGAAGCATAATTCATTAGGAAATATATGCTGACAGGTTAAGTTAACATCTTTGCAAAGAGAGCTCGAAGGTCAGAGAAATAAGATATATGACTGGTGTCAGATTCTAGCCTCTTTTACTTTGCCCCTTTCAGCTTATTCACTATGCAGATTTCTACTGTTAATAAAGCATTAGTTATAGGAGCAGATTAAAAATCAGATAGAGCCTATACAAGTTTGTGAATCTATTATTTGTCTGCTAGCATCTCAGTATGCATAGTCTACACTGTACAGCTACAGGAATCTGATACAACTTTAACTAGCACTGATTCATCCTACAGAATCTTGGGATGTGTAGTTTGTAGGTTGTTAAGAATTCTGTTAAAGATCTCTAGTACACCCCAAGCTACAACATTAGAACTCTGTAGCAGATAATTTGAAGTACTTCACCAAACTACATATCATGATTCTGTAGGATTGAAGTGTAACAGTTAAATGGTTTCAAACTACCGTAACTATGCAGAGTAGCTACACTCCCGTTCTCTAGTTTTCCTCAAATGTAAGCAGACTTATCACCCATTGAAATAGTCTTTATGATCCAGTATAACCTTCGCCAAACTGATGTACTGTATATATGTTGGACTTACAACTCATATCATCCATTACTAGAAACCAAAAAATCCATCAAGAATCAAGTGAAAAATGTATTTATTGAAGGATTCAGTGTATATACCACATTTATCCTGACACTGAACCTGACACCTTACAATAAAAGTTTTTTTAAAAGTACAGCTAAAAGCCTAATAATAAAAAGGTTTTAAAACCATTATACAGTCATCCCTCCCCGTTTGCGGACTTGCCAGCCACGATCTCAGTCTTTCACAGACAGCAAGTGGTGAGGGACAAAATACTGTGTGTGTTCGAGGCGCACATGCAGCACCACACACAGGAGTGCATGGCCATTCTAATCAATGGGGTTCACTATTTGCAATATTTTCAATTTGCGGGGGTGTATGTGTGTGTGTCCAGAAGAGATTCCCCATGAATCAGAAGGGATGACTGTACAAGCAATACTATTAAAACATTAATATAAAACAATTTAAAACACATTTTAATCAAGGCGTATGCAAACTGCTCAAATAAAGCAGTTTGACACCACTGTGACTGCCATGATTCTATCCTTTGTAATCCTGGGATTTGTAGTTTGGTGTGGCACCAGCATTCTCTGACAAACCAGCCTGAATACGTCACCAAACTACAAATCCCAGGATTCCACAGGATGGAGTCATGACAGTTAAAGTAATGTCAAACTGCTTTATTTTGGCAATTTGTATACATCCATAGTAAATGTGATAAAAGTAGAGAACATTATTCAAATGCCTCTTCTGACACCACAAGGTAATGGCCAAAAACCTCACTAAAGAAAAGGCTTTTGCTTGAAAGAGCATTGGGAGGGGCAGCTAAGCTCTCCACTGGAGGGAAATTACATTGTCTGTCCATAACCTTAGAACAAAAAATTCTGAAGCCAGAAATTTGGTGAGGTTGTTTCTGAGTTAAGTAGTAGAACTGAATGGAATTAATTTCCCGTACCAAAATTCACTCCTATTTATTCCCCACCCCAAGCTTTCTTTGACTCAGCACCACAGGTTTAGCAACAGAAAGGAAGCATCATTTTGTTGCTGCTTTTTAACAATTGGAAGGAAGAAGTGAGCATTGAGAAATAATCTACTGAAAATTGCACAAGAATTTGTTACCATAAGATGTGGAGGTGGTTGCAGATTTGGATGGCCTTAACAATGCCTTAGACAACTTATTATGTTGGTAGGGGCACAGTCTGCTGGAAGACTCTGGATCACAATTTGAGTATACTCCTGGCTTCAGATTTGAACTTGGATGCCTATGATTCATCATCAGTCAGGAATCTGCACAGTTAAGGCAAGTGCATGAGCTGCATTCCTGGAGATGTCAGGCAGTCAAGATTCATTACTGTTCATAGACTAGAGAAACCAGGAGATGTGGCCAGGATGATACATACCCAGGTTACATTCTGTTTGGCCTACTGTATTATTGACAAGGGCTGGCAGTAGGAAACATATGACTCTCTTGTTAACAAAAGCCTCACGGCAATTGGTTTGTTTCTGGGCCCAACTGAATATGCTACTTTTAATGTATGAAATCTTGATTGTTTGGAAAATGTATTCTCCCTTATGAGTTTGCCTGGACTGAGAACCCTGTAGAATGCCCTTCTCTCAGCCTTCACACTATCTGAGGCACTTTTGGTAGAGACATGATAGCTTTCTCAAATGCTGCTCCTAGGTCACAGGAACCTACCAAGAGAGGCTAGACTGGCCCCTTCCTCTCTACTAGTAGGAACATACATCTTTATTAGTATTGATTGGGAGGCTTTTGCCATTGTTCTTGAAGGGATCTTTGACTGGTTAGGTGTTCTTTTTAATTTGGGTTCTCTATACCTTGTATTTGCATTTATTTGAATTTATCACTCTTAGCTGACTTACATGGGATGTAAATTCAATAAGTAATTAATTAGGTAACTAATCAGATTGTATTTGTTTAATTGTCTGAAGCTCCTAGGATTTTATTCAGTGAAGATCTTCTGATCTCAAGGGCCTTTCATGTGAAATGTTGTTTTGTTTACTATATAAATTAAGGTAATTTGGTTACATGTGCACTGTGTGATACAGGTTGGGCATTTTGGGTTGCTAACTTTGCAGCCTGGGGATAGATGAATAAAGTACAGAGTGTAACCTAGTTTAAACTATAGATTATAAGATGTAACATCGGAAGTGTCCTATGCTCAGTCAGCAAGTGACTCAGGAGTTAGATGGTTGGAAGGCAAGAGTTATCTGGTGATTAATCATGTCCAGGTAAGTCACAGATTATCTAGCAGGTCTAAAAGTTGTTACAGCAAGTTAGTAATCCAGTAAATAAAGTCAGCACGGAGTAAAACATAGAGTAATGAATTGTAGCCAGTTGTGAAGATCAGGAACATGTGAATGCCAAGAGTACTGTCAGTCACTGTTGCAAGCAACAAAGATGCCAGGAACTACTTGGACACCAGGTGCTTAAAGAGTCAGTGTTTCCTATTTAACAGACATTGGGATCTGCATAGTCTTTCCTTATCTGTTTGGCAATCTTCAAAAAATGGAGGTAAGTCCTCAGTGTCTCCCACTTCCTGCTAGGGAGTCAGCCATCCAACTGCCTCCTCCCCTAGCTGCTCAGACTCATTGAGAGAGGCCACCACTATCTGGAGCAATAAATTCCCAGCAATCTGATTCCTGTGTCTGAGTCTACTGATTCTAGAGGATGACAGCAAGCTAGATGTATTAGAGTGTTTGTATGTATCACTAAGAACTTGACAGCAACTTAAATCTAAAAAATAAAATGGAAAAAAATGCCTACTCAAATGTCAATAAAGCAATCTCACTGTGGATAAAAAACTTTAGCAGATGTAATGTGCTCAATTGTAATCTAGATAAGAGGATGTCCTGTAGATTTGCCCAATAATAAAGCACAGCAGATTCTGTGTGATGTAGTCTAGATGGCTGGCAGCCAAAGACTCCAAGTGTACAGTGGCTGGAGTTATAGAATCATAGAATCGTATAGTTGGAAGAGACCTCAAGGGCCATCAAATCCAACCCACTGCCTGCAGAAATCATGGATAAAGATATTTGGTTTAGCTAGATAAGTGAAAGTAAGATACAGTGAACACTTTTGCTTTTATTTATTTTGATTGGATAACTGATGCCTGTGCAAGGCTCAGGAGAGAATAAAATGAGCCAAGATAGAGCCACAGATCAGACTGCCTTTGTCATGTCTCCACCAATGAAGATGGCTGTCTCTGACAGCTATGGGCTGTTCTTCATAGACAGACAACCTGCCCAAACATGTGGTAAAGATGATAATGGTAAGACAGACATTTAGACTATGGCTATAACAGGTGCTGTTAAAATTTAACAATGTCCGGGATAAGAAACTGATTACTAAAATAAAAAGTGGAAACAAGATATATAAAGAACAAAATAAAATTAGGGAAACATTCTATTATCATTTCAGAAAAATATTTCAAACCAAGGAAAAAGACAGAGAAATTATGGAAAACTATTTAAAGGAAAGATATATTCCAGTGCTGAGCGAGGAACAAATAAAGGAACTGGACCAACCAGTAATGGCATTAGAATTAGAAGAGGCAATTATGAGAACTAAAAATGATAAAATGCAGGACCTGATGACTTTACAGCCAGATACTATAAACCCTTTAAAGAAGAAATATGACCTTCCTTACTGAAAACAATAAATAATATTAATAAAGGAAAGATACCAACTAACTAGGAAGAAGCTAATGTGACACTAATTTTAAAAGAAGAGAAAGATGATCAAAACCAGAATAGCTACAGACTGATATCTTTATTAAACACATACTGTAAAGCAGGGGTAGGCAACCTTTCCCCTTTAAGGGCCGAGGGACTTCAACTCCCAGAATCCCAGGAGCTATTGGCCAACATGGAACTATTGGCCAATGTGGCTGAGGCTTCTGGGAACTGAAGTCCCTCGGCCCTTAAAGGGGAAAGGTTGCCTACCCCTGCTGTAAAGTCTTTACATCCATCTTAGCAGATAGACTTTAAAATATGTTAGTAGTATAGGGTGGCACCTCTCGTCAAACTCATAAGCCCCGCCCACTGACAGGTGCCCCGCCCCGGAAGTCCCGCCTTAACCGGAAGTCCCGCCCTCCCCGGATATCCGGCCTCCTGCCGGAAGTCCCGCCCTCCCCGGATATCCGGCCCCCTGCCGGAAGTCCCGCCCTCCCCGGATATCCTGCCTCCTGCCGGAAGTCCCGCCCTAGCTGGAATCTCTGCCTGTAGGTGGGGCATCTGTAGGAGTCATGTGACCCTGAGGGTTTGAAAGAGCCAATCGGAGGGTTTTTTTCAGGAACCTTCCTGATTGGCTGGGGCTGTCATGGTGGGTGGGAATGGCCCCGCAGGGGCCATTCCCCCATGCCCTTTCTGTGGGTTGGGCTCCACTTTGTGCAGGAAGTCTTTGGGCAAGCCCGGACATATTCAGAGAAGGCAACATGGAGGCCCATAGTACTTCTGCAAACCCTGCAGAGCAAGAAACTCAAACAGGAAATGTGGATCCAAAAAGGAGAAGGCGTTATATCAGTAGTAGTTCAGATGATGGGCTCTCTACCTATGCTGAACTGGCTAAGGAGGAGGCTGGTGAGATTTCCAAAGCGTGGAACCGCATGGTGGACACTATTTCAGCAGAACCCCCTGTAATGCAGGTAAAATCTGGCTTTTTGTTTGTTTGTTTGTTTGTTTTGAAGGGGTTTGCCCAGCTTTGCAAAGTCAACCCCCTCCTTAAAAAACAAATCATTTTTCTTTATATTTTAGCAACCTGGGGGCAGTAGTGGTTCTGCAGAAACAGAAAAGTGTGCTGAAGCATGTGGAGGCAGCCCTTTACCTACAGCTCTGTGGAAACTTGCAAACATAGGCCGTGTGGATATACCAGTAAGTCATCTTTTAGAAGTGTGTTTTGGCAGTAAATGGGGTTTTAAAAAGGGCATTTCAAATGAAACCTTTTAAAATGTGTTTCTTTGTTTGATTGTTCTTTAGGAATCTGTTGATATGGCTACAACTCAACCAAGCCATGTGGTCATGGCTGAAATTCTGGGTTTAGAAGTTGGAAACGGATCATCAAATTTTTCTCCCAGAGAACTGAAAGTTTTAATGTCCAGTTTAGCCAGAGCGGTGTGTTATGGAATTATCACACAATGTTTTGAACAAGATAGATATGAATCCTGTGTTGGTTGTGTAATCCAGGCCCCTGCCCAAAATTCACATGACTGCATTCTGTGGACAAAACGTTATCTTTGTAGAAAATTAAGCCGGCTATGTGGGCAAATAAGTTTTAAAAGTGTTCTGCACATATGTCTCCTTGTAGCTTACAGTTTCAACTTTCTGTTGATAACAAAGGAAACAGTAGACCAGATCTTACAAATTGTAACTAAGGTAGAGAGAGCTAGAAATTCACTGAAAGAATTAAATAAGATTTTAAAACCACGTGATAAGCCTTTTTTGGAGCATGTGTTTAAAGTGATTAAAAATAGGTCTTACAAAGCATTTCTTACAACTTTTAACAGGCCCTCTGAACAGTAAACTTATATGTGTTAAACCGGTGACTGATTTGAGACTTTTTTTAAAAAAAAGTTTGTAAAATAAAAAAGGGTCTATTTAAAATGATGTTTGTGATTTTCTTTTCAAAAAAAAGTGCCTGCTGCAGAGATGAGGCCCAATGAGTATTTAAATGATGGTACCATCATTCATGCACCACTTAAGTTCCTTAGAAAACATGCGGCTTGGAGGTAGATGGGGCACAAAATGGAGGGGTTTGGCTGAGGGGTTAACTCTTTAAATTAAACAGTGAAGAGGTTGGAGAGTAGGGCTTCACATAGAAACCTCCAAACACCCTGATCCTCCTTAGCCTAAAAATCAGAAATAAAACAAAGAAGAGATTCTACAGTTAAACAGTATAGAGAGAAATATATTTCATACAGTCCCCTACCCATATCCACACATACCACATGAATCTAAAAACAGAAATGAGAATGGCTCTTAAATAAGGTAGAGGGTTGGAAATCTTTACAACATTCCTAAAACACAGCAATAAAAAGCATGATTGGTGTTTTTAAACAGCCCCCTATATTTACCTGGTGTGTCCTCTGCAAAAGCCATTTTTAAAAAGGGGGGTTGCCACATGGCTAAGCTGCCAGCATGTCTTTTGGGGGTGGAGTTGGGGGATAGACCCAACCTACTAAGGACAGCCTTGGGGCAGGGGGCATAGACCCAACTTACTAAGCTCCACCTTGGGGCGGGGGGCATATACCCAAACTTCCATCTTTTTCTTAGGAGTAGGTGGGGCACAAGTCTCAAGAGCCAATCACAGACTGGTTACCTAGTGTTTAAAAGTTCTGCAGAGAAGGGGATCTTTCCTTTTGCTTCCTGTTGGGTCCGGCTACCTGTGAGACTGGCTCTTGGTAAGGTTTTTTTTGTTTTTGTTTTGTTTTTGTATGTTCCATAGCACTGTTTTTCAAAAGAATGCCTTTATAAATATGTTTCTTCCCCCTTTTGAACCCTTATTCAAAATGGATTGGTGTTGGCCTTTACCCCCAGTATAGAATAAATATTTGATACAAAGTCAATTAATTTTGGTGGAAAAACATTTTTCCATGCCCTTTATGTAAAATTTGGGGGTTGGCATTAGCCTTTGTTTTCGTGTTAAATGTTTTTAATTGCTAGGCTGTAGTGCTGTTAAAAACAAAGTTTACATGTGGTGAAACAAGAGAAGGGGTACAGGACACCAAACTTATATAGCAAACTCTCTTTTTAGTTTTTTCAAAACAAGAATTTTAATTGTTTTAAAATCCTTTTTACTTTTCTATGCTTCCAGGGGGTAGAATTGAAAGGGGGGGGTTAAGAAAGATGTTTTTAAACATCTGCTAAATGTTTCCATTTATGACCATGTGATTGGGCATGCTTTTTTTAAAAAAAAAAAGTAAAATATATTATGTTTTTAAAAAGCTCTCTTTTTAGTTTTTTCAAAACAAGATTTAAATTGCTTTAAAATCCTTTTTATTTTTCTATGCTTTGTGGAGACTTTGTGGGGGAGACCTGATGGGATTAGGCAGCATGCTTTCAAGGTGTTAACTGGGTGTGTTCAAGAGTTGCCTGCTTTAAAAGTTCTTTTGCCTGCTTTAAAAGTTCTCTTTTTGTTTTTTGTTAAATAACGCTGAATTTATTTTTATTCTTTTTTTAAACTAACATTGCTTTGAGCATTTCTCTCTGTGTGTGTTGCTGTTAGGAATTGATGGCTACTAGGTATTTTCAAAAGATTTTATTTAACAGATAGCCTTGTTATAGGAAATCAGCATACTAGGGTTTTATGCTGGAAATAACAACCATTTTAGATATAAGAAATATTTCAGGCTGTTCATAAATCCTGTTCTCATATTTCTGGGTATAACTTCATGCTTCATTATTAATCCATTTTCCTGAAATAATGAAAAGAAAAAACTGTTAGCTAAGCCAACACATTTTTCTTATTTGGCCCCTGGTTCCATAGGGATGCCAAAATAATATATCTTTAAAACCTGGCATTCTTACCCAGCTGCCATTTTCCTTCATCCAGATGTGTTTCTCCATTATCAAATAGCCTGCAATGCAATCAGTAAGTTGCTGCACATTGCTATCTGTGAGAGACATACCATTGTTTTTCAGCTTTTTAGCAATAACGCCCCCAAATAAGAGGACCACTACAATTCTTCCCCAGTTGGTTTTTCCATCAGAAAATTGGGACTGTATCACTAGCTGAATTATTTCACAAGCACGAGAAATATTTGGGATGTCCAAAGCCGTTATTAGGGGTTCCAACTTTTCTTCCAGGTGTTTCTGAGTTGAATTGGCAATTTTTTGTAAAGTGAAGTATATTTTCTCATCTAGTTGTTCATTTGGAATTTGCCCACATACTAGATTTAAGTAAACATGAACAATGCTGAATGTCTGCTTCTCCATCTCTTGTCAGAAGCAGAAAGCCCCAGAACTGCCTCAGCAGTATAATTCTGCAGGGTGTTCTATACTGGTTTCAGGGGAGGGGAGGGGGAGGGGGGTCTACCTGGGCATGTCTCAACATGTTGTTGTAAGCTTTACATAGGCTTGAGCTAATCTTCTTTTCACCCCTAGATTCCTATCTGGTACCTCAGATCACTGCAAATAATGAATAAACAAGTTCAAAACAGTCCTTCAGAGGTGACAGCCCAGAACACAAAAGGCATGGCTAAAACACAAACACAAACCCTGGGGCAGCCTTCAAATGAGGAATTAGGTAAAATCTGTGCTTAAGAAACTGTTTTGTGGGGCAAACATTTTGGAGGTGTGGTTAACAACATTAGTATTGTTATTTGGGGGTTTGTTCTTTCTGAAATGAGTGTTTGGTCTTTACAGAGCTGATTTTTGCTGAAAACAGCTATGAAGACCCTGAAGCATCTGAAAGCCCAGTGCCAGCATCTAAAAGTGGAGGTATATTGTGTGTGTGTGTGTGTGAGAGAGAGAGAGAGAGAGAGAAAGGAAGAAGGAAGGGTGGGGGTGTGAGCTCTAATATTTTTGTTTGGTTTGGTTTTAGACAAATCTATGAAACGTAACAGGGAAGAACCTCAAGATGCTACAACGCCTGCTTCTAAGAAGCAAAAGAATGAGCAAGCCGGTAACCTGTATCAGCGCTTTGAAGCCCGGAGGAAGAAAGCCACAACATTATCGGCATGCTTTGAGGAAATGCAGAAGATGGTCGTCAAGGGGTGTGAGATCCTTCGGCGTGCTAAAGGCTACGAAGCCCATCTTAATTATATGTGGGACAATCCTGTTACACAAGCGCATATTGATGCTTTTTATGAAAGTATTAAAAGCTATAGTCGGTATATCATGAACGTTGAATATCAGCAGATAGGGAGAGGCAAACCTCAACCAAGAGTCAAAAAAGGCCGGGAGGGTAAATGTGGCAGGGTGGCAGGGTACTGGCCAAAGCCTAGCAGGGGTGAACAGTATTGGAGAAGGAGGGTAACCAAGCTGATTAATAGGTCAAAAAAAGTACTCCACACTCAGAAAAATAATAGAAAATGTAAAGGGGGTCTGAAATTGAGGAGGCTGGTAAAAACCTCAGACTCTAACCATAATGCTGATAATGGCGCCTCTTCTCTCAGTACAGAACCTCAGAGAGCCCGGCCCTCTGACTCACCCAGGGCTGAGCTCCAAAACTCAGAAGGTTCTGGTCCTGATAATAACCAACCCTCTTGTTCCAGTATAGGATCTCAGAACGCTTTGGAAGTTTCTGACTCATCCAGGGATGAGAGCCAACCCCTACATGCAAGCATTCCACACTCCCCAGATGATGAGGGCCCACCTGCTGTGTATGCAGAGCGTGTACGCTCATGGCAATGGACCCACAGGTTGTACCGTTCAATTCGTATTGGAGAGGAATTCCGTTTTAGAAATTTAGAACATGTAACCTCATACACACAAGCTATAAATGCATTATACAATGCAATACAGAACATTCTAGATGATCTTAATCAGCGAATTAGCCCTGAAGATTGTGTTCAGATCAGATTGCAAGCTGATGGCCTAAGAAATCCTCTGTATTCTGTTAAAAAAAGTAAGGATCTTTTAAATGCAGAGGATTTTCTGTCACAAATGAGTAACCTGTTGCAAAGCAACATGGAGATCTGTGCACATTCTGATTTTCGTCTTATAATTACAATTGTTAAACCTCGGTCGGGCGGTGGGCATAGATCGCTAGGCTCCATCCCCTCTAGTGAAATAGTAGCCAAAAAAAGAAAACATTTGGTTGATTTAAATTATACAGGCACTAACCTCTGTTTTGGAGGTGGCTTGATTGCGGTTATGAGTGAAAAGATTCCCAGAGACGCCCAGCTGCTGACAGCAGCCAGGCAACTGTATAAGGAGCTTGGCTGGTCTGATCAGAAAAAAGTGACATTAAGCGATATTTCATGTGTTGAAAGCCACTTGAAAGTCAACATTCATGTGGCACATTACTCTAAGAAGGGATGGAGTCTTTTTAAAACCCTGGGCCCTCAATATCCCAAAAAATACACTCTGCTCCTGCATGATGAACATTTCTATGGGGTACTTAATGTAAAAGCTCTTTTTGGTATGCGAAACTATTGCATATTTTGTCACACCCTCTATAATCATAACAATCATGACTGTTTATTTTTCTGTAGGATGTGTTTGAGAAAAGATTGTGCTGAGGTAGTAGATCAGCTGGGCAGGTGTTTTAACTGTAAGCTGAGTTGTAGGTCTAAAGAGTGTTTAAAAATACACAGGCAACTGGCATCAGAGAGAAAGGTAAGATGTGAAGATAGATACTATTGTTTTAAATGCTCACATTACCAGAAAGGTGACCACGATGAGGAAAAGTGTAAAGGCAGGCAATGCACAGTTTGTTGGGGTTTCATCACAAAAGATGATGAGCATAAATGCTTCATGCAACCCCTAAATGACCCTGAAGTTTCTGTGCAATATTTATTTTATGATTTTGAATGTCACCAAGTGACCGGTGTACATGTCCCTAATTACTGCTTTGTAAAAGCCTTTCCGGGGGAAACTGTAGAGTGCTTTAAAAATGGCAACAAAAGAAAGCGGAGGTACAAGAGAGGTGCTAAAAAGCAGTGTGACAGTGATGAGGATGATGAGGAAGATTATGAGTGGCCCCTTGCTGGGAAAAGTTGGGAATTTAAGGGGGAGACATGTTTATCTGACTTTATTACAACATTTATAGATGTCCAGTTTTCTGGGTGCAAATTCTTGGCACATAATTCTAAGGGTTATGATTGTTACTTGGTGCTGAATCAGCTAGTGAAAGAAAAACTGGATGTAAAAATTATTGCTCAGGGTGGAAAACTGATTTCTGTTACAGTGGAAAAGTTGGATATAAAATTTATTGACTCCCTGAGCCACCTCCCCATGGCCCTCTCTAAATTACCAAAAGCTCTAGGATTTGAGAGCCATAAGGGGTTTTTTCCACATTACTTTAACACGCCTGAGCATTGGGATTATGTAGGTCCAATGCCCCCAGCTGAGGACTTTGGTGTAAAATATATGATGCCTGGTGAAAAGGAGGTCTTTTTAGCCTGGTATGCAGAGAATCAGGATAAAATCTTTGACATGCAGAAAGAGCTCGTGTTTTACTGCAAAAAGGATGTTGAAATTTTATTAGAGGCCTGTACCAAGTACAGGCATGAGATTGTAGAACTGACAAAGGAAAAGAGGGTTGTGAAGAAAGGGAAGAAAGAATTTGAAAAGTGGTTTGCTATAGACCCCCTGCAATTCCCCACCCTTGCAAGTGTCTCTCTTGCCATGTACAGATTTAAGTTTCTGCAGAAAGACAGCATTGCAATTCCAAGCTTTGTCAATTACCACAATCAGTTTAAAAGGTTCTCAACGCCCTCTATTCAATGGCTTATGTATATTGAGCATAAGGAAAAGCTTGAGATCCAACACGCCTTAAATGGTGGAGAGGTTAAAGTTGGCAATTATTTTCTTGATGGTCATGCAACCGCAGGTAATAAGAAAATAGCCTTTCAATTTAATGGTTGCTTTTATAATGGCTGTGTCCTATGTTATCCTCCAGAGGAGAAAAACCCTGTGGTGGGGAAATCTTATGAATTTCTTTACAATGCCACACAGAAAAAATCAGCAGAACTCCAAAGCCTGGGTTATGAAGTGAGATCCCTTTGGGAACATGAATGGCAGAATCTGGTAAAAACAGATTTGCAACTCCAAACGTTTTTTGCTTCAGCCCGCTTTCCAGAACCCCTAAACCCCAGAGATGCTCTCTTTGGGGGGCGCACAAATGCCATCTGTCTCTACTTTAAACCTAAAAGTGGGGAGACAGTGAAATACTTTGATTTCACCAGCCTGTACCCTTATGTTAACAAAACCAAAGAATACCCTCTGGGGCATCCTGAAATCATTTATAAGGATTTTGAACCTGTCACAAACTACTTTGGCATAGTGAAGGCAAAAGTTATTCCCCCCAGAAATCTCTATTTTCCAGTTTTGCCTTCCAGGATCTCTGGAAAACTTATGTTTGTGCTGTGTTCAACCTGTGCCGAAGCACGGCAGTTGAGCCCATGCAAGCATTCAGATGAAGAAAGAGCTTTTCTGGGTACATGGTGTTCTGTTGAATTAAATGTGGCTGTAGAGAAGGGGTACAGGATTGCAGAAATCTATGAGGTGTGGCACTTTGCACACAGGTCTTCTGGCCTGTTTTCAAAATACATTGAGATGCACCTACGGCAGAAGCAGGAAGCTTCAGGCTATCCTCATTGGTATGTTACCGATGAAGATAAAGATAAATATATAAAGGATTACCATGTGAGGGAGGGGGTGCTTTTGCGCAAAGACCAGGTCATTGTGAACCCTGCAAAGCGTCAGATTGCCAAACTGTTTTTAAATTCTTTGTGGGGAAAGTTTGGGCAGAGAACAAACCTCCCTCACACTCAGGTGTTGAGAGATCCAGATGAATTCTTTCAGCTTGTGTTTTCTGATGCTTACAAGGTTTCAATGTTTGAATTTCTTGATGATGAGGCTGTCTGTGTGTCCTGGAAATATTCTGATGACAGGGTGACAACCTCAGGTAGAAAAAATGAATTTATCGCCTGTTTTACAACGGCTTTTGCTCGTTTGGAATTATATAAATTATTAGACAGGCTTGGGAGGCGTGTTTTGTACCATGACACAGATAGTGTCATATTTGTGAGTCAGGAGGGAGACTGGGACCCTCCCCTCGGAGATTATCTCGGGGATCTCACAAGTGAGGTTCCCGCAGATCAGACCATTACAGAGTTTGTGTCAGCAGGTCCTAAAACATACGGGTATAAGCTGTCTAATGGTACAGCATGCATGAAGGTCAAGGGGATTACACTGAACAGTGCTAACTGTGAAAAAATTAATTTTGACAGTCTCAAAGACCTGGTATTCTCCTACGTCTCAGACAAGGAAGGCTCCACGCCTCGTGAAATTGTGGTACAGCAGCCAGGTATTGTAAGAAATAAGCAGGATTGGACACTTCACACTAAAACTCTGAAAAAAACACAAAAAGTTGTTTTTGATAAAAGGGTTATCACCGAAGGATTTAGGACTCTCCCTTATGGATACTAAAATAGAAACACGCTGGCAGCACCCATTCTCAGCTATTCTCGCTGGGCCTAGTGGCTGTGGGAAGACCTTTTTTATAAAAAATATGTTGGATAATGCTGGTACTATGTTCTCAGAAATGCCTCAGAATATTGTCTGGTGTTACAGTTGTTGGCAACGTTTGTACAAAGAACTTCAATGTAAATACCCCATTCAGTTTGTACAGGGCCTGCCTGAAAAATTTGATGATGATGAGCTGTTACCCCCCAATAAAGTAAATCTTTTGGTTATAGATGATTTGATGGTTTATGGTTCTGAAAATAGAGCTCTTGAAAGAGTTTTCACCCAATTTGTACATCATAGAAATCTGAGTGTATTTTTCATTACACAAAATATTTTTTGCAAAGGAAAAAGTAGCAGGACTATCAGCCTTAATGCTAAATATATGGTGCTCTTTAAAAACCCTCGGGACAAATTGCAAATTGCTACTTTGGCCCGGCAGATGTATCCAGGAAATGTCAATTTTTTCATGGAGGCCTTTGCTGATGCTACAAGCAAACCTCATGGGTATTTAGTGCTGGATCTGAATGCTAACACCCCTGATTCTTACAGGCTAAGAACTGGCCTTTTCCCTCCAGACTGGCCTGTAGTATATATAATGAAGAAAAGCCATTCCAGTCACAAAAGGGCCCGATTTTAACAACACGGCCATCTGTTGCAGCCTGCTTCTCCGGGGGCAACATGTCCAATCGTGTAAAGAGAAACCTGGCACTCTTAAAACTGCTTATTACAGTGCCACCTCGTCAAAGAAAGGCCATTTTGTGTTCAGCTTCAGATGACCTTGTTGCAGCCATTTCAGAAATAGCCCTCAATACTTTAAAAGGTAATATCCCTTTATCCCCCCAACAGGTGCGTATATTAAGAAAAAGGCGCACCCTTATTAAAACTCTGGGTAACAGTAAATTGCCCCTGAGAAAAAAGAAGTACCTTGTGAAGCAGTCTGGGGGCTTTTTGGGGCCACTGCTAAGTTTTGCAGTTCCTCTAATAACAGGCCTTTTAACTAAACAGTGATGGAATATGCTGAAAAAATGTATTTGGTCCCCAGTCACCAGCTAGACCAATTAAAGGACCCAGCTTCTAAAGATGAAAACATCAGAACTACTGCAATCTCTTCCTTAGATACTGAAATGCAGGCAATTCTACGCAGGACTGACTTAACTGAATATGAAAAAGCCCGGCGTTATGATGCTTTGCTCCAAAAATATCTAACTCATGTAAAACAGAAGGAGGCAGAGAAACAAAATTTAAATCTGTTTCTACCCGAACCTCATTCTGAAGAAGTTGTGGTGAACTCCCCAGGCGACATGTTTCAAGAAGTGTTGGACAGCCTGCCTGCTAGGTACAAAAATAATGCAAGGTTGTTACTAAACAAAATGAGTCAAAACAAAAATGTTTCTTCGTGGGATGACAAGGGGACCTTTGTGTATAAAGGAGAATCTATAACCGGATCTAATATATTGGACTTAGTGAAAAGCATAATACAAACTCATGCTTTACCAACCAAACGCCACCCCAAAGGATGGGATATTTTTTTGAGGGCCTTGGCTGAAATAAATGCTCCAACCTCTGTGGTGGGTAATACTGCCAATAGAGAACTTTTGGACCGTTTAAAGAACAATGAAGATTCTTTACCAGTAACGCCTGTATTGTCATATGGGTCTTCTAAAAAGCGGCGCCAGGCTGCCTGTACCTGGCTCACTTTTTAGCACAGCTACTGTCAGAAAAAATAAAAGTCTTCTTTTTTAACTAATTGATAGCCTGCGGGTGTTTTTTTAAAAACAAAAATAAAATAAAACCAGGACACAAATTATGTTTTTACAAAGCCCACTGAGGGGGGCGTGTGTTTATTAGGAAATACGGTTGTGAAACTCATTACAGGATATACAACCTTGAGTAGTCTGGAAGATGTCTGCGACAAGTCCAGACATGTTCTTTTTCTTTTTCACAAACTGTACAACCATCTCATCATTTTTTTCCAAAATGGGAGAATATAGATCTTGAATACTTTTAAATGTCAGCCCCTTACAGCGCTGTTGTAGAAAAAACACACAGTGGTATCCACAAACCACAGAATCTGAGGCTTGTACTGCTCGGCCCTGATACACAGTTTTGTAGCAATTTTTTCTTAAAAAATTCATAATGGTTTTAGGAAACAGGGGGTGGTCTGGAGGGTGGCCATAGGAGTCAAAAAATTCACCAGTCTTTTCCTCTGTCAAATATATAGCAAGCCAGTGTTCTCCTGGAAGGTTGTGAGGGTGGGTGTTTATGATCAGGCCAAGGGGTCTTTGCAGCAACTTCTTTCTGGGGAGCATGTCACAGGGGAAGACTCCAAAGAAACTCTTCCGAGTATAAGGGTTGGAAGTCAGTATGCGGGTTAACTGCAGGCTATCCATGTTACATATAATCAAACAAGACATTTCTTCGGTGATTTATTTCTATCACATTGTCAAAAACTCCATAAACAACCATATTGACAGTAGTTGGCAGGGGTCTGGCAAAACGCAGCTCTGCCCTCAGGTTTCCAGTTTTAATCAAAGAGTAGTGGTCACCACCTTCTTGATCTGGAGTCAGGTCAAATGCAAAGAGTGTGTAACCTCTTGCATATTCCTCGCGGTTAATTAAAAGAGACCTGTCTTTCACATGCTTGCCAGCAGTCTGTACCAGACTCATATACTCTCGCACACAATTTTCCTCTTCAAAATTGGGCTGAAATGGTTTCATAGGATTCTGTTCTCCATCCAGGTAAAGGGCCGCAAAATTAATATCATAATGCTTAAAGTTAAAGGGGTTTTTGTTGTAAACACCACTAAAAGCATCATTGTCAATCAGGCCTATAACCACCTGTTTAGGTAACTGCCCCAGAAACAGGTTCTCCTGATTAGACACACGGCTGCCTCTTGGGATGCTGAATACCTTCATACTCACACGATCCACAGGATATTTGGCATTGGCAGTCAACAGTCCCTCGGCATGTCCCAGGCGTACACCAGGGGACACCCTCACCTTTTTCACAAAAAGGGAGGCTGATAAAATTTGTAGTTTGTATTGTCGGTCTGCAGCATCACTCATTAAGCAGAAAGCATCTTTGTTGCGAGTAAGCTTAATTTTCACATCAACACCATTTAGCAAAAGCTTTTCTTGAAAAAACAGGTCAGCATGGAGATGGCCCAGCAAGTCTATCTTTCTACTTACAGCGGTCAGTGCTGCTCTTTTAACAAATCCGTCATTATCCCCATCCAATTCAGCCGATTCATGTTCTCCAGCTGTATCTTTATAAAACAGCCCTGCAGAAAATTGAGTTGCTAGAGTGTCATTGCTGTAGTTTAGCACAGATTCAATGAAGGCTCTGTAAGGGTAACAGTTATTACTCTGGCTGATGAGTCTGTCTCCTAGAGTAATATCAAGTTGACTGAAAATGGAGGCTATTGGATAATTCACCAGTCCTACCTTAGCATCTCTTGCAAGGTTTGACCCATTTTCATTCACTATTTTACAAGCCAAATAGAGGAGCGTATTGTTCAAATCCATGTAGTCCTCACCATTCCCGGCGATGAAAAAGTCAAGGGGGGCAGATTCTGTAAGAGCTGTCAGTGGAGGAACCTCAATAAACACACTTCTCTCAATACTGGTCTGGGTAGGTCCAATGTGGAATAAATCCAATTCAGATTTAGTGCACTCTTCAGAGCCACAGTGGATAAAGGCCATGATGCTGGTTTAAAAGATGTCCTTCTTAGACAGAACCCTCTGTCGCTTTCGCACAGCTCTCCGCTTCTGAGTTTTCTTTTCTTGTGGGGCTTTTCTTTTAAGGGGGTGGGGAGGTCCTTTCAGCCTCACCTGTGATGCTTTCCTTTTTAACCCCTTCCTTCTCTTAATGTACATCAGACCCGATCCTTCTTGCAGATTTGGGGGTGTCACTCTATTTAGAACTGCTTCAGTCATCTTGCCAGCTACATCTTTGGCAATATTACGAATAGCTGTTTTTGCATGAGGTTTAATAATGTCCAGGCCTCTTCTTAAAAGCGGAACAGCTTTTCGAAAAAGGCCTCTGAAAATCCCACCAAGCCCTGCACCGTACATTTGGGGGACACCCTGATACCCAGGAAGGCCATTTCCAGCTTGACTTCTGTAATAATTTCTGTAAAGGGCAGGGTCCCCATATGGTTTTAAGATCACCATTTTAAAGAAGCAGGGTTCTCCGGGGCCGGAAGTGAAGCTTCACAACCACCTTTCCAAAACGAAATGGGACTTTTTGGTTCTGATCTGTCTTTATCTCAACAGTGATGGTGTCAATATGGTGTTTGCTTACAGGAATGTAGTGAGGCTTGTCATAACAAATATTGACATGTTCATTATTCTGTCCTTGCACAGGCACACAGCGTAGCAAAGGCACATAGACGTCCCCAACTATCTGATGCTCCACAATATCTGTGTAAACATATAAACTGGTAAAACCCCCAGTGATGTCTGCTGCAAAAGGCAGGATTTTGACATGATGGTTGGGAAACAGTCCTAATATGTAGGATAATTCTGCACCAACCATAAGTGTGTATGCACCACCTGGTTCAAGCCTAACTTTTCTGGACACTTGGTCATACCGCAGAACCACTTCTGGGGGGTCATCCTGTGTTTTTATAAGGTTGTTCATGTATTCCAGCAGTTCGGGGATATTTGAATAATAGCCACGTTGTAGAAGGTAACGCCACGTCCTTTTTCCATTTGCAATTTCAAACCGCACATCTGCTCTTACAGTGTTCCAACTATGAGGGTACTGTATCTCAGCTAGTCCCACCTCCCACTCCCCAGGAAGCTCCAGAGGTCTTGCTACAGAGATAGTAAAACTTGAGATTGTGTTCTCTGGAAAAACATCTGCACAGGCATTACTTGGAAGTAGAGCATAAAAGCTGCCATCCCCCATTTTTCCACCTCTTCACAAGCAGTTACTACAGAGGTTTGCCAACCTCGGTAGCATGAACCCAACTGTTGAACTTGCTTGGCCATCCTAGCCATTTCACTAGGTATTGCTTATTTCTACCCTGCCCTTTTGTAGCTAGAATTTTTTCAATCCTGTACACCTGGTCCTCGGCAATGATAATCTTTTGTAATTCTTCAGGATAAAAGCTGCCAACCACAGCTTCACCATCATAATCTTTCAGCAGAAACACCGGCCTATCTGCTTTTTTGATAACCTGGTCCACAATGAATATCTCTGTGGTAAAATTCTGTTCATAGCCCTTAGCAAATACTCCCTTGCTTTTAGAAATCCTCACATGGTCTCCTTTTCTGAGCATCGGCGCTTCCTCTTTTCTTTTGACAGGGGACCCATAAACTGTTTTCCATACTGCTAGATCATTGGACTCATTGACATCAACAGGCCTTGTTTTGATAGTACGGTGAAAACTATGATTATAACTTTTTATAAACAACGGGAGGGCATCAATATAGGTGAAGGTATTATTAGCTGTGAAATACCTCCACATTTTTGTTTTTAAAATTCTATTAAACCGCTCCACAACCCCAGCCTTAACTTCATTATTGGTGACAAAATGATATACTCCATGTTGTTTTAAAAGGCTACTTACAGGCTTGTTTAAGAACTCGAGGCCACGATCAGTCTGTAACTTTCCAGGTTTTCTTTCTGTAAAAATAGTATTAAAGGCTCTTGACACTTCTCTACCTGACTTATCCTTCAGAGCCACAGCCCAGGCATATTTTGAAAAGATATCTATCACTGTTAAAATGTACTTGTAACCCCGGTTATACTTAGAAAATTGCTGCATGTCAACTAAATCAGCCTGCCATTGAGAATCCACTTTAGATACAATAGTCTTGTTTCTTTTAAAATGGACCCTGGCTGGCCTATGTAGTGTATAACTGTCCTGTTTGGAAAGCCATCCAGCAACATCCCCTTTCCGGATGGTTTTGCTCTGTTTTTTGGCCTCTAGAAAGAGGGGATAAACACCCCCAAAGCTCCCAACTTCTTCAGGGGCATAATATATTTTCTTTAGGATTTTTTCATGTTCTGACATTTTGTCAGTTTATGTAAATATGAACACACAGGTATAGAACAAGCCATTTTTATTGCAAATAACATGGAGCACATCTATTCCTCAGGCTTGATGGAAATACATGAAATACATGATATGTTTACATTCTGTGAGTTTCCGATCTGAAGATTCTTCACATCACTTTCAGGCACACCCGCCTCCTGTTGGCAAAAACATTTAAAACACCTTTTAGTTAAAAAATAAAGCTATCCCCACAGCTCACCCCCACCTCTCTGTCTCCCTTTTAAAAATAACCCCCGCTCAATATGAAGCCTCTTACCGGTAAGCTCTCGTAACCCTCATCTGCCATTTCAGAGTTGTCCACCAAGGCATCAAGAAGTGGCTGGTTAGCAGACCCAGCTGAGTCAGGCTCTCCCACGGCCCTCTCAATCTTCTGAGGGTCTGTTGTAGAAAACACACTGCCATCTATCTCTTCCAGATCAGAAATCAGGGATTTTTCCATCTTCGGGAAAAGCGCTTTCAGATCACAGCCACAATCGCACTCTAGGTCAGAATCATTATCAGGGTCGTCTATACTCCATTCCACCGAGTACTTGGTTTTAACCCCGGGGCCTTGGTCTGCTGAAAAACCAACTACAGGTAAATCCTCCACTGAAGCCTCTTTCTCAGCAGCACTGGATTTCGGGTCTGCAGGAGTTAGTGAGGGAAAAGAAAATCTACGGGGCCTCATAGATTCTTTGTATGATGCCTTCTTTTTAGGCCGTTTTTTTATTGCTGCAGAGGGTCTGGAAAAGCTCACAGAGCTCGGAGTAGTAGTGGCTGACTCCATGTTGCCTTCTCTGAATATGTCCGGGCTTGCCCAAAGACTTCCTGCACAAAGTGGAGCCCAACCCACAGAAAGGGCATGGGGGAATGGCCCCTGCGGGGCCATTCCCACCCACCATGACAGCCCCAGCCAATCAGGAAGGTTCCTGAAAAAAACCCTCCGATTGGCTCTTTCAAACCCTCAGGGTCACATGACTCCTACAGATGCCCCACCTACAGGCAGAGATTCCAGCTAGGGCGGGACTTCCGGCAGGAGGCAGGATATCCGGGGAGGGCGGGACTTCCGGCAGGGGGCCGGATATCCGGGGAGGGCGGGACTTCCGGCAGGAGGCCGGATATCCGGGGAGGGCGGGACTTCCGGTTAAGGCGGGACTTCCGGGGCGGGGCACCTGTCAGTGGGCGGGGCTTATGAGTTTGACGAGAGGTGCCACCCTATACTACTTATGTTAGTAATATATATATCAAAATTTAACAATGCCAAAGGAGATTAATCTTTGAAGGCCTGTATCACAAGGGACCTCCTGCCTATGCCTTGAGGTTACCTTTTACCTCAGAAACATTTGAAGACCTCTCATCAATGACACCTGCCCAGTATCCACCTGTTAATTTACTTTCCCTAAATTTATAAGGGCTAGGGTCCCCAGTGTCTTCATCTTATAAGTTTAATATCTTTGGTAGTATGTTTTATGTGCCTCTATGGCTGTGAATTCACTCAGGCCGAGGCTTCTTTGATAACAAATAAACCTTAGCTTTATTTAATATCGTGTATCAAGAATGTAGTTTATGTAGAATAGTTTCAAAGGTTACAATAATTCAACAGTGGCAGGCAATTCCCCACTCAATTTCTCTTCCCTGAACTTCCCTGAACAGAACTCTGATTTAACTCTTCTGCATGACTTTCTACTCCGACCAGTGGAGCTCTGAACTGAACTAACTGAACTGAACCATTAGCAGTCACTCAATCCTCCCTTTTATGTCTACTTCTTCCAAAAGCAGCACCTCCCCCACAGGCAGCCCGAACCAAGATTGGCTGTTGGGAAATCAAGTCTGTCCAGTGACTCTGTCACAGCTTGTGTGTTCATAGATGCTTATTTAGAGATGTATAGTGCCTCAGCAAATGAGATCATATTCTTTGATGGGTAGATGATTATGGATATGATAACAGGAACAGACTTCTGTACCTATGAAAACCTTTATGACATGTCTGTATAATGCCTTAACAGACACTATGGAAAGTATGAAAGAACATCATGATGATGATGATGATGATGATGATGGATATATGAATGAATTATACTGTTTAAGATGGCAATATTCATATATCTGTTAACTATTAAAAAGTCTGTTAAAAGTCCAAAACACACTTCAGAAATAATCCAGTTTGAAACCATTTTAACTGCCCTGGCTCAGTGCTAGGGAATCCTGAGAATTGTAGTTTGTTGTGGCACCAGAACTGTCTGGCAGAGAAGGCTAAATGTCTACAGTTCCCAGAATTCCCTAGCATTGAGCCAGGACAGTTAAAGCAGTCTCAAACTGGATTATTTCTACAATGTGTTTTGGACCAAATAGATGCGGAGAGATGGAAGTCCAGTCCTTATGAATGTATGACATCTTAATGGCCATATGATGCAATGTAATGAATGTATGCTGCCTTATATGCAATGTAATGAAACCTTGCATCCAGACATTGATATATCTGTGTTTCTCCCCAAGGGAAATGCATATGTTTGCATATTGTATACAGCCCATTCTCCATATCAGCAGACTTGCCATCCATGGATTTAATCATCCTCAAACAGCAATCCCCCATTTTTTAAAATGGTGCCATGTGTCATGCCACCATTAAAAAAAACAGGACCTGAGCATACGTGGATTTTGGTATCCACAGGGGGTGAGGGTGGGGGGCAGGGAATGGATCATCTGTGAATACAGAGATGTGACTGTATAATAAATAGCCTGATCATTTTTCTATAAAAATATCCTGAGATTCCATTATTTAAGAATGCTTAAGAGGAGTGTTGTTATTACATCAGCCTGTCTGGTTCAACCAACATCACAAATTAGACAGAAGGTAATAATGGAACCCCAGGTAGAATCCAGATTATCTGACAAGTGGCAAGGAAGCTCAATCCCTCAGTTTCAAGAGGCAGGAGTGGGGTACCACACCTATTTCTGTGTATTAGAAGTAATAAGATAATGAGCTGTTGGGAGAGGGTGAAAGAATGGAATGATGGAGTAAGCTGTGATTAGCGAATATCTGAGGGGATTTGAATAATGTTGGTGAATGACAGTTGGCATGGCAGCTGATGTAGTGGCTGAATGCATGGGCTGAAAGGCCCGTGTTTCCTTCGGACTTGTGTTTTCCTGTATGGACAATGCAGGTCAATAGCCTCTGGCCAGGATCAACCAGTCTGGATTATCTTGACTGATCCAGGGCCAAAAGGCTGTTGTTCGAGTCTAAAAAGGCGTATTGTCTGCAGCAGTTTCCTGGAAATTCAGCTGCAACAGCTGGCAGGCCATACAGCCAGGCACCCTCTTACCTGCTGCTGCCATTGCATTCTGTTTAAAGGCCCCAGTCAGTCTGTGATAGTGGAATGGGATGCCTGGCTGCATAGGTGAATCCAGGTGCTCATTTCCACCCTTATGAGCTGCAGTGGGGGGTCTCCCCAGGAGATGCAATAACAGCAGCAGATAAGAAGATAAGCAGATAACAGCACCCTTGTGGGCATACAGCAGAGGCTCCACAGTGTAATAGCAGGCAGGCATGTGAACTGCCCATCGGTGTGGCAGCTTGGGGATGGAACTGGATCAGAACCACTGGCGGGATACCATGGGTTTGGCCCTTGGTATCCTGCCCATGTGTATGGGCCCATAGTCAGTCTTGTTGGAGTTAGGATGGTTAGGTAGAGAGAAGAAAGGAGTGAGTGGAGAGAAAATTAGAGTTAAGATAATCAGTCAGAAGCTTATCACACCACTAAAACAAATCTTCTTACCTCTCCTGACTTCAATCTTAGTGGCATCTGGATACTATCACAGAGATTTTGCCTCCAAATCCACTGCCTGCATCCAGCCCGGGTCCAGCCTGGGTCCCAGAGGCACTCAGCATGCCTCTTTTCTAAACTGGGAGTTTTCTGATTTAAGAAAATGGCCACTGGAGCACCCCTGGGACTTGGGCTGAATGCAGGCAGCAGATTTGGCAGCAAAATCCCTGTGATAATATCCAGATGCCACCTGAATTAAGATTGAATTCAGGAGAGGTAAGAAGGTTTATTTAGTGGTTCGACAAGTCAGGCTTAGAAACGAATGAGTGGTATTTAAGAGTCTGTATTAACTAGGAGTGAAGTGTGTGAGTGAGTGTGAGCTGCATTCTAAATGTATTAAATAATCTGTTTTGTTAAGGTCAACTTCTGTTAATAAACTATTGGTTTTGTAACATTTTGTATTATAAAGCTTGGATTCAGACACAGTGTCTGTGGTGGCAAAAATGTATAAAGAGGGGTGGTGTCTTGTGCCTTCAGGGCATCTAGGAGGTCCCCACAGTTGGTGGCCATAGCAGTAGGACAGGAAGAGGTCCTTACATTGGTGGCAAAGTTGGGGACCAGGGGGAGCCCTCACTCCAGACAGAAGTCTTCACATTTGATGGCAGTGGAGGTTTAGGCCAAGTTTCCCACTTAGTGTAAAAGCACTGAGCTAAGTGGTAAACCCCCACAGACTTCTGGACTTGGCTCAGGTTTTGTATCTGGAAATGACTCTTTCCAATGATGACCTCTAAGGATAGGATAGAGAATTGTACCTGTCATCTCCAAACTCCCTGTTAACTGTGACATTGTTACCATCAATATCACTAAGCAGAATGACGTGCTACAGATTTTCCCCTCTGCAGTACAGGGTCTTCTCAGGACAGCTCATCAAACTTACAGATGCTTTGCTGGTTGCAAGTAAACAGGAACAAGGTCTTGCTTGTTAAAATGGAGAGGTGGCTTGAATATTAAATGGTTCATCTGAAACACCATTGCTAAATAATACTTATCTTTGATTCGCTAAATAATTACTTTTCCTACAGTGCAAAAATGAAAAATAGCAGTTAAAAAAAGGACGAGAGGAGGAATCTGATTTAATCCTTCGTGCCTACATGTAGTTTAGATCAAGATATCACTTCTAACAGCTGTGTCCCCCTAATGTAACACCAGCTCAGAGGGGCATGTGCCATTTTATGAATCATAAACTAAATCATGTCTTGCAATATCACAGATGTTCTCTTGAGATTTCTCAGTATGCTATGTGGAAGGATGAAAGAATACAACTGGAGATTAGTAGGAATGTTAATGCTATTCAGCAAGCTGAATATGACCTAAAATATTAATGGCACCAACAGACAGTTCAAGCATGACTGCTAATGCTATTCTCAGTTAGGAATTCTCTTGATCAAAATACTGCTTCGTACTTTGCCTAGACTGGTATTTGCTACAGTAAAGTGTGAAGGGGAGACTAATATCTTCTCCAAACATGCATTGCACATATATGAAGGAAGTATAGCAAGTTGTAGCTCTACACATCCCCATGGAAATCCCTAGCTATTTGGAGATTATATCCAACCTGCTCCTCAAATTTAGCACATTTAGATGGCAAACAGTAGCATGTATCTGATTGCTGTTCACCGCCCGGATTGACTTGCCACAGGGCGGTATACAAATAAATTATTATTATTATTATTATTATTATTATTATTATTATTATTATTATATGTTCTGAATTCAATATTTAATTTAATATTCATTTAAGGCATTTGTTTATTACCTTCCAACTCACCAGGGCCCCTGAGGTGATACACAATAGATAAAACTACTTAAAACATTACATACATAACTCAAACTGTTTTAAAATATCACAAAACTCCTCTTTAAAATAAAATAAAAACAGTTCAAATACAGATAGAGCAGAAACCTTAATTTTAAGAACCAAAAGCCTAGAGAAATAGTAGCTGTCAGTGGAAGGAGGAGATAGAAGACCTCCTTTGACTATTTCAGTTTTCTCATTGTCTAGGATGAATTCTTGTAGATCTTCCATGCTCATTATTTTTGTTTTCTACCTTGGCACTTTCCTCCATGACCCTCTTCAGTAGTTGCTCCAAGTATTTGTTGCTTTCTGCTAGTAATATTGTGTCATCCGCGTATCTTTTAATTTTCCTTCTTCCAATCTTCACATCATCCACTAGTATAACCTGATTGGGTGTAAAAGATCAACTGAGCAGCTTAGATGGCAAACAGTTTTATAGAAGATGAGGTAGTTGTCCAAAACACACTGCAGAAATAATCCAGTTTGAGACCACTTTAGCTGTCTTGGCTCAATGCTAGGGGATTCTGGAAACTGAGCTTGAGCAACTGCTGCTCTATCCAGCAGAGATAGCTGGAGTTTGGACTAATCCTTTAATTTCTGCTTAAAGTGGGTAAACATTTATTAATTGATTTACTTTTCTGGTGATTATAACACCCCAGTATTTAAATCCAGAGAAGCAAATTTGAAATCCATAAGATTTGTGAATTCTTTTTTGAGTTTCCAAGGGCATGTGTAAATCCAGAAGTTTGGATATATTAAAATTAATTTGTAGGCTGGCAAAAATCTGAAATGTATCTGGAATGTCTTTTAAATGTGGCAAGTTATCAATAGCATTTATAATGAAGAAGAGCATATCACCAGCCAACTTTTCATATGCCCCAAACATTGCCAAATTAACTATAAAAAAGTTATACTTGTGACTTTTATGGAGAATAATAAATGCTACTGAAATATATATTAGAGGTTATGCATACTGATGATACCTTCATTTCTACTGATTGTCATCACCAAATGCAGAGGGCAATTTCATTTCTTACTATAATAAAGTCCTTCATTAAATGTTTAACTAATGTTCATGGAAGTAAAGGCCAAAGTTCAATTGTTATTCCAAATTAAAGTACACCTACCTAATCAGTGGGAACTTGGTAAATCAACATTTGTGTAAGTTCAAGTCATTCAATGAGTCTACTCTACTTGGAAGTTGCAATTGGATTTAAGCCTTTAGATGTCTGGTCTGCCATAGTTTACCAGGCCTCAAATCTGTAAACAGCCTGAGTGGCTATGTATAAGTGCTGAACTTGTGCAGAGCTACATGTTGTGTTCCACTACAATTTATTGCCATACTGCTGAATCTGGAGACAGCATATAGTCATAACAAGTACTAGTGTTTTTTTGTTGTTGTTTTAACTGAATTGAATTTACTGAATGAGAACGGATCTCATTTTGAAGTCATCTATAGTCATATTGTCTTTTTGTCCTTCAAGTAAGTTTTCAAATGAAGGATCCCGAATACTGAATGACAAATAATAAATTCATTGTTGAGCAAATATCAATGTTTGATAACATGTACTGATATAGAATACCAAGCACTGAATACTCAGAAAATGTTAAATACCGTACAGGAATTTGCAAAGGATGATTTTGTGTATGACTTAAGGGACAAATTTGTCTTGGTTGCAATGAAGGGTCAAAAGACAAGTGGGAGCGATCACTGCTGGATGGATTTGCACCACTAATGTTGAAGTGAAATGTGTTTCTGTGTGACCTTTAGAAACTACATGTATCTATAGAGTCAGTGAATCTGTGTATTCAGATAGAAAGCAGACAGACAGACAGACAGACAGACAAATAGGCTGGAAGTCTGCTGAGGTCATTGAAGAAATGGGCTGTAGTCTTCCAAAGCTTACACTGATACAAACTGATTATTCTTAAAAGATTTCACAAGATTCTTTTCCCCTTCCTCTCCTCTTCTTCCTGTACTACTTATTCATGTGCATCAGCAACTTACTTAAACTTGCTTGTTAAAATAATCACCTGTAATTTACAGATGCAAAAACAAGCTCAATGTTCTGTTCCCCCTGCCCTGTGCTTCTCAAATATTTTCAGTGCACAGCAGATCTGTCTCTCTTTCTGCCTCTCTTTCTCTCCTGGGGAGAAACAAGAAGATGGTGTGTGTGTGTGTGTGTGTGTGAGAAAAAGTTATTTTTGTGCATTTTAATTAGAGTAATCTGTAACAATTATAGTAGCTGTCTGTGTGCCATTCTCTTTTTGCTGTAGCTGTGTGGTGTTCTTAATTGCAGTCTCAACAGAGAGCCATTCTTTTAGAAGCACACATTCTGTTCTTGAACAACTTAATTACAGATCATAAAATCACTTGGAAGAAGATGTCAACCTTTGATATTAATAGGAATCAACATTATGTTCTTCTCCAGACCACCAGAAATCTATGGAACCTTCTGACTTGGATAAATGGCTGCCGGAGCACATTTTCGAATGCACATTGGAGCAGGGATCTACTCTGAAGTCGGATTCCACTGCAAAAGCTGTGCGATAAGACATGGCTACAGTGCGAATTAGAGTTAAATTCAGGAGAGGTAAGGAATATTATTTAAGGCATGCAATAATCCCCTTAAAGGCAATATGAGCTAGACATGTGCACTGGATTTGGACAAATCCCAACAAGCTAAATTGGACCCATTTAGATAAGTTCTGGTGTTGCCTAACTCAAAGTAGGCTTCCTTACAAAGCAACTAGTTATGAACATGGAGCAGGAATGAAGCTCCATGAAGCAGAATTCAAGACCTGGAAAGACAAGTAAAAAGATAGAGAGAAAAGGGGGGGGGGGGAAACTATGTTATTTTTGGTGTGTGTGTGTGTGTGTGAACATTTTCAGGGCAAGGAAGAGGCATGAAGGAGCAAGGTCACCCCGCAGCCCCACAGCGTGTTATTTGAACTCATTGGATGGTCTCTGTGAATCGGGTATATGCTTTCTATAATAATATTAAAAGTGTTAACAAAGAATGGTTACACCACTCACCAGAATTTCTGTCTATGCATGGTGGGTATCAGATCTGAAGGGAGGACCCTCCAGTATCCATAGAGACATTTCATATGGATAGTGGAGGCTGTCTGCATCAGATTTTCATCCTCCATGCATAGAAGGGTGATAGAACCAGAGTCAGAGGAGACAAGCCTAAAATACGAACTTCTTCATATCTTGAGAAAGCTTGCTTCATTAATGCCAGAATGGGGCTTAAGACATATTCAATTCAACTAAATATTTAAGTTCTATTCAATGCCAACATGGAGTTCACTATACACTTACACAAAGCTGTACTGTTCAAAATTTGCATTTCTTAGAAATTAATGTTTTGTCTTCAAACCAGAATTGTAGATGAACAACATGGGATCAGAAAAAATCATGAAAGTCTTCAAAGATAGTTATCTTTAAGCCACAAGCTTGGGATAGCCCCTTGCTCTCAACAGATGGAGTGTTCTACAGTGTAAACAAAGGATCTTGCCAGCTTTATGAAGGCTGGAATGTACACTAGTAGCAGGGACATCTGCTTTCCTATTTGCCTTTGCTTTTAATGGCAAGTACTATTCTCTCCTTAATGGGATTTGGACACTGAGATCAGAACAGTTAATAACAGTGAAGCACCATGGAACCTGACCCAAAGTATGCTGCAACCATTGAGGTACTGAGATTCAACTAAATATATTAGTTGGAACCCGATCCAAAGTATGCTGCAACCAGCACAGAGCTTTGGTTTATGCCCTCTTTCTACCGGGTACTTCAGCTGTGATTGCCTCTCACTGATCTTCCTTAAAAAGTATAACATGTTCAGCCATTGGTTGGTATGAAACATGAAGAGAAATATTACAGATCAAAGAAGCAGAAGGCATTTTAAAGACATCATTAGGAAGGAGACAGTTGGCTTGTTGAGAGCACACTAAAACACAATGGAGTACATGAAGGAAAAATACACTAGCAGTATCACAATGCTGCTGACTGCCAATTTCTTACAGATTTCTCCCACCCTCAAGGGATCCTTCCATCACATGCTACTCTCCCCTCCTTCCTTAATGACCCCTCTGATCTTTGGAAGGCTGTATAGCAGGGGTAGGCAACCTTTTTGAGCCGGGGGCCAGGTTGCTATCCCTCAGACAATTGGGGGGGCCGAAGCACCATCCATAAATAAATAAATAAATAAATTAAAATTAAAATTAAAATTAAAAAAATTAAAAAACATGCATGCATACTCTCTCAGCCCCAGAAAAGCAATGGCAAAATCCCTGTGGAGATTTTGCCAAGAAAACCCCAAGAACAATAACAACAATAATCAGTATCATCATGGCGGCGACGGCGGCAGGACTGGCCTGGGGCCGGTCCAAAGGCCTCAGGGGGCCACATCTGGCCCCCGGGCCTTAGGTTGCCTACCCCTGCTGTATAGGGTAGTTCTGATGAGAAAGCTATACTCAGGACAAGAGGCCACTGTTACAACAGAACATGGGGAAACAAAATGATTCCCAGTTGGCAAGAGGAACAGGCACTCTGGTTTGTGACACTATGGTTTGTTTAGCAGTTCTATCCCTCATTTTTCAACATTTGTTGTCAAAGAAGGTTACAATTATTTTAAGGGAGGGATGAGGAATCTTGGGCCCTCTCAATATTTTTAAACTTCAGCTCCCGTTAACCTAACAAATGGCAAAGAATTGTCAAAATTCTCTCAGATCCTGTCATAAGTAATGGCTTGTTGTTGTTTTGACTGCTGCTATTATTTTCTTTTTCATATTGATAATGCATATAATCTATAATAGTATATTTAGACATATCAAAGGTAATATCAACTGGGCCTGACATATAATTGAAACTTGATAGTTTAGCTGATGGGAATTGTAGTGTTTGTTCTGGGGAAAAATAATTGCCTGGCTAGGCAATGCACAGATGTGTGTAGAAGGAAACTGGTATTAAATTCCATCAAGGTCAATCTAAGGGAAAAATTGAAAGGGTCTAAAGTGAAAGTATCTCTCTGTGTGTGGGGTAAACCAGAAAGGGTGCAAGAGTGTTTCAGTTTATGAACAAATCAAGGTAAAGCCAGTTAATTTATAGGGTGGAGCATCGAAAATAATACTTGGGTCTGGGAATTATGTTAGTTCTGTTTGCAGAAGTCATATTATTAACTTCTTAGTTACTAAAATAATTTTGCTGTTGGAATACCAAAGAATGATTTACTGAACCTAAGGGAATTGAGTTATTTATTTATTTGTTTATTATTTGTTTCATTTGTATGCCACCTTTCTCCCAGAAGGGACCCAAGGTGGCTCACAGGTAAAAAGCACTTCAAACAACATGACAATAATAACATAAAACATTTAAAATAATCTAAAAACTATGTAAAAATACAGAAAAATATACAAAAGGTAAAAGGCATGACCAAAATACATACCCTTCACAAAAGCCACCCTAGCATGAATTATGGGTGTTGGTCTACAATATCTGGCTAAAAGTATATGTTTCTGAGATGCCTCATATATGTTACAGGTTCAGTGTAACAACCAACGAAAAATAATGGACCAACAAAACAATTCCCTTCTGTGAGACAGCAGCTAGCTTTATGGATGTTATGTGATTGGCCCTAGCCATAGAAACAACGGGCAGTTCCACCAGTATAGGCTATTTTAAAAAGAGGCAGGAAATTGGTTTGACTGGTTGCATGACTGGAAGAGACTGGTAGGTAGTGCTATTCAAATTTTGATAAAATGGCTTTATTATTTGCTTAATTGCTATATTGGCATTATATGAAAATATTAATATATGCCTTGGATGTGGAAAATTATGCATAAAAAACCCTTCAAAACAGCCAAAAAAAACCCAAACAAACAACAACCTTAAGACAACAAGTTTTTAATGATATCTTGAATAAATTAGTTAAGATGCAGGTGGACTGGGTTTCAGTTCTTTGAACTGAAAGTGGGAAATGTGAAGAGGATCCTAAAATGTGAAGTCAGGGTAACCTTTCCCCTTTAAGGGCCGAGGGACTTCAGCTCCCAGAAGCCTCAGCCATGTTGGCCAATAGCTCCTGGGATTCTGGGAGCTGAAGTCCCTCGGCCCTTAAAGGGGAAAGGTTGCCTACCCCTGTGTGAAGTTGAAGGCTTTCACAGCCAGCATCTATAGTTTTTTGTGGGGGTTTTTTGGGCTATGAGGCTATGTTTTGGAAGAGTTTATTCCTGACATTTCATCAGTGGCTGTTGCTGGCATCTTCAGAGTATGCTGGCATGGAAATGGGGTATATATACTGTTGGTTGAGAGGAAGCAATTAACATTGCTTGGTAATCCCTATGTCGACATGTCCACAGCTGCATGGTATGCAGTAAACTCCTACAGCTGTGAGAGGGTCATAAAATGGTTTTGCATATGCAATCTCCCAAATGCTTGCATCTATGTTATTTGTGTATTTCCCAGAGTGCTCGGGAATTTCTTCCAAAAGAGCAAGCTGACACTGTGAAGGTTGCATAGTATATTTTGTCCCCTAAGATGCCAAGAAACTGGGGGACTAGCTTCTTTTGCTCAGTTAGATTACTACACACAACTTTAAAACCTGCAATAACAGTTGGGAAAAAAACACCTTTGGCAATATTTCTCACATGATGACATCTCTGAATTGTAGTTGCTGTGTCTCCAAAGTGTGGTTAGAACATCCCTTTTCATTGACAGGGAAACCCATCAATATGCTCATGATCATACAAGTCCTCAGGTACAAAATGTCATGGCTGCAGCTGTTGCAATATTAGCAGTCACAGGTATCAGTGTCTTCTTCTTGCTTCCTGTTATCCCTCCCCCTCATCATTTGACTGGGTTCTTTTTTAAAAAAATCTTTTTTTATAACTTAAATCACAGTAGCAGAATTATGGAATTGTGTGAAAAATAAAAATAAAAATAAACCACAAAGGCCTGCTAGATAGGGCATAAGGCATGGAGGTGCGGTAAAGGGGGAGTGGAGAAGAGAGCACAATGGCAGTAGCAGCCCCAGTCATGTGATTGACAAGACATGTGATAATGGCTGCTCTGAAACTGATACATTTCCATTTTTATTAACTGACACAATTGCAGCAAGAATGGTGATGATGTCCTTAGTCGCAAATGTGCTACAAGATCCTTTTGCTTACAACAGGCTATATGACCAACTGATGCCTACAAGTTTTGACTTCTATTGAGTTTGTTAGTTTCATAAAATTTTCTCAGCTCCTGTGCTTTGCAGTAGTGATTTGGCAATCTTGGCAAACTAGTTTGTGTTTCAGAGCTCCCATTCTCTCCAAATTCTGATCTGTCAAGGTGGGAGAAATAAATAAATTTCTTTCTATAAATAAAGTTGGATCCTTGATTCACCAAACCTGGTCTTCTAGTTTCCCCTAGAGTTACAAGGGAAAGAAAGTCTCCTTCAATCTCTATCTTAATGGATGGCAGTGTGGACAATATTATGGATTCCTTGGTAATGTCTCATTAAATTTCCTATAGTGGGATGTCCATGGCATTTGCCCTTCAAAACTACCTGAAAAATACATGTAGTTCAAAATGAATTCACTTAAGCAGTACAATAAGGATGAACAGAAGCTTTCTATTTCTTCCTCTAGATAAGACCAAGAAACTGATTGACAGCTTCAGAATTCAGCAGCAGGAGTAAGAGGTAAACTGAGAAAAGGATTTCTCAGCTTGTCAACAAGAATAAATTCCTACCAACAAGGAGAAATTTTACATGCAGCTGTGCTTCCATCCCACATTGATCTGTGTTGGATGAATAATGTCCCACTCAGGTTTAAAGAGGAAAGCAAACAATCTGTGATGTTTGCATATGCAAGGAGACAAGGAGCAAAGCAAAATGCACACAATTTTGGGAAGGAAATGCAGCACGTAGAAAGGTTTCAGCAGACAAAGACTGATCAAAACATCCTTTAGTGGAATTACTAAAAATATGCATGGCAAATATATTCAAATTCTGAGTAAGGATGCATTCTGCCAAGGACACCTATTGTGAAATGTTAGGCCTATAATTGGATTAGCAAACAAACTTGTGTTGATTCTTCCATGATGCCATTTGGATAATACGGATCCACACTTGGAGAATGAATTCACTTATTAATTTATATGAGATTTAGGCTTTTGCATAGGGTGTTTTGCATATTTCATCTTGACAAATTCAGGTTACCTCCAAACGTGGACTCCTTGACATGCATACTATTATGGCTACACTTATTATTTTCCACATTCACTCTATAAGTGTGCATCAACTGCCTGCCTGCCTGATTTAAAAGTCTATATGATATCCTTCTGATGCTCATACATATTGGGTGGCTAACAGTAGTTAAAACTAATAATAAAATACAAAATTCCAAACACCATACAGCAGCACTAAAAATAGACTGGAGCTAGAGGTAAAACATGGGATAAATTTATGGAATGTGCTCCCCAGGTAAGCTCTCCTGGCACCAACTTTATAATTTATTTATTCATTTTATGAAGAGAAGATGTTTCTCTTTTCCTCAGTAGGGGATTAGTTCAATAGCCAAGTTTTGATTATTTTTGTTTTTCACTCTTATGTTGGATGCAGGATGGTTTTATATATTATATATTTGTAAAGTTTTATACATTAGTTGTTTTACTGAGATCATTATTTTTGCAAGTTGTATGGTTTTTAATGAAAATCTTAATATACACTGATGTTCATGTTTTTACCCTTTTGTAAATCATATTGGCACTGAATCTGGTATGGGAAATTATTAATATCTTTAATAATTAAACTGCTTTGTTTTATTCAGCACAGCTTTAAAAATGATGGGGGAAAGATGCTTGAAAAAGCAACAAGGATTTACAAAAGTTAGCCTTCTTTTTAACTGCTTGCTAAAGATCTTGGTCTGACAGATGGAAGAAGGATAGATCTTAGGAATCTGCTTTATACCATGGTCCAAAACACACTGCAGAAATAATCCAGTTTGAGACTGCCTTAACTGCCCGGGCTCAATGCTAGGGAATTCTGGGATCTGTAATTTTGTGAGACATTTAGTCTTCTCTATCAGGGAGATCTGGTGCCACAATAGACTACAATCTCCAGGATTCCCTAACACTGAGCTCGGGCAGTTAAAGCAGTCTCCAGCTGGATTATTTCTGCAGTGTTTTTTGGACTCATGTCTGGCTGCTAGCAAACCCACCCCCTGCCCCGAAAGCTTCTTCATCCCATCGTCCCATTTAGTTAATAGATGTTCCATTCCCTGTCAACATTTTCAGTGGCATCTGTATGTGTGTTCTCCACACATTTCAGATTCCCATGTCTATCCTTATAATTCCTAACCATCACCTGCACAACCTGAAGAAATGCATCCATATCAGGATGACCATGTGCCAAGATCATAATCTGAAGTCCCTTTTGTGTGTTCATACTATCAGAAATGGAGTGCAAACAGGGATCCTTCTCAGTGCTAGCATTCTCATTTATGGATCCCCTTTCCCTTGCTGCATGTTCAATCAGAAGCTTCCTTTTTCTTTCTTTCTTTTTTTTTTTTTTTTTTTTTTGGTACCAGGAAAATATCCTTTTGTTTTTCAGGGAGTTAAGGCCCAACCAGATTTTCCCTTCAGGTGGGTGTTTATTGATATCTCCTCCCCTCCGCCTTTGTTTTTTTAAATCCTATCTTGTTAGATTTATCATATTTCAAAATCTCCAGAAATAGTTTATACATTTTAAAAGTACGTAATTGAAGATAATAGACATTGAATTAAAATGAAAGATGCAGTAACGTTGTGTTTAACTATGTTTGATGTTTCAGCCTTTTAGTCAACAAAGCATCAACAAAAATAGCTGGAGTTAGTTTGCACCAATTTATTATCATTTGGTCATTCAGCATGGTTATAGTAGTTAGTGAGAAGACATCAGTTCAAATCCCACTCTCCCATCCTAAAGTTTTATTGGGTGGCCTTGTGTCAGTGACTATTTCTCAGTATCCTGATAGGATAAAATAGATACAGAAAAAATAACCATTAAAATGATTATTTAATACCCTTAAATATTATGATAACCAGCCCTTGGCAGCAGTTCATTAGGTGAAGAAAAGCCTTTCATATCATTGATTTTTATAGAATGTAATAGCAGCTTTGCTAGCCATTGTGAGTCACTGTGGATGACTTAATAATAATTATCAAACAGTGTGAGATGTGTTCAAATTTAGGAATGACAGTCTATACTGAAGCAGTTATGGCCCCAAAAATCTAATATTTGGAGTTGTTTCATCAATGACAACTCATATTATTTTGCACAGGACAGTCTCTGTATAGTGATTAATGTTGTAATGTATGCATGCTTTCTTTTCCTTCCTTGTTGACATGTATTGTCTTAGCACAAATGCTGTTTGCTTGTCAAAACTGGCAAATGAAGGTATTTGTCATTTGCAGACTGTGATCAGCCAAATACAATACAAATAGCATCCAGGATTAATTATTCTCCTTAACATTTATTTTGAATAAAATCATCCTAGAATGGAAACAATAATGTCCAAATTTATTTAATGGGCTCAAGTGTTCTTCTGTTCTATTTATTCATTTATTTATTCAAATGTATTTATATCCCATTTTTCTCCCATAGTGTCTGGCCCACTTATATACTCCAGGGCTGGTCCAAGACATTTGGCCAGTATCCAACTGGGTCCTTGTGCTGATGGAAGATGATTGTCAGCACATCTTGGGAGACAGTAGATCCCCTCCTCATGTAGCTTCTTCATTCTCAAAGCTGAAAACCCTCCAGAACAGTTTTAAGTAGCATAGAAGGCAGAGGAACAGGGTCAGAGAGAGAAAGTGTTTCTCATTTTGGACATAAGTGGAGAGTTATGCAAGGGAGGAAATCACCTCATCTTCTGATAGACTTTCTCCATCCACTGCAAGAGATGTACTGAATTCTTGTCTCCTGCCATCAAAGGACAAGATGGTATCTCCTCCATTTCACAGACAGAAAGCAGTTTCATTGGCAGTTGACCTCTTTACTCCATTACTGGTGACAGGATACTATCTCTATCATACTTGGAGACAGAAGGTTATTTTAGGAGATATATTAATGACCCCATGGCAGTGACATATTCTGCTCTTTCATCCAAGAGAGATAAATGGGTAGGGACCTCATGAGGAACAGTTGGAGGCTGCCAGCATTGCTACCCTTAAGCATCACTGCCTAAAAGAGTTGTGTCGTTCTGTCCAGCAGAGGTGGCCCATAATCTCAACAATTCTTAACAACAATCCAACAACGCCATTGCTGTTCTGGTGGTTTGTGGCTGAGGCTGTGAGATTGTGGCCATTGTTTTGAGCTGATGGCAGAGGAGAGTTGAAGCTACAGACTTGGGCTGCTAACACACTGCAGAAATAAAGCAGTTTGATACCAGTTCAACTGCCACAGTGCCATGCTATGGAATTCTGGGATTTGTAGTTTTGTGCGATATTTAGCCTTCCTTGTCAGAGATCTTCAGTGTCCCAACAAACTGCAAATCCCAGAAATCCGTAGCATTGCACCTTTGAAGTGGTATCAAACTGATTTATTTCTCCAGTGTGGCAGCAGCCTTAGTTATTCACATCTCATATCAATAATTATTACAGTAATTAAAGATGATAAAAATCCCAAGCCAACAAAGGCTTTAGAGGGAGAGAAGATCTCCTGGACCTATTTCCCTTCCCCACTATGATTCCCTTCTCTTTTTGTGTCTTGTCTTTTTAGATCAGGGGTAGGCAACCTTTCCCCTTTAAAGGCCAAGGGACTTCAGCTCCCAGAATCCCAGGAGCTATTGGCCAACATGGGACTATTGGCCAACATGGCTGAGGCTTCTGGGAGCTGAAGTCCCTCGGCCCTTAAAGGGGAAAGGTTGCCTACCCCTGTTTTAGATTGTAAGCCTGAGGCCAGGGAAATGTCTAATTAACCATTTGTAAGCTGCTCTGATATAGCCTTTTGGCTGAAGAGTGGGGTATAAATACTTCATCATAAAGGTGACCATAATTGTATGCAGCCTCTCATATGTATTGATGCATAGGACTATATGCCCAGATAGATGATGTGGTATATGTAGATGTAATCCCCCGTTTATTATGGTGTTCATCAAGACCTTTTAAATGTCTTTTTTTTTAAAAAAAAAATCACAAAACACACATACATACATACCATACACAAATCACAAAACATAAAAAAACCTATGGCAGTGCAAACAAAAACACCATTCCTCCAATCACCATTGCAAATACAATCTAGAATTGGCCTCCCAATCTCTAAGCCAAATACATAAGTATACATCTCATGTTTTATTTATTTATTTATTTATTTACCTCTAACTCACCTTTTCCACAAAATTGAGATTCAAGGTGGCGACTCAAGCAGAAGATTGTACTGCTTCATTTTCACTTTATGTATACATTTCTGGCTAACAAAGAAACTAGCTACAGTTCAGCATTTAAATCCCACAAATATATTAAATCTTTCAGAAAGTTGTTTTTAAACATGGATGTGTATCCAGCACCACTAGCTGCTAACAGTGATAGGTTTCTTACAATAGGTATGTTATCACATTTTCCTAGTGCTTCAGAATATTCAAGATATTTCATACTCAGTTGTCAGAGGATTCCATAGACATAAGGAGCCCTGGTGGCACAGTGGTTAAATGCCAGTACTGCAGCCACAAGGTTGTGAGATCAATCCCAGAGTTCCAAGGTTGACTCAGCTTTCCATCCTTTCTTAGGTTGGTAAAATGAGTACCCAGCTTATTGGGGGCAATTGGCTTACACATTGTAAACTGTTTAAGAGTGCCAAGTTCACTGATAAGTGGTATAGAAATGTAAATGCCATTGCTATTTCTATATGTCAGTAATTAAAATATTCTTAAAATCTGATTAGTGGTTTCTTGTTACTAGCTCATGCAGATTATAGAAGGGGCATACGTATTTTAAGAAAGACCTTCCATAATCAAAGTTTAAAAACTATTTTAATTTTAATTTTTGTTTTGTTGGTAAGCTACCATGAACAAAATTGGAAGTTTCTTTCTGTTATTTGAGCATTCCATAAAGAAGCATTCAATAACAGCTATTCTAGAGCTTAGAAAGTTTCGTTTTTAAAACTACAGCATTCCAAATCCACAAAGGTGGTATATCTGAACAATTTTAACTGCATTTCAAGGATATGCACCAGAATATACATTCAAAGTAATCCTTAACAGAATTTTTTTTACTAACTGTATGCATATGTTTGTCTATACCAGGGGTAGGCAACCTTTCCCCTTTAAGGGCTGAGGGACTTCAGCTCCCAGAATCCCAGGAGCTATTGGCCAACATGGGACTATTGGCCAACATGGCTTGAGGCTTCTGGGAGCTGAAGTCCCTTGGCCCTTAAAGGGGAAAGGTTGCCTACCCCTGGTCTATACTGAGAGGCAAAAGTAGAGTCTTTGCAGTGAGGAAACGAAAAAAAAAATTTAACTGTAAAATTTTAATAATGTAATGTTTTTAGTTGTTTTAATTGTTTAATTGTTTTTCAAACTTTGTATTTTTAATGTTTTCTACTGTTTTAACTTGGACTATTTTAGATTTGTTAGCCTCCTTGAGTCCCTACGTTGGGAGGAAGATGGGATATAAATAAATGATGATGATGATGCTTGGAGCTTTTCAGTGGTATTATATCATCATCATCTATATTCCACCTTTTCCCCAAAACTCAAATTGGGTTATGAATTAAAGTGATTAAAATAAAATAAAAACATACAAAATAGTCAACATCAACAAAATCAAACTCTTAACCATATTAAATCAATTTAAAACAAACACTTAAAACAGTTAAAAGAGTACAATTTAAAACAATACAGGTCTTACAACCCTTTCCTTAAAAACTTTCATTTCTTTTTCTTTCTTTTATTTGTGAAAAAAAATTGTACAAACTTAAAACATTATATACATTCAAATTTGACAAAAATAACAAATAGCAAGATAAAAAGAAAATCATTATAGTAAATACATTCAATTTTAAACAAGTTATTCTGAATATATGTTACCACAGCCGTTTTATCATTCTTCAACTTCCTTGCCTTTCATATCCCCTTCATCCCTTTTCATTCATTTCCTTCCTAAATTCTCCTTCCAAATCCCCTGTACTCTCAATTCCTAACTCATCTACTTTTCAATCATCATCTCTCTCTCTCTCTCTCCCTCACCTCCTTTTTCACATCTCTTCTCATCTTCCTCTCACTTCCTCTTTTCCTCTCCTAACATCCTCTCACCTTCCTCCCCATTCTCTCACCTTCTTCAGCTTCTTCTCACCTTCTTCCCCCTTTACGTTCATACCTTTTCCCTACTTCTTTCTCCCATATATCCTTCCCCATCCCATTCCCTCCAGACTTTCTTCTTATCATTATTGGATTATTCCAGTATACTTCTTTGACATTCTTATCTATTTTGCATTTTTAAGAAAGTCATCATTCCTTCTTTACTATCTTATACCCTGACTCTAAAACTCAAGTCATATCAGATTCCCTTATCCATTTGAGTTAATATTTTAGCTTTAAACTTCATCTAATTCTTAGATGCTTAAATTAGTTGTTCTTTAGATATTCAATTCACATTACTCTTGATTATATGATGTCTTATTTTACCATCTTTAATTCTTACAAGTTTTGATGTTTCTTTATATTTTGACCTTATCAGTCTTGCAGTCTTATTTTAATATCTCTTAGCCTTATTTTGATTCACTTTCTTCAAGCATCTTCATCTATCTCCATCCTTGTTATCTCTCCCTTTCTTTGTATTAATCACTTTCACTATTTATTTCTTTTTCTTCTTAGTCCTTTTGCTATCAGAAATCAATCATAGCTAGTTTCCCCCATTCTTTCTCCAGGTTTCCCAATACTAATTCCCATTCCTTTTTATTTTTCTTCATGGACTTTAATCTTATAAGTTCATCCATCTCAATCACATCATAAAGCTTGGTTTCTTTTATACTTGGGGTATTTTTGGATTTCCATTGTTGTACCAATGTCATTCTTGCTGTAGTAAATAAGTAAAAGAGGATTTTACCAAAGTTTCTTTCTAAATCTTCTTCCCGCATATTTAGTAAATATAATTCCTGATATATTGGCAGTTTTGTCTGAAGGATAGTACTTATAACTTCATTCACATTTATCCAACATTTTTTAACTAATTTACACATCCAAAAACAATGATATAAAGTACATTTCCAACAGAGGTCATTTTTAGTTTTGTTGATTTTTGATATTTTTTCAGGTGTAAGATACCAATGAAAGAACAGTTTATAGTAATTTTCTCTGAGATTCTGAGACATAGTATGTTTCATTCCTTTAATCCATGTTTATTCCCATTTACTCAACTCTATCGGATGACCTACATTTTTAGCTCACTATATTCTTCCTATAGTTCCTATTTCAATAACATTACATAAAAATTTCTAATCCATTTTCTGTTGTCCATTATTATTATCTTCTCAAAATTGGATGTATTCTCGCTGAATCCTTGTAATTTTTTATCTATTTTACAAAGTTCTGAAATTTGTCTAAACAAAAACCAGTCCAATTTATATCCTTCACTGTTTAATTCCTCTTGAGTTTTCAAATTATATTTTCCTTCCTTCTCTTTTTTTTAAAGAGGTTTTCATAAGTTAGCCATTTTATCTCTTGGGATGTTTCTCTGTGCTGGGTCACCTCTTGAGATGAGTACCGGGGGGGAATTTTGGTATAATTCTAGATTTATATTTCCTTCATACTTGAAGCAATGCTTGTCTTACACAATGGGTAGTAAAGTCTTTGGGCCTTTGCAGACTGCCAGAAATAGTGCAAATTGAGTCCACTTTAAATTGAGGCACTGCCCTGGCTCAGTGCTAGGGAATTATGGGAACTGTAATTTATTGTGGCACCAGAGCTCTCTGACAGAGAAGGCTCAATGTCTTAGAAAAAAATACAATTCCCATGATTCCCTAGCACTGAGCCAGGGCAGTGCCTCAATTTAAAGTGGACTCAATTTGCACTATTTCTGGCAGTCTGCAAAGGCCCTTTTTTGGCCTTTAGCTTCTCATAACCTAAAAAAGCGTGCCAGCCAAAGTATATTCCATCTGCTTCTTGATCTACTAATTTATTATTTCCCAAAAGAATCCATTCCTTGATCCACATAAAACAGTATGCCTTGAAATATAGCTTCAAATTAGGTACTTCCAAGCAATCACACACACACCCAGCTCTTTTGCATCTTGCAATCTTTAACCTAATCCTTGGTCTTTTCTTTTGCCAAATAAAACTATTTATGTCCTTATGCCAAACGTTAAAGGGGTTATCTGTGAATATCACTGGGATCATTTGAAAGTGAAAAGGCATTTTTGGTAATAGTAACATTTTGACTGCTAAGATCCTCCCTAATAGTGATAACCATTTTTTATTCCATTTATTCATATCTTTTTGTTTTCATTCCATACTTTCTTATAATTTTCTTCAAACAAACCCATAGGATTTTTTTGAAATGGTTATCTCCAGATATTTCATTTTTGTTGGTATTGTTATACCCATTTTGTTACTTAATTCTCTCTCTTTTGTTTTAGTCATTTTTTTTTGCAAGAATTACTAACTTTTCTTTGTTTAATTTACAACCTGTTATTTTGCCAAATTCTACTAGAGTTTCAATCAGTCTGTCTGTGCTATCACAAGGGTTATCAAGAAAAATAACTAAGGGCCTTTACAGACTGCCAGAAATAGTGCAAATTGAGGCCACTTTAACTGCCCTGGCTCAATGCTAAGGAATCATGGGAACTGTAGTTTATTGTGGTACCAGAGCTCTCTGGCAGAGAAGGCTCAGTGTCCCAGAAAAAAAATACAATTCCCAGGATTCCCTAGCACTGAGCCAGGACAGTTAAAGTGGCCTCAATTTGCACTATTTCTGGCAGTCTGTAAAGGCCCTAAATCATTCATGAAGGCTCTTTTCTTGTAGCTATGTTTTTTATTTTAATTCCATGGATATACTCCTGATTTTTTATTTCTTTAATTAATCCTTCTATTACAACCAGAAATAAAAGAGCAGACAGTGGGCATCCTTGTCTTGTACCCTTTCTAATCCAAACAGTTTCAGTGCATTCCCCATAATAATAATTTTTGCTTTTTGTTCCTTATATATTTCTTCTATCCATCTAATAAATTTGTTACCTAATTCCATTTTTCCCCAGAATTTCAAACAGTGTTAACCAATTAACTGTATCGAAAGCTTTTACCAGATCCACCAATATTAACCCTAATTTTTTCTCATTGTGTCTCTCGTAGTATTTTAACACATCTAATGCCACTCTAAGATTTTCTCTTATCTGTCTCTGTGGTTGGAAAGCTCTTTGATCCTCATCTATCCATTGTCGTAGGTAATTTTTTAATCTATTAGCCAATATATTAATAAAGATTTTATAGGCAATATTTAAAAAAGATATTTTTTTTTGATTTGTTGCTAGTTTCCCTTCTTTCGGTATGACCACAATGTCTGCTTCTGTCCAGGATAGAGGTAATCCATCCAATATAGAATTCATTGTCTGCTGCAGTGGAGTGCAGAATTTATAGTATAGTGTAGTAAATCCATCAAGTCCCGGTGCTTTACCCTCTTTACATTTTTTAATTGCTCCCAACACTTCACTTCTGGGGATAGGTCTATTTAGGTTGTTAAGTTAGGGCCTTTGCAGACTGCTAGAAATAGTGCAAATTGAGTCCACTTTAAGGGTTAGGGTTAGGGAATCATGGGAACTGTATTTTATTGTGGCACCAGAGCTCTCTGACAGAGAAGGCTCAATGTCTCAGAAAAAAACAAACACAATTCCCATGATTCCCTAGCACTAACCCTAACCCTTAAACTGGACTCAATTTGCACTATTTCTGGCAGTCTGCAAAGGCCCTTAGTCTTCTTCTGGGGTTTTAAATTCTTGCTTATTCAAATATTGCCTTATTTTTTCTAAATCTACTGGTTGATTTTAGTATAGTGTTGAATAAAATTTATGAAGTATTTCTTTTATTTCCTTTTGTTGAGTTGCAATTTTATCTTTGTCTTTAATTTCGATTATAATTTTCTTCTCCTTTTCTTTTCTTAGGGCCTAAGCAGACTGCCAGAAATAGTGCACATTAAATTGAGGCACTGCCCTGGCTCAGTGCTAGAGAATCATGGGAACTGTAATTTATTGTGGCACCAGAGCTCTCTGACAGAGAAGGCTCAATGTCTCAGAAAAAAATACAATTCTCATGATTCCCTAGCACTGAGCCAGGGCAGTGCCTCAATTTAATGTGCACTATTTCTGGCAGTCTGCTTAGGCCTTTAGTCTTTCACCCAACCATCTACCAGCCTTATTTGTGTGTTCAAAATTCTTTTGTTTCAATACTTTTAATTTTTCTCCTATTTCTACTATATCTTTCCTATCCAGTTGTTTTTGCAATATTTTTATCTCATCTAAAATATTTTTATCTCCTGGTGTCTGAGTTCTTTCTCAGGACTGCTTTCCCAGTGTCCCATATAATACGCATCTTTACATCTTGAGTCATGTTTTCTTTGAAAAATAAGCTAATAGATTCTTTTGCCTTATTGATTATTTCTTGATCCTGTATTAACTCATCTTTTAGTCTCCATATAAAATTTTTCGGCTGGTCATATAGGGTCAAAGTGACTGGGTTGTGATCTGATATTTTTCAGGGTAAAATATCTATCGATTTAATAAATTTATTCAACAATTTAGAAATCCAAACCATGTCTGTTCTGAAGAGTGAATGGTGTCTAATTGAATAAAATGTAAAGTCTTTAGTGTCACTGTGTAAATATTTCCACATATTGTTCAATGTATAGCTGTCCACTAATTCAAAAAAGGATTTAGGTAATTTGCCTTGGCTTATTTTTATTTTAGCATCCAATTTTCTATCTAAATGGGTTAACTACTCCATTAAAGTCTCCCATTATTATTACCTTTTCATATTCATATTTTAAAATTTCTAATTGTAATTTCTGATAGAACACTTCTTTATTTTCTTGCAGGCTATAGATCCCTACAATCAATATAATTTCTCCATCCCAATTCACTTCAATTCATATAAAGTGGCCTGTGGGATCATTCAATATTTCTTTTGCTTTAATTTGTTTTTAATATATATTGTTACCCCTTTTTTCCACTTCTTAGACACTGAAATGAAAATCATTCCCCATTTTTTTTATGTCTGATAAATCTTTTCTCAGAGCTTTTGATGTGTATTTCCTGGATGCATACTATATGAAAATTACCCCTTTCAAGAAAGTGGAAAATTCTTTTTCTCTTTGAGGGTGAATTTAAACCTTTTACATTTAATGTTATTATTTTCATACTTGATTCAAATTCTAAATAAACAATTGGTGAAGAGAGATGAGGATGCTCGATTCAAACTGCTACTTATATAATAATTATTCTATATTCCCTTTTTCTTCTTCTAAACATTCATTTCCTCCTCCTCACACTATTGATTCTTTGCTTCCTTCTTCTCTCACCAAAATGTCTTCTTCATCTGTCAAATATTCTTTTGGTTCTTTATCTTTCCTTCTCCTTTCTCTTCCTTTGCTCTTCCTTTGCCCTAACCCTAACCCTAACCCTAAACAAAACTAGACAAAAGATCCTCTTGGCCCTTCCCATACTCCACCTTTTGGGTGTTAACCTTATGCTGATTGGATAATGCCTGTATGATGTGTATTAACCCAGCCTCTGATTCAGCCCCTAGCTGTGTGTGTCATCTCCCATGTGACCTGTCTCTAAGCAACCCATTGATGTCATTGTTTACCTTTTTGATATCTTGCTTTCCCATAACAAAATCTGTGTCTATGTGCTATATCTATGGGAAAGTTTCTGTTTACATCTGTAGAGCCATCTGGTGCTAGATTAAGTCCCTTTTACCACTTAAAACTTTCTCATGGAAAACTCCATACATCTTGTACATTTCCATCACTCTATATCCCATGCATAACTTGACAAATCATGCCTTATGAGGAGACATGTAGGGAGATGGGTATGGTTAGACTGGAGAAGAGAAGTTTGTGATATAATAGCTCTGTATAAGTATTTGAAGGGGTGTCATATTGAAGATGGAGCAAGCTTGTTTTCTGCTGCTCCAGAGAATAGGACCTGGAACAATGGATGCAAGCTACAGGAAAAGAGATTCCAACTCAACATTAGGAGGAATGAGTTGTTCAACAGTGGAACACACACACCAAGAGTGGTGGAGTCTCATTCTTTGGAAGTCTTTAAACAGAGGCTGGATGGTCATCTGTTGGGGGTGCTTTGATTGTGAGTTCCTGCATGGCAGGGGTTTGGACTGGATTGAAGTAGTCAATTGCCTGAAAATTGTATTTTAAAAATGACTGTCCATTATTGCCTATGATTTAGGGTCAGACTAAATAATCAACTGGGACTCTAGATGAGACTTTGGACATTCTTCTGTCTATTTGTTTCTCTTAGCTCTGTGCTCTGTATTGCATCAAGGTTGCATTGATAACACTGCAGACTCCCTGTACTGTAAACATTTTCTATGTAAGACTCCTATATTCTGAAAACAATGTCTGCTTAGCAAAAAGTGCTGAATATTGTGAAACTAATTGAACTAGAGCGGGAAAAGGGAGTGGTCTTCCTATATGCCTGTAAAATTGCTGTATAAAATTCTCATTTTGCTTAAATTGGAGCTCAGCATCTTTGGAAAGTTATTTCCTGTTGAGCCCACTAGCGTAATTTTCTTTTTTTCAGAATAAACTCCCTTTCCTTCAGTTCGTGGTGTCTCTCTGTCCCATTTTTCTGCTACAGGATGGCCCTTGTGGTCTCTTCCAAATCTATGATTCTATGCTATACACTCCACTTCAGGAAAAACACAGACATGTTCCTGTCTGGGCACATTGCTTTCATTCTATTCCATGTAAAGCATCATATGTTCATTACATTACAGTATATGGCAAATACGATGTTACACTTCATTGGAATGTTTATCTCTGCATCACTCTAACAGGCTTTTCTATCATTAATAGATAGAGCAGCATTACCATCTTAAACAATATAACATTTATTTATCCATTAAAGAATACACTCTCTTCTGTTGAGGAACTAGACGTCTCTAAATAGACATCCAAGGAATCAGCACCCTTGCTCATTACTATATTTTGCTATATCAAGCAGCATCCATTCCAATCAGAATGGGAGTTATATCTATTTAGCATAGCCTAGTTGAGAGTAAGGATTTTCTCTCTCTTACCAGTATGGTCTATTTTTTTCAGTATGTCTGGGCAGTTTATCAATTAGGAACAGCATAATTTGGAGTGGTACTGGATTTCAGCTCTGAAGCCACTACCATATTACTGTTGCCTTTACATCATAATGTAAATTTTTTCTGAAGCAAGCAATATCTCTTGAGCAAGCGTCATTCAATATAGGAGCAGAGCAGACCTAAAGGAGACAGGGGCTTAATCTACACTGCAGAATTAATACAGTTTGATACCACTTTAACTGCCATGGCTAAATGCTATGGAATTCTGGGATTTGTAGTTTTGTAAGCTATTTCACCTTCTCTGTCAGAGTGCTCTGGTGTCAAAATAAACTACAAAAGCCAGTATTCAATAGGATGGTGGGATGGTGCCATGACAGTTAAAGCAGTCTCAAATTGCATTAATTCTGCAGTATGGCAGCAGTTAAGGTTTATTCAGAGTGTGCTAATGGTGGGGGCCACATGTAAAGTAACCTCATCTAGATTCCAGACCCAGGCTTACTTGGACCTTTCCACATTGTTAGCCACTCATTTGTTTTGTTTAGTTTAGGCTTGATGTTGGACTTGTCCGATTATAGTCCTCTTTTTTGTGCTCTCTACTCTGTAGGCCTTCTAGCTGGGCCCTATTTGGGGTAGACCTTATCTAAGGGGGGAAGCACACCAGGGCGTCGGGGATGCCCTGGGACGGAGCGCCGTGGGACCGCAGCCTCTGCACTGCGGCGCTCCGGCGGCATCCCTGAAAGGAGCGCAAAAATAGCGCTCCTTTCAGAAATCAGGGAAAGTGCACCCTAAACGCGTAGGGCGCACTTTCCCTGACTTTTCCGCCGCAGTGTGTCCGGACGCTGCGGCGGGAGGTTGCCCTGGGAGCACTGGCCGTGTGGAGGGCTGGCTGCTCCGAGGGCAACCTCGGGAAGAGGAAGGGGCGCCGCTCGTGCGGCTGCCCCTCCTCTTCCCTGCCTCCAAGACGACTGTATTAGTCGTCTGCCAAGGCCCTAAGTGTCTCCTCTCCAAGACAGAAGCATAAAGTTAGGACAATATATTTTTTTCCACAATTGTATGGCATACCCTTCAACATTTCACAGATAAAAACTGGGACTCATGTGGCTAAGCAACATCAAAGTATAGTCAAGATGGCAAAAGTTAGTAATGAGGAAGATCACATGAGCTGAGCTTAAGCAGTTTATCCTTGCCTGAGTCTACTGGGAATTGCAAAATTCCTCTGCTCTCCCCTGTCCCTGCTGACTTCATTGAATGCAAACTACTTTTTCACTTTCAGCTCAGTTTGCAGCAATTGAAGTCAGCCAAAGGCAAAGGAGTAAAGTTGGAGGAGGAGAGAGAAATTGACATTTTAAAAACAGCTTAAAAAGTGGAGTGATAGTGGACTAATCAGGACTGTCACTGCCAAACGGGGATAGTTGGAGGGTATGATATGGCATACCAAAAAGTTTAAAGTTTTGTTCTCCAAAATTTACATAAACTACAGGGCCTTTACTCCTCTATGACAGATCTGCTGTGTGCTTTGACTCCAAGCAACAGAGCAGAGGTGCCAGGTTGTTTTTGAATCATTATTGTAAGAATGAGCAACTCCAATACCTTGTATAGAAGCTATTCACAAATGAAGAGGATTTTGTCACACACTGTTTGCTTGCTTTGTTTTTTTCAGGTCACCAACACTTGCCATCTCATTATATGACAAGTGTTCTGTCATGCTTATTTTCTAATCTTCCTTTGGGAAGCAGATCCCCTTGGAATTTAGGCCCAGAACATGTGGAAGTTACTATGGTTACCAGCTGTTGGAATAAAAGGAAAGCTGCCTGTTGAACAATACTTATAATGTGGTAACACCACATAATTTCCTTGTGAAGAATTCCAAAAGCCAATATTTTAGAAATAAATGTGAATCAGAAGTACTTTAAAAGTATATGCAAGTCTTGAGGCAGGAGTAAGCATTTAAATCTGATTTTCAATGGAAGAGTTGGGCCTGTGTTTAAATCCCTGCTGTTGAGAACAATGAGACCCATTTTTCCCTTCAAATGCTATGAATTATCCATTTCAGGAAAAGACTGAAACTGTGTTGACATGAGAAGATTAATATTGCAGTCACTAACTCATTTTGAAAGTTATTGTAGGTCTCCTTTAAGCAGGAGTACATTTTAAATATGGTGCAATCTTAAATAAACAGCCCAAAATGAATAAGTAGGACATTTTTACAAGTGGAGATGCTGGAACTTCTCAAGGAGTGTGGGCAGTCTTCCTGCTACCTGCTCCACATAAGAAGCTTGCTTTGCAGTGTGAATTATCTGGTTCCCATTAGAATTAATAGTCTCAATTAAGGTGCTGGGAGAGCTATTACAAGTTGATGGATCTGCTTGTGGCCAATGAGAATTATTTGGTTGGATGGAGAACTGATGGCAAGGACAGAGCCACCAAGATCTCTTCTCACCTCTCTATTTTTTCTGCCTCTCTGCCTGCTAATACTGCTACTGTTACATTCTTTGGCCACCCTTCCACTAGTTCCTTAATTATTGTTGTTGGAAAGTAGAAGTTGGATGGCCATCTCTCAAGAGTGGGTTGGATTAGATGGCCCTTGCAGTTTCTTCCAGTGCTAGGACTATGTGATTCTGGACTTTACAGTTGCCCCTCCATTCTCACGGACTTGAGATCTGAGGTTTTGAATATTCATGGAGGTGAGACCTCCATTAAGATTAATGGGGTGTGCCCCTGTAGTGTGCATTCGTGCGTGCCCATGAAACCACACCCCGTTCAAGCCTATGGGGCTTGAATATCAGTGTGTTTCCATTTTAGTGTGTGTGGGGGTCAGAATGGATCCTCACAAAAATGAAAGGCCAACTGTACTGAATGAGAAAAGAAAGATGAAACCAATTAGTGGTTTTCTCCATGCTGCTCCACATGCCCTTGTTGCACATCCATTCTCTTTCAAGGGGAGATTGTCATCAAAGTATGCCTTTTGCTGAACAGATTTTTCTCACTTGGCAAAAGGCACACTTTGATATCTGTCTACTCTTGGAAAGAGAATGGAAGTGCTACAAGAGCATGTGGAGTGGCATAGAGAAAACCACTATTCTCCCTATTGGTTTCGCCTTTCTTTTCTCATGCACTAAAGTCCTCTGTGTATTCATGAAGGATAAACTTTCTGAGAAAAAAAATGCCTAGGTATCCAGTTCAACATGATCTGACAGTGCTATGTGTGTATTATACTGATGCACAAACAGGGCATAACACAACTAAACAGAGCTCAGCAACCACAGCCCAAAATATTCACATACTTGTGAAATAAAAGACAGGTAAACGAAATACAAATAACAGAGTGAACAGAACTTTTGGTTCTGGTAGTTTCAATAGGAAGAACTTTTTACCCTTAGAAAGACAGCGCCATTCTGAAAAGGCTCACTTTGGGTTGAACTTTGGTTTTTTCTGAACCTGATGCTCATCCCTAGGCTGTACGAGAAAACAGCTACAAGCAGGTTAGCCAAGGTTATTGTTAAAAATCAAATAAACATGAGTCCTGGAAGCTAGATCATAATTCATTGTTATGAAAGCCAGATCAAATTCATTAGCTAAACTAATGCACAAGTCAAGTTCAAACCACTCTGTGCTTTATTTGATCAGCAAAGGTTCTAATGTGAACTTAATCTAAATACAAAACATGCTTTCCAAGAGTATTTTTATCTAAGGTCACAAAGAGAAAACAAACATTATGTAGGGAACCAAATCAGAACATTTAAAATGCACTGTGCTGTCATCCTCTATGAATGTTTACTTAAAACAATTTTTTTCTTCTTAAATTTGAACTAGATTGGCTTGCTTTACCTCAACACTGCCAAAGTGTTCCTGATGTAGGGAACCAAATTAGAAGGCATAAAATGCTCTGTGCTGTCATCCTTTATGAATGTTTACTTAAAACATTTTTTCTTCTTCTTAAATTTGAACTGGATTGGCATGTTTAATTTTATTATTTTATTATTATAAAGTATTTATACCCCTCTCTTCAGCCAAAAAGCTATCAGAGTGGCTTACAAATGGTTAATTAGACATTTCCCTGCCCTCAGACTTACAATCTAAAAAGACAAGACACAAAAGGAGAAGGGAATGGGGAAGGGGAATAAGTCCAGCAGATCTTCTCTCCCTCTAAAGCCTGGACCAAGGCAGATGGACTGGAGGGAGGGCTCTTCTTCTTATTGTGGCTAGGCCCAATGGAGCTGGCCTGCCTTCTCTCCCTCAATGATGGTAGATGGAGGTTTTACCTCCACACCTACCAAAATGTTCCTGATGTAAAAACATGATGACTCCTTGAGGAATCCATTGTCTATAAAGAGGCCTGTGACCTCATAGGAATGGAGGCATATTGGATTGCAAGAGAAGGTCCTTGTTGAGATACAAATGGACTGTAAATGTCCTGGTCTTTGCAAATCTCCCAATAGCCACATGGACAGAAGGAGGAGGGCCAGCCTGCAAAAGATACCCTCCACTTACCATCTTAACTGAGCACAGAAACATCAAAATGCAGGCATCTGACTAACATCTCCAATTTTTGCTCCTGTTTGATTTGTAACATCTAGCCTGATGAACAAGCCGGTGGAGCTTCAAAAGCTTGCAACAAGTATATTGTGCATTTTGGATGGCCAATAAAGATATCACTGTTTGGTGGATTTTGGTTTGAATGTACCTACCACTGAATGTACTAGCAGGTTTGCTGGCTTGCCCTTTCTTTCTTTCTTTCTTTCTTTCTTTCTTTCTTTCTTTCTTTCTTTCTGCCATTTGTTTATTGCCCCTCAATCTACCATGGCCCCTACAGTGATGCACAATGGAGAAAAACATTTAAAATGGCAAATGCATGACTAAAACACATTTTTAAAAAGTTTAAAACTTTAGTTTAGAAGTTCTAAAATAGAAATTAAAAACTACTTAAAAGCAGTCAGAGCAGTTATTTCACTATTAAAAACATTGCACTGTGCAGGTTGTTTCTAGAGTAAGCACACGTTTTGTTATAACATGTAACATGAACATTTTGTCATTGTACAAGGTAATTGTTCTGATTTTTTTTTAAGATTTCCTTTCAAAGGAAGAAATAGATTTCATTAAGATTCTTGATTCTTCTACAAGACAGCTAATTACAGTATTTCATTTTACTTTTTATAAAGCATGTTTCCTGAATGGCATTCCCATCTATACAACATGGTAAGTGCTTTCTGCCTGCCCTCAAAAGCATTTTTGTGGGCCCTAGCCACATCTTAGCACCTTAAAGTTATGCTGTACCCCACTTTACTTGGGGAGTTCATTTATCACTGCAAATGAAACATTGAGCAGCAATGATCTGGAATCCTCACAAAGCCCCTTAATCCCTAACCTCTTCCCACCAGTAGCTTTCATTTTTGTGTATGTTTCCAGACTTTCAGGCCAGTGCATCCTGCAACAGATCCTGCATGTGGAAAATTTGGCCCTTAGACTTGTAGAAGTTGCCCAGTCCTGCTATACATCAAGTATGAACAACCTGAAACTAGTCTGTTCAAAAGCCCTCTAAAACTATTGATGTCCACCCACTGGCAACATTTGTCCTTTTTCTGGCCATATAATAGGAAAGGAAGGAGAGAAGGCAACCTTTTTCCATTTTTTGGCCTTGCCTACTGTAGAAATATAATTCTGGACAGATATCACCCAAGGGATGTGAAAATCTCTTTTTTTTAATTTCATTTCATTCCTTCAAATCTTCCTTGGATTCCTTTTGCACTGCACAGTTACAGTACTGTGATTCCACTTTAACTGTCATGGCAACATCCTAGGGAACCCTGGTATTTCCAGTTTGGAGAGGGCATTTAGACTTTTCAGCCAGATAACTCTATTCCCTCCCCATAGTGAAAATCTCAGGATTACATAGGATCAAAGGATTACAGTTAAAATGGAATCATAGTGCAACAGTGGTGTTGTATGAAAAGGCCCTGCTCCCATCTTTGTTCAGATTAACTGGGGATGGTTATTCTGGAAACAAAAGTCTGGAAATTGTCATCCAAAAGCCTGGATGACAATTCAGAATTTTTTTTTTTTTTAAAAAAAAGAATACTCTGGCTTTGTGGTCAGTTGCAGAAATGCTAGGCACACCAGGTGGCACTCTTAAAGTTCATCAGAATACAGGGGCTTATCTCAGTTTGAAATCACTTCAGTTTCAAAAGCAGTATGCCATTTGCTTTAGGGATATGATGCTTGACAGAAAAATAACAGCCCCATTTGGCTCAGAGAACTGGCTGTACACATCAGCGGAATGTCACCCCCAAAATATCAATGTCCAATCAATCAGTCACTCACTTTATTTGTTGTTGTTGTTGTTGTGGGCCTTAAAGTCAATTCTGAATTATGATGAGTCTAAAATGAACCTGTCATGGGATTTTCTTAGCAGAATCTGTTCAGAGAGGGTTCCCCTTGCCTTCCTCTGAGGTTGAGTGAATGTGACTTGCCCAAGGTCACCCAGTAGGTTTCCATGGCTGAGCAAGGATTAAGACTCTGGTCTTCTAGTGTTCTAGTCCAACACTCAAAACACTACACTATGCTTGCTCTTAACCCTAGCTTTCCCCCAAGATTGGGAATCCAGGTGGCTTACACATTAAATGCTGAATATAGAACTTTTACCATGTTCTGTTCTTATAGACAAACACATATTCTCTTTCCTTTATAGAGCAGCCAGTGAATAAACCATTATCCAGCTGTGCTTTCAAAAACATTAAAATATTTGTGCTTCCTATGTGTCCCAATGTAATATTTTGTTGTCACGTTCACTGCCACCATCACCACCACAATTAGATCCTGCCTTTCCACCAGTGTGGAAGGTGGTGTACATTACTTTTGTCCTGTCTGCTTTGTCTGGTGATGTAAATTTAAATGAAAGAGAATGACTGGACCATGATTACTCAGCAAATTGCATAGCTCACTGTGGAGGTGAAGTTGGATTTCCAAAGTCCTAGTCTCAGGTGGTGGGTACCATGTCCATGTCCATCTCCTCTAGATTTACTAAGGTACTATCAAAAGTGCTGGATTTATTGAGGGGGGGGAATCAGCATGGCATAGTGGTTGAGTGTTAGACTATGGACGTTATCACACGGGGGCAAATCTGCTGGTTAATCCACACAAAATCCAGACAGAAACTGGATTAGTGCCCGGTGTTTTCACACGACGTCGCACAGAAACTGGACAGAAACTGGTGTTAACCGCGATCTTTTGAAATCTGGTTGTTTGGAGGAAATGCAAATGCGCAATTAAGGTAATTGCGAATTTACCATAATGTGATCGCCAAATGCGCATTGGGGAGCATTTCCCTGCTGTTGCCATGGTTCCAGCGAGCATTCTTCTATCTGTGCATGTGCAAGAGGCTCATTTCTACTACATTTACGGGCTATTTTCGCTTGTGTGTGGACGTTCAATGCACTTACTGTAAATTCGCAATTAAGGTAATGACGTTTGCGGAAACAAGGTTTATTTCCCGTTTTGTTTTTGTTTTTGTTTGTTTGTTTGTTTTTTGAGATGCCTCATTTCCACTTTATTTTTGCTTTCTGGCCCACGTGTGATAACGTCCTATGACTCTGGAGACCAGGGTTTGATTCCCACTTAGTCATGAAACACAATGGGTGCCCTTGGGCAAGTCACATGCTCTCAGCCTCTGGGGAAGGGAGTGGCAAACCTCGTCTGAACAAAGCTGGCCAAGAAAACCCCATGATAGGTTAGCCTTACAGTTGCCATAATCATAGAATCATAGAATTATAGAGTTGGAAGAGACCACAAGGGCCATCCAGTCCAACCCCCTGCTATGCAGGAACTCCCAATTAAGGCATCCCCGACAGATGGCCATCCAGCCTCTGCTTAAAGATCTCCAAGGAAGGAGACTCCACCACACTCCGAGGGAGTGTGTTCCACTATCGAACAGCCCTTACTGTCAGGAAGTTCTGCCTAATGTTGAGGTGGAATCTCTTTTCCTGGAGCTTACATCCATTGTTTCGGGTCCTAGTCTCTGGAGCAGCAGAAAACAAGCTTGTTCCCTCCTCAATATGACATCCCTTCAAATATTTAAACACGGCTATCATATCACCTCTTAAACTTCTCTTCTCCAGGCTAAACATCCCCAGCTCCCCAAGTCGTTCCTCATAGGGCTTGGTTTCCAGACCCTTCACCATTTTAGTTGCCCTCCTTTGGACAGTTTCTCCACATCCTTTTTGAACTGTGGTGCCCAGAACTGGACACAGTATTCCAGGTGAGGCCTGACCAAAGCAGAATACAGTGGCACTATTACTTCCCTTGATCTAGATACTATAGTTCTATGAATGCAGCCTAAAATTGCATTGGCGTTTTTAGCTGCTGCATCGCACTGTTGACTCATGTTCAACTTGTGGTCCACCTGGATTCCTAGATCCCTTTCACACGTAGTCTCATTCAGCCAGGTGTCCCCCATTGTATATCTGTGCTTTTCGTTTTTCCGCCCTAAGTGCAGTACCTTACATTTCTCCGTGTTGAATTTCACTTTGTTAGTGTTGGCCCAGCTTTCTAGTCTGTTCAAGTCATTTTGAATTTTGATCCTGTCCTCTGGGGTATTAGCTACTCCTCTCAATTTGGTGTCATCTGCAAATTTGATAACTATGCCCCCAATACCATCATCCAAGTCATTAACAAAGATATTGAATAGCACTGGGCCCAGGACAGAGCCCTGTGGCACCTCACTGGTCACTTCTTTCCAGGTTGAAAAGGAGCCATTGTTGAGCACCGTTTGAGTTCGGCCAGTCAACCAATTACAAATCCATGTAACAGTTACTTTGTCTAGTCCACATTTTACCAGCTTGTTTGCAAGAATGTCATGGGAACCTTGTTGAAACCGATTTAAAGGTACACAACAACACACACACACACACACACACACACACACAGAGTTCCTTGGATAGTTCCTTTAAAGTTTGGACAAAAATCTTGAGTAGATTCATCACCACACTGACATGGACACTACCACTGCCTAGTACAAAATACATAACCGTACACCTCAGTGATATACTACACTCCTAAGAAGGACTGAATTTTGGATTTTGTGGTGTCTCGATGTAATTGTATAGCCCTGAAAAGGTCACTCTGTGGAATATTGGAAGGCAGGCATCTTTCCTTACCTATATCTTTTTAACACAGAGGATTGGATTGTGTACCTGAAATCTTAACAACTTTTGAGTGCGCTCTCAATTCATTTGAGAACAGATCTCATTCAGAGGAACAGAATAATGTGCTTGCTCAGGGATTTCTCCTTTCTCTACTTGCCCAGCCTTGAATGCACTGTCTTGATTGCTTCTCTCAATATGGGTGGATTTAATTAGTTCTCTCTACTAGTTTTTAGAAATGATGTAATTTCAGAGTCCTGCTCACGATAAGCAAAACTTTAATAACCTCCTCTTTCATACTCACTGACAGGTGATGAAATGTAAAATTGCCTCCCTTATTTCTCATTAGTAGAGCAGACAGTGAAAATCTCACATTTTACCAAATGTGTGCTTGGCTTAATCATGAAAACATTCTGAAGATTTCCACTGTGTGTGTGCAATTCATACTTGCCAAATATATACATCTGATAGTAGTAGAAAGAATGCTATAAAACAGAGTTGTGACAGCCAAAGTGTACAAATAGGATCCACTGCCCTCATAGGAAATCACAGGAGAATACAATATACAAGTGTTGGACTCCAGAAGTCCAACATTCTAACCATTACACCATGTTGGCTTACATTGCATTACATATATTTATCTTATTGGTGGGAGGACAGGGAGTTTTTGAAAAACATGTGGAAAGGATAGCTTTAATTAAGCTTACTGCACAGCATAAATCTGATATGAACTATGAAGATGTGGGCTGTGGACTATAAAAATAAACTTTTAATGAATGACCTAGCAGAATATTTTTGAACATAATTTAAGGTAAAATATGTATGTTCGGGCTTTTACAGACTGCCAGAAATATTGCAACTTGAGGCCACTTTAACTGTCCTGGCTCAGTGCTAAGGAATCATGGGAACTGTAGTTTATTGTGGCACCAGAGCTCTCTGAGAGAGAAGGCTCAGTGTCCCAGAAAAAAATACAATTCCCATGATTCCCTAACACTGAGCCAGGACAGTTAAAGTGGCCTCAAGTTGCACTATTTCTGGCAGTCTGTAAAGGCCCTTTATCTTCATCTGTGGGTCTCGGCAGACGACTAATTGACTCGTCTGCGAGACCCGGAAGAGGAGGAGCAACCGCACGCGTGGCGCTCCTTCCTCTCCCTGAGGTCGCCCTGGGAGCTGCCGGCCCTCCACACGGCCGCTGCTTCCGGGGCAACCTCCCACCGCAGCGACCGGACGTGCTGCGGAGGAAAAGGCAGGGAAAGTGCGCCCTACACTTTTAGGGCGCACTTTCCCTGTCTTGTGGAAGGACCACTGATTTAGCGCTCCTTCCAGGGACGCCGCAGGAGCGCCGGGGTGCGGAGGCTGCGTTCCCACGGTGCTCCGTCCGGCGGCGTCTCCGGCGCCTTCATCTGCTTCCCCTCTGTATCTATATCATTGTAATGCTTAAAACATTTGCAGTTGTTGAGGCAGTTTTTATTATAATAGTTTTCTTTGGTCTTGTTTTTGTATATTAATAGCAACAAAATTAAAAATAACCTCTTTTTGCCTCTTGTTTTCCTTCTGTTGTCCTTCAGTGCCATTTCCTCCCCTAGAGTTTCTTTTGTCTGAGCAATCCAAGTGAATTACTGATCAGTTAGAAAATATAATAGCATGGCACCACATAGCCAATCAAATCTGGCTATACAACAATATTACAAAGGGCAAAAAAAAAAAGGGGGTGTTTTGTGCTTTCATTCCAAATTGGTGTGGAGAGAAGAAATCAAAGCCTCATTGCCAAGGCAAACAGTTGGAGGACAAAGCAAAACAGCCTGTTTGCCTTAGCAACTGGGATATTTCCTTTCCTTCCAAACCTGCTTAGATTCTGGATTGTAAGGTCAGGGAATGTGCCCATGTGCCAAGGGAACCATATTGTATTGGCAAGTCAGAAAGCAGTGATTCCCCTCAGCAGTGGAGGGATGCCTACAATTTTCCTCCTCTTCACTTTCAAGGACCCTCCCAAAAGTAATCAAAAGAGGGGTACATTTCATGAAGATGAAAATAGGCATCTACCCCAGGTTTCTAGCCTAACCACTCTTAGGACACAACCAAGATGCTTAGGTGGGTGCTACAGAGAAAACAATTGGGAGTTATAACATAGCTGGCAAGAAAAAAAATATGTCTTAAGTTTTACCAACTGATGAGAAGGACATTTTTAGCCAGAGTTTAAAAAGGACTTATTTCTTGTCTTTATCCCCTTACTCAGCCCTACGTTCTATTTATAGTCCCAACTAGAATTGTCTCATTTCATCATCATTGAATAGTGAATTAACCCTTAAATAAATGTTATTCTAGTTGGGCTCTAACAAGAGTTTCAATATGGATGTTTGCAAATAAATAGACATCAATACAAAATGCAAAATGATCCAGTATCCCCACCCTCTCTCTCTATATATAGCCTCCTCTTCACTCAAACCATGTCCTTACCTGTGCAAAGTGATGTGGTTGTGAACTGGGAAAGAGTATAACTAGTTGCTGGCTTCCATGGCTTGGGGAACATATTGCCATGAGGACTGATGCCCGGAAAGCCATCTAGAAGCCAAGAGAGGGAAATGTCATAATAGATTTATGTATTTTGTGAGATGTAGGGGAGGCCAAACTTCAGTAAGGCTTATAAAGTAATGCAGGCATTCATAGCTTTTTGTGGGTTTTTTGGGCTATGTGGCCATATTCTGGAAGAATTTATCCCTGATGTTTCACCTGCATCTGTGGCTGGCATCTTCAGAGGCTGGTGGCATGGAAGTGAGTGGGATATATATACTGTGTGACCCTCCATCCAAACAGCATAAGCCATCAAAGATACAAAGTAACTCCAGAGTTTTATCTGTTTTCTAACTGGCATTCAGGAAGGATTTCCCCCTATTTCATCCATATGGATGTGTGTGTGTGTGTGTTACTTTCCTGGTTTTGTGGAGGTCTTTTTTAATCACAATGTATACATTTCTTAGCAAGCAAAGGAATCTTAGAAGGTGATGTCAGGTGTGCCTGAAATGACAGGAAAAGGGAAAATTCAAAAGAACTCAGCTTTGCTCAAATGAAAAGTTAAAAATAAAGTCTCACCAGGGGAAATAGTTCAGCCTTTTGCTCAGAGCATGAAGTACCTCAAACAGCATGGACAACCACTCAGGAGAACAACAGCTGTAGAATGGAGGGTCTTCTCCATTCCATCTACTACTATATATTTTTAATTAATAATGACTGCAAATGAATACAGTTTTCTCATAGTTAACTCTAGTGCTAGGACATACCTTTTTTTGTTGATTTTTTAAAATCCCTTTAACCACTGTATTTCAGATGATGGTTGCCTGATGAAACAAGGGTCAGGGCTTCTGTAGTTTTCATGGTTGTACAGAAAAGAGAATTCCAGCCGTGACTTGCTGCAATAACTTTAAATACACAACTATTAAAGCTATAGATGTTGGGTAAAATGTCCCTTTAAGAAGTGGTAAAATAATTTCTATGGCTGTAAATGTTAAGAAACACCAGGTGTCAACCCTAATGGTACCACCACTGTTTATAAGGGCTCTGGAACCCAGGACAGGTGTGGGTTGAAGAGAGGAGTTGGTGTGGTAGGTTGGAGGGTTTGTAATAATAATAATAAATTTTTATTTATAGCCCGCCCCTCTGCGTGGCAATTGGGGCAGGTTACAGCATTTAAAACAGACAAAGTTAAAACATTCCCTCATCCCGCGATCCAACCCTCCCATCCCCTTAAAACAGAATTAAACTTAAGATTAAAATACGACAATGCTATAAAAGCAATAAAACAATAAAAAGAGAATGAGCAGCAATAGGGATAAAATAAAAATTCATCTCCCTAGAGCAGAAGTTATTCTGGGAAGGCCTGCCGCAAGAGATCCGTCTTCACTGCTTTTTTAAAAGCAGTAAGAGTAGTAATAATACGGATCTCATAGATCTTGTAGAGTGTGTTTGTTGGAGAAGTGGATTGTAGCAAACAGTGATGTTGAGAGAAGTCAGAGCTTCTGCTGTAAATACTTTGTATGTATTTTGGAACATGAAGATAAAAGCCTCCAAGGACTTTGGAAGAAGTCAACTGTGTCTGTGCCTTATTTCAGGTTGGTTAGTGCTTTATTGCCAAATACTGCATACTGGATTGTATTTCCACACTCTGCTATGAGCTATTGATGAATATTGGCACCTCTGTTTGGGCCTAATTTTTGTTTGTTTTGGTTGCTGCACACCTGCAGGACACAGAGGAGAGCCAACAATAGAAGCTCTGCGCCTTAGTTCACTGGACAACCCTACTTCAGTAATCCTACTGGTCACGGAAGACTTCAAGCCTGAAGCAATATATTGCCCAAATCAAAGGTGGATACATCACATGAATACCATCCCTTTCTACAAGTACTCCTTTTCCCCATTAGTATTTGGAGGCTGAAGAATTATGCCACTTTCTTCAGCTACATAAAGTGCTCTGAATTCCTCACCACCAACAACAATGGTCTTCCAGATATAATTTTTACATATTAGGCAGAATAGTAGGTTCAGGCATAGAATCCAGGCTACTTAGGGGCTGTACAGACTGACACTTTAGGACAGCTTGGGGGTTGAATGGGGGCATGGTGAGCACATGCCGACCACCCTGACTCCACCCCGATGTCACCATCAAGTTTGTCACCTGACCAGATGGCAGGCAGCGAAAGGACATGTCTTTAGTGCAGCGTTTAGATGCGCTGTGCCAAAGAAATGCCAAAAAGCCGCCGCCACCATGGCAAGGTGGCATGGCAAGTGGCATGTTGCCGGTTCTTTTTAGAGAGGCAAAGGACAGGATTGGGGCCGCAGCGTGCAGTTGCTGCAGTCCTGATCTGGTGAGCAAAGGGGCAGCTTGCCACCACCCCTTTTGAGTGGTCTGTTCAGCCCCTTAGTTCTTATCTTGGTGCCTCTATTTATTTGTTTGGTTCATAGTATTTAATCTGTGTAAACTCAAAATGATAGAAATATTTAATCTGTGTTAACTCAAAATGATAGAAATATTTAGAAAATCAAATGTCGGTTTTTATTTTAATTAATCAGTTTGTGTGTGTGAATGTATTTAGCATACATATACGTACTATATATACTCGTACATATATGGGTCATAATTGTGTGGATGAGTCTCTATTGGATATAATGGTTAGGCTAAATTTCTGAGTTGGTAGTCCATTCACCTTGATGAAGAACTGACAAGTAAGTCACATAATGGCAAAAGAAAAAAATGTGTCAACTGAATAGGTCCTATTTGTTTAGTCATAAATCCATTCATGAGAAGATAGCTCTTCTCCAGCACAGTAGGCTCTCATGTACCAACAATGGATTCCAGTTTCCCCTACTCAGACACAATGGGAGATTACTGAAAAAGGGCATTCCTACATATTTTTGTTCTTCACTGTAACTTGCCATATTCTATAGAAAGTAATAAATATAGAGAATTGATATCATGTTGAATTATAACATAAAAACAAAGCTCCTCACCTTTTGAAGGTTAAGCCTACACGTCTTGATGGTGTGAATAAAATAACATAGGAATCCTTTGGGAGTATTTTTCAAGCTACCTTTGGTGCCTAAGAGAGGCAGCACCTAAATAATAACAGATGATGATGACAAAGATATTTGTCTGCATCCATATCCATGGATTCAACCATCCAAGACTTAAAAATATACAAATGTAAAACTACACAAACAATCTTTATATAAGGGACACCATTTTACAACACCATTAATATAATAATACTTAAGCAACTATAGATTTTCGTATCCACTGGGGGTCCCGGATCCAAATCCCAGTGGACACCAAGGGCCTACTGTAATAATAATAATAATAATAATAATAATAATAATAATAAGCCTTTTAAAAGATAAACATCAAAAATAAATCATGTTGTTATGATTCTTGAAAGAATAAGCAATGGAAATTTATATATAATAAGCTAAACCAGAAAAGTCAGAAATGTTTTACCTTTAAACAATTTTTGTGTTATATTTGCAATCTTCCTTACATCCTTCATTTTCTTTGATAAAAATTCACATAACAGATTTTTTTTTAAAAGGTGGTAAAGCAATCCATGCAAATGCCACTAAAGGCATGGAGAATTTGGGTTTAGCTACTTTCAATGACTGTAAAAGGAAGCAGAGATGGAACTATTATGTTTGTGCAGTAGATAGACCAAGGCAGCCACAGTGTAGTGCTTATTTTTGCAGATTAGAACAGTCCCTAATAAGAAAGAAATGATGACTTTCTGAATAAATTGTGCACACAGTTATCCCACAGAGGGATCTGAGAACTGGATTACTTGAAAATGTGGAAATATTTTTATTCCATTAAGAGTGGAATCAGTTTAAAATATTTAACATGCCCTGGCTTTGCTCACTCGTGTCTCTGAGCTCTCCTATCTCAATACATTCTCATTCCAATGTATAAACCTGAACCCATAAGTGAGACTGGCAAACAAAACAGTCCTGTCAATTTCCATTCAGACACCAGCTATTAATACTTCCTCCTCTTCCTTGAAACTTCATAAGGTATCCTGCAGCTGACATACACAATGGGATAGAGCTATGGGTCTCCTGCTTTTCCATTCTCCCTTCCACTCTCCCATCTACAAGGGGAATCCCTCCAAAGCATTTCACTCCACATTGCTTTAGCTTGCTTTAGCTGGAGGAGAATGTGCAGCAGCAGCAGGAGGACGTAGGTAAGAATCCAAAACTGGTGGCTGAGCCAATGTTCATTTACCTGGTGTGTACTCCTGCATATGAGGAAGTTGGCTGAAGTCTAAAAAAAAAGCTCATGCAACAACTTCTGTCTTTCAGTTAGTCCCAAAGGTGCTGCAAGATCCCTTGGCATACTGATTTTCCAAACTAACACATCTGTTCCTTTCATCTTTACCCACAGATATCTATACCCATTATCTCTTAGGGTATTATCACATCAGCCTCATATCTCATGACTAATGTGTTATGAAAGGAAACAAGAGCATTGTTTCTTATCACACTTCCCTTCTTTCGTGCAACTGCATGGCTCTGATAAATCTCTTCACTGCAGTTTCAGCAGTCAGTGCCATGAGGGGGCATGATTCTTCTGCCTTCCTCCTCTCTCCCCCTTGTACTCACTATTCCAAAGCAGGCTAGCTCCATGCCTGTTGGCTTATTTATTTTAATTTTGCTGTGTTTGCATACTTATGGCAAAAACAATTAAAATATTTTTATTTTCTTGTTTTGCTTAAAGTATGCAAACACAGCAAAGATCAAAATAATATTTTAAAAAATCAACTAGACATGGAGTTATCCTACTTTCAAACAGTGAATGGGAGAAGAAGAGAGGAGGAGAATCAAGATCTGTCCTGCCACATGATTGCTTTAATACCAGAGCCGAAGTGAAGAGAAGATGCTAGCCACAGATGCTGGCGAAACGTCAGAAAGAAACTCTTCTAGAACATGGCCACACAGCCCGAAAAAACCCCACAAAAACTATGAAGTGAAGAGACTTTTGCGCACCCATGCAGCTGTGCTATAATAGCAATATTTAGTGCTAATTATGGGGTTTTCCCATCAATGAAAAAGTGCACTATAGTAACAAATGGAATGCAAGGCAGTGGCAGGATGGACACAATGTCATGTGATAAGTACTGGACAATGACACTTTTATCCATTTAAATTTCTTCTTTTTAACCTAATTTTTCTCTACTTCTTCCCTCCACTCTTCCATCTACCCCACTGTCAACATTTAGGTTGTATGTTCCTCAAGCAGGGACCTGTCTTTTTTGCTTTTGTTATTTTGCAAAGTGAGTGATAGTATAATAATACCCTCTTCCCCAAGCCAAGTACTTTTAATTCCCTATAGGAGAACTGCAAACAATTGCTTACATCTTTCAACCAAGAATCAGCAGGACACCCAAATAGTAGTTTGTAACTATTTCAAGCTAGGATCCACTTTTAGCCCAACTTACTTCCTGGGACCTAATTTTCAATTTTTGCTATAAACAAAAATTGAAACCTGACTTAGCAATAGTGCATATCAAAATGACATATATGATGTAAATAAACATGAATATAAATACATTTATGTATTTTTATACAACCTTAGCATAAAAAGTATAACAGAAGCATAATGAGAGAAAACATTTCCACTCTATGAGAAAAAAAAAATGTCACTCTATTCTGTGCAGATCAAACCACATTTGGCCTATGTCCAATTGTGAGACCATATTTTGAGAAGGAGGTTGAAAAAATGGAGTGCATCCAGATTACAGAATAAGGTTATTGCAGGGAGTAAAAATAAGGTGTATGAAGAAAGTTTACAAGAGTGGTGTCCCAGGAACACCATCTCTGTTTGAACTGCAAGCCAATTCATGATATTAGCCCACCAGCCAAGATAGTAGTTTGTTAGCATGATTATTGCCAATAAAAATACAAGATAATAGTAGCCTACTGTACTATCTTTCATGTGGCTATCTGTCTGCCTATCTGTATGTGTCTATCATTCTTCAAAACCATGAAACCTAGATGCCTGAAATTTAGAGCAGCTGTACATTGGGGCAGCCTGCAGTACTATCTTCAGCTTCTAGGTGTCAAACTTTTCCTACCCAATAAAGACAAAGTTGGAACCAGGCCTCATTTATCAACAGGGTCCTTAGAAATTATCTCATCATCTAATTTTTTTTTTTAGATATTTTTTTTTTAGAAATTAGATATTCAAAAAGGAGTCAGACAAGGCTGCCCCTTGGCACCCTTATTATTTATCTTGACGCTTGAAGTTCTGCTCATAAGAATTAGAAACAACAATACTATTAAAGGATTTGAGATTAGAGATTTGAGATTAGAAAACAAATTTATAAACTGAGAGCCTACGCCGATGATGTAGTTTTGACCATTGCTAACCCTATAGAATCCATGGAGGAACTTATGATGACTCTATACCAATATGGTAAGATATCAGGATACAGGATTAATAAAAATAAATCAGTTATGATGTTGATAATGTTTCAAAGAAAGAGGTCGAGAAATTAAGGGATATATCTGAATTTAAGATTGAAAATAAAGTTAAATATTTAGGAATCCAGCTTACTACAAAAAATTCAGACTTATATAGAAATAACTATTATAAAATTTGGCAAGAAATTAAAGAAAATTTGAAAAAATGGGATCAACTAAACTTATCTTGGCTGGGAAGAATAGGGTTATTTAAAATGTTAATCCTACCTAAACTAATGTATCTTTTTCAAAATATCCCCATAATTGAAAATGAAAATGTTTTTAGAATTTGGAAAACTGATATATCAAATTTTATTTGGAAAAATAAAAAGCATAGGGTAAAAATGACAGATATGATAGATACAGTGGAAAGAGGTGGTTTAGCAGTACCAAATATTCAATGGTACTATGAGGTGTGTGTGCTAGAGTGGTTGCAGGACTGGTTTCATCTGAATGATCAAAGAATATTGGACCTTGAAGGCGCTGATTTACAATACGGCTTTCACTCATATTTATTTTATGATAAATTCAAAGGGGATTCCAGGTTTAAAGACCACCATATCCGTAAAGTCTGTTTGAAAATTTGGTTAAAGTATAAAAAAAAGTGGTGTATTAACATACCGGAATGGGCTTCACCAGCAGAAGCAGTTTGGATGAAATCAATTTATAGAGATGGAATATGGCCCAAATATAAAGACCTGCTGGGATCAGACAGTCTTAATATAAAGTTTAAAACGCATGAAGAATTAAAAGAAGAGGGATGGAATATAAATTGGTTTACTTATTGGCAATTAAGTGAGCAATTTAAATTGGATAATAAATTAGGCAGATTAGGTCCCATCGAAAAAGGATTTGAAAATTTAGTTAAAGGTGATTCAAGGAAATTAATATCCAAATATTATAGACTGATTAGAAATTGGGAAATGGAAGAAAATATGGTGAAGAAATATATGATTGATTGGGCGAGGGATTTAAAACAAAATATTAATCTGGAAGACTGGTCCAAAAGCTGGAAAAAAATTAAGCGTTACGCTTTAAATATGGACATAAGGGAGAATGCTTACAAGGTGATGTATAGATGGTACCTTACCCCATTTAGATTGTCCAAAATTTATAAAGGGTATCGACCAACTTGTTGGAAGTGTCAAGAGGAGACCGGATATTATTTACATTTATGGTGGAACTGTAAATCTTCACAAAAATATTGGAAATCAATTAATAAAGAGATTGAACAGATTATGGGGTTACAAATTAAACTAGATCCTAAAATATATTTATTAAATATAACAACAGATGAAACAGAAAAAAAAAGGTGGAAAATTATTTTTTCTTTTAATTACGACAGCAAGAATTTTATTTGCTAAATTTTGGAGAAATTCGGATATACCCACAATTGAGCAATGGAGAGTTAAAATGAATGATATATATGAATTAGAAAAGTTGACATGTGTAGTGCGAAACAAGTCGTTAAGTATTTTCCACAAAGATTGGGAACCGTGGTATATGTATATAAAGAAAACTTTTAGTGATACTCTACAGCTGATCACTGTATTAGATTGATTTGAATTTATATTTGAATAGTTTAAAGATAAAAACTATAAATTATAAGTTATATCAGAATAACTTAAGTCAGATATTAGTCAGATACTAGTCACTATTAAAATATTAGAACTAATGAAATGAAACGAATGACTCTTCTGAAGGTGTATAATGCATAATGAATTTGCGCCTGGTATTATTATTTATTTGTTTGTGTTTATCTTTTTCCCTCTTTTACATTCGAATTATTAGTTTTTATTGAAATGCTTCCATTATATTAGACACATTACGTTGCTTGATGTTAATAGTGATAGAATATAAGGTCAGGATAGATTAGGAAAAGAATTTAAACCAATGCAGGGTGGAGGAAGTAGATGTTTTGTAGTTTTGTATGTTGTTTTGTTGTAACATGTCTTATGTGTTTGTCTTGTTATGTAATGTGTGTACTGTACTGTATTTGTATGTTTTTTATTTTTTGCGTTTTTTAAATATTTCTAATAAAAATATAAATTAAAAAAAAAGAAATTATCTCATCATCATCAACAACATGATGCCACTTTTTTTGCCGATCTGGGACTCAATGCAGTTTACCAATGTTAAAGCATATTAAAAAAAATAGGGAGTGAATGGAGCAAGTAACTGAGGAGCTTATCGCACTAACTATTAAACTGGCTTATCTGAGTGGTATCAGAAGGATTTAGCCACTGAATCCACAGCTCAGGTCTCGCCCAGATCCAGCCCCGCTCACAGGGGTGCTCTGGCAGCCATTTCCTTAAGCTGGGAAACTCTTGGCTTCAAAAAGAGGCATGCTGAGCACCCCTGTGAGTGGGGATGGACCTGGGTGGCAATTTCGGTGGCTAAATCCTTCTGATAACATCAGGATGCCTCCTCTTTTAAATTTTAAGCTGGCTCAGGTAAGCCAGTTTAATAGTTAATGTGATAAGCTTATGAGTAGGGGAAAGATGAATGAATACTGAAGTGGAATCAGAAAAAGATGACTGAAAAAGAAAAAGAAGAGAAGAGAGAGAGAGGAGAGGAGAGGAGAGGAAAGGAAAACAGAAGGAACACTGGGATGGGGGAAAACTCTTATTGAGGACTATGGAGTTTTATCCCATAGGAAGCTGGTAGTTCTACTAGTAAAATCTACATTCTATGGATACTGAAGGCATGTGCACATATTTATTGAGGATTTGAAACTGTTAAGGTTGCAGAAGCATCTTCTTTTTTGCATTATTCTGACATAACTTGTTCAACAGTTTTATATCTGCAGCATAAAAAGTCCAATAGAGTGAATCCTGTAATTATTCAAACTATATATTACTGTTGTGCAAAAATGTGATAATTCCTGAAGCAGGAGAAATAAGTGGACAATTTATTACGGTCAGGGCCAGTCCTGCCATTAGGCAAAGTGAAGTAGCTACCTCTCATGCCAGTTTTGAGGTGTCAGGAAAGGAAAATAAATGGTTAATTATTTCATGTGTTGCTAAACACTCACACACACAAAGCTAGAAATGGGAGAAGTACATGAGTAATTTTCTGTTACCTGTGCCAAAATAACTTATATTATAGGAAAAATAAATGTATGTTGAAGGCATTTGAACAAGGCAGCAGATGTTTCTGCTTCAGTGAAAAAATTAGTGGTGGGGGATCTCTGGCAGTCTTTCATGGCAAAATGGTATCATTTCATTTCATATCTACCAAATAGGGAATCTCAGATTACATAATAATCCCCCAACCATCACAAGAAAGCCTTTGTTTCCCCTGCCCCCAGCTCTGTGCTGTCCATGCCTTTGTATGGCAATTTGGAGGTAAAAAAACACAATGCTAGTGAAGCAACTGGACTGAAAATATTTTCCTTTGATAGACAAATTTTTGTGAAAGTGCACATGGAAAACATTCAATTTATATGGCCTCACACACACATATGCACACACATTCCAGATTATTTCCATGCTTAGAAATAGTAAAATTTTGTTTGTCAATTTTTCTTCCTGTCCATGTGGATTTTCCATTATGTCATAGCTTCCACATGCATTCTTCTCAGAAGGGGGGTGGGATATGCTGGAACTCTTTCAGTGAAATAATGTTAGAGCCAGCCACATGTTCCATGCTTTTTATTCCAAATTAGCAGGAAAAGATATCAGTTCACATAGACACCAAAACAAGAACACAACCTTGTTTCCTGAGAAGACAACTGTTTCCTGGGATGAGAATAAGGCCAAATGCAGAAAACATTCAGGGGGAGCTGTGTTGGCCATTTAGCAAATTCAAACAAAAATCCACCAGTGATACCTTTATTGACCAACAAAAATGCACAATATACTTGTTGCAAGCTTGCAAAGCTCTATGGGCTTCTTCGTCAAGCAAGATGTTACAAACCAAACAGGAGAAAAACAATTGGAGACATTAGTCAGATGCCTACATGTTGTTTCAGTCTTTAGTTAAGATGGTATATGGTGGGGAGAATATCTTTTACAGGCAGATCCTTCTCCTTCTGGCTATGTCTGTCTCCATACAAAATGCCTTGTTGTGGAAAAGCAATGGAATATGCTATAAGGTCACTGTTCAAAGATGAATGGAATTATTATGGAATTATTAACATAAACATCATTTAGAGCAGGGGTAGGCAACCTAAGACACCCAAGGCCTTTGGACCAGCCCCAGGCTGGTCCTGCCACCGCCGCCGCCGCCGCCACCCGCCATGATGATATTGATTATTGTTGTTATTACTTGTTCTTGGGGTTTAATTGGCAAAATCTCCACAGGGGTTTTGCCATGGCTTTTCTGGGGCTGAGAGTGTGTGCATGCATATATATATTTGGTTTTTTTTAATTATATTTATTTATTTATTTATTTATTTATTTATTTATGGTGCTTCGGCCCCCCAATTGTCTGAGGGACAGCAACCCGGCCCCTGGCTCAAAAAGGTTGCCTACCCCTGATTTAGAGAGTACATCACATTTGCTTCTGGGCTCCTGCTGGTAAACTTTTATAGTGGATGTTTGTAGAATGTCTCCTCTTGATTCATGGTTGAACCTGCTAGCATATGGGGAGGGGGATATAAGATCATCAGAATATTAGATCAAAGGTCTAGCTACTTCTCCAGTATTCTCTTCCCACAGTGGGCAACCAGGTGTTTATTGGAATCACACAAGCAAGACATGAGCATAATAGCTGACTTTTGCTTCCATTTTCCAGAAATTGGTATTCAGAAACACTAATCTGTGATTAGTTATTGGGTGCCTTCAAATTATTTCCAATGTAAAGCAGCCCTAAGGTAAATCTATCACAGGGTTTTTGTAGCGATATTGGTTCAGAAGAGGTTTACCATTGCCTTCCTCTTAGGCTTATGAGTATGATTTGTTCAAGAAGGTTTCTATGGCCAAGGTAGGTAAAGGTATTCCCTGCCAGAAAGAAGAAGGAAAGCAGTTTCTGGGCAGCCATTTTTAGAGGAGGAAGAGAGTCAGAGACTTTCCTCCAGAATAAGGTAGCATCCAGGAGCTCTCTATAGAGTTATAAACCCAGAGCTGGTGAAAATACCAAGCCAACAGGGGCCCTTTTCAGGGGCCTTTACCGGGGGACTTTTTGAAGGAGAAGTCCACAGTCCTGTTTCACTGCTTGCTTAAGTCTTAATATGGACACTGAGGGAGCTGCTGCAGTCACCTGAAACACTTGTAGGATGTTTGTCTTCATGCCTAGAGATGTGGGGAACTTCATCTGCACCAAGTGCAAGTTGATAGCCCTCCTGGAAGAGACAGTTCAGCAGCTCGAGATCTAGGTAGCTGCACTTCAGCATATTAGGGAGCAAGAGGTGTTCCTGGACAGAACGGAACAAATAGTCTTGGACAGGGACCACACAGAGGATGTTGTTGGGGAGGAGGTCACTTCACACACACAGGAGGTACACAAGTGGAGAAATGTCACACACAAAAGTAGGGAAACCAGGGGTCATTCTGGGAGCTTGAAACTACACTATTGATTTGAAGCTCTCTCCCGTATCAAGGATGAAGAGGAAGACCAGCAGGGACAGTCCTCAAGGACAGTGCAGGGGACCCTGAGAGTACTACCACAGGGAACAGCCACTGCTAAGCCTCAGAGGAGGTGTGTGGTGGTGGTGGGGTACTTCTTATTGAGGGGTACAGAAACAGTGGTTTGTGGGCCTGATAAGCTGTCCCGGGAGGTGTGTTGTCTCACTGGAGCAAAAATCCATGATGTGACAGGCTGACAAGACTTGTCAAGCCTACTGCCCATTATCCCTTCCTCTTGGTCCATGTGGGAACCAATGATACTGCAAGGCATAGCTTTCAGAATATCACAAGGGCTTATGAGGCTTTGGATAGGAAGTTGAAAGACCTGGACTCACAGGTTGTTATCTCATTTCTTCTCCCAGTTGAAGGGCATGGTCCAAGAAGGGAGAGGAAAATAGAAGATGTGAATAACTGGCTCTGTAGATGATGCCGCCAAGAATGATCTGGATTCTTGGATCATGGGCTGTGGTTCCATGAGGGTGGACTTCTGGCAAGAGATGGGCTGCATCTCATACCAATTGGCAGAAACATTTTTGTGAATAGCTTCAAACATTTGATCAGGCTTTAAACTGAGTCATGTGGGGAGGGGGACAGTATCTTGGAGGTTATCTTGGAAGGAAGGAGTACAGCATGGGCTAGAGATAATAGTCAAAATGTTATAAAGGGAACAAGGCAAATGATACAAGGGCCTAACAATAGAAGGCAAAAAACCTCACACAGGCAGCAAGTGGGGAGGGCACATGCTCTTAGATGTCTCTACACTAATGCACAGAGCATGGGAAATAAACAAGATGAACTTGAACTCTTAGCACAAGAAAACAAGTATGATATAATAGGCATCACTGAAACCTGGTGGGATGGGTCTCATGACTGGAATGTAGGAATAGAGGAGTATAACCTTTTTAAGAGAAATAAGCCAAACAGGAAAGGAGGAGGAATAGCATTATATGTCAGGGATGTTTACATCTGTGAAGAGATCCAGGATTTAAATCCTCGAAATCAGTGGAGAGTATCTGGATAATAATTAAAGGGGAAGGAAAAAATAGGAATGTTATAGTGGGAGTCTACTACAGACTCCCAAGTCAGACTGAGGCATTGGATGATGCCTTTCTAGAACAGATGACCACAAACTCAGAAAGGAGAGATATAATAGTGATGGGTGACTTCAACTATCTGGATATTTGCTGGATGTCAAACTCTGCCAATACTTCAAGGTCTAGCAAATTCCTCACTTGCCTTGAAGAAAATTTCTTTGTCCAAAAGGTGGAAGAGGCAACAAGAGGATCAGCTATTTTAGATCTCATTCTAACCAACAGGGATGACCTGATAAGTGGGGTGCAAGTGGTGGGTCCTTAGGTGGGAGTGATCATGTTCTCCTGGAGTTTCTTATATAGCGGAAAGGAGAAGTAGGCATAGTCAGACACTCATTCTAGACTTTAGGAGAGCTGATTTCAACAAACTTAGGAAAACACTAGGAGTGATACCGTGGTCAGGAATACTGAAAGAGAAGTGAGTTCAGGATAGATGACAGTTTCTCAAAAGGGAGATACTGAAGGCACAATATCAAACTGTTCCAATGAAAGGGAAAAATGGGAGGTGGCTCAAGAAACCGTTTGGATGACAAAAGAACTTTCAACTGAACTAAGTTTTAAATGGGAGATGTATAAGAAATGAAAAGGGGCAAAATTACTAAAGAGGAATTCAAACAAATAGCTAGCACATGTAGGGGTAAAGTCAGGAAAGCCAAAACATGGAATGAGCTCAGGTTTGCTAGAGGGGTTAAGAACAACGAATACGGCTTTTTTGGGTATGTCCGTGGCCAAAGAAAGAAGGAAATGGTAGGAACACTGCGCAGAGAAGATGGAGAAATTCTAACAGGGGACAGAGAAAAGGCAAAACTACTCAACACCTTCTTTTCCTCAGTCTTCTCACAAAAGGAAAAGGGTGCTCAACCTGAGGAAAATGGAGCAGAGGACACAATAGGGGAAATGCAGTACAGAATAAGTAAAGAGGTAGTACAGGAATACTTGGTTAACCTAAATGAATTTAAGTCTCCAGGACCAGATGATTACATCTAAGGATATTAAAGAACTGGTAAATGTAATCTCAGAGCCACTGGCAATAATCTTTGAGAACTCCTGGAAAACAGGAGAAGTCCCAGCAGACAGGAGGAGGGCAAACATTGTCCCCATCTTCACAAAAGGGAAAAAAGAGGATCCCAACAACTATCACCCAGTTAGTCTGACATGAATACCAGGAAAGATTCTAGAACAGTTCATTAAACAGAGATTCTGTGAACATTTAGAAGGGAATGCCATAATCACTAAAAGTCAACATGGGTTTCTCAAAAACAAGTCATGCCAGACTAATCTGATCTCTCTTTTTTTGATAAAATTACCAGCTTGGCAGATGAAGGGAATGTGGTAGATATAGAAAATCTTGATTTCAGTAAGGCTTCTGACAAGGTCCCCCATGATATTCTTGCAAAGAAGATAATAAAATGTGGGCTAGACAATACAACTGTTAGGTGGATTAATAACTGAACCCAAAGGGTGCTCAGCAATGGCTCCTCTTCATCCTGGAGAGAAATGATGATGGGGTGCCACAGGGTTCTATCCTGGGCTCAGTGCTATTCAACATCTTTATCAATGACTTGGATGAAATAATAGGGGGCATGCTTACCAAATTTGCAGATGACACCAAATTTGGAGGAATAGCTAATACCCCAGAGGAGAAGATGAAAGTTCAAAATGACCGTAATAGATAAGAAAGCTGGGCCAAAGCTAACAGAATGAATTTCAACACAGAGAAATGTAAGGTTCTGCGCTTAGGGCAAAAATAAAATAAAATAAAATAAAATAAAATAAGAATAAAAAAATGAAATGCATAGATATAAGATGGGGGACACCTGGCTTAATGAGACTATATGTGAAAGGGATCTAGAAGTCCTAGTAGACTACCAGTTGAACATGAGTCAACAGTGTGATGTAGCAGCTAAAAAAGCCAATACAATTTTAGGCTGCATCAATAGAAGTATAGTATCTAGATCAAGGGAAGTAATAGTGCCATTGTAGTCTGCTTTGGTCAGGCCACACCTGAAATACTGTGTCCAGTTCCGGGCACCACAATTCAAAAAGGATGTTGAAAAAGTGGAGCATGTCCAAAGGAGGGCGACTAAAATGGTGAACGGTCTGGAAAGCATGCCCTATGAGGAACGACTTAGGGAACTGGGTATGATTAGCCTATAGAAGAGACGGTTAAGAGGTGATATGGTAGCCCTGTTTAAATATTTGAAGGGATGTTATATTGAGGAGGGCACTAGCTTGTTTTATACTGTTCCAGAGAATAGGACTCGGAACAATGGATGCAAGGTACAGGAAAAGAGATTCCACCTCAACATTAGGAGTAACTTCCTAACAGTGAGAGCTGTTCGACAGTGGAACACTCTCCCTCGGAGTGTGGTGGAGTCTCTTTCTTTTGGGTCTTTAAACAAAGGCTGGATGGCCATCTGTCAGGGGGATTTGATTTTGAGTTCCTGCATGGCAGGAGGTTGGACTGGATGGCCCTTGTGGTCTCTTCCAACTCTATGATTCTATGGGCTGATCCAGATGGCCCCCCTGGGAGGCTGATCAGGGCTGCGGCAACCACATGCTGCAGCCCCAATCCTACTTTTTGCCACCCCAAAAAGAGCGGCACAATGCCGCTCCTTTTTGGGGTGGCAAAAGGCTGCCCTTTGAGCTGCTGCTGTGGCTCTTTTGCGCCCTTTTGGTATAGCATGTATACACACTGTGCCAGGAGGGCGCCCTGATGCCATGCACTGTGCAGATGGGTGCGTGGCATCAGGGCAGCATCGGGATGGAGTCGGGGTGGTCAGCGTATAGTTGCCCTACCCCAACTGCACCCCAGGCTGGCCTATAGTGCTGGTCTGCATCAGCCCCATGATTCGTGTCCAGCCATAGGGGGCAGTGTTCATCTCCATTACTAAGCTGAAGAACCAGTGTTGTCAAACTACTTTGTGATCATGTGGCCAGCATGACTGCACAGAACATTGTTTATCTTCCCACAGAAGTGGTACCTATTTATCTACTTGCATTTGCATGCTTTTGAACTGCTAGGTTGGCAGATGCTGGGACTAGTGAAAGGAGCTCACCCCATCAAGTGACATCTGGGCCTCGAACTGCCAACCTGCCAATCTTGCAATCAACAGAGTCAGTGTCTTAACCACTTGAGCCACCACATCCCTTATGGCCAAGCAGAGATTAAACCCCCAGTCTCTTAGAGTCCTAATTCTGTTTGTGATACTACAGGTAACATATCTTTCTACAGGTAATATGTATTTCTAATGATCAAAAGTGATTGATAGTGTGATGTTCTGGAAGTTAATTTTATAGTTTATAAAATATAAATGATAAACAATGTGATAAAACAATTTGTTGGTTTTTTTAAACAAAACACCTGACCCTAATCTTTTAAGCTTCATTAAACCTTGGGTTCTAATGTTATAAGAAAAGCAACAATACTGTCCTGATCTACTTTGTCTATATCACAGGTAATTTAATGCCCCTCATACTTTTTTTTTTTTTTTTGGGTAAACTAAAGAGCCTCAAATATTCCAGACACATAATAATTTTGATTGCCCTTTTCTGCAATTTTCCAGCTCTACTGCAACTTTTTTGAGGTGTGTGACTAAAACTGCGCACACCATAATTCACACAGAGAGTATCTTTTCCCACTGCTGTCAGTGGGAACTGGTATAGTATTCTGGGGAAATGTACAGTCATGGCTGGTGGCTTCCGTATGAGTGGCGTAGTAAATCTTCTCTGAGTTTCATTCCAGACTTCAAAACAACCATCCAAGATGATGAGCTTATTTTTGCAGATTCAGCACTTTGAACAGCTCCTTTGAAGTTCTGATTTAAAAAACAACAACAAGATTGAGTTCATCACTGCACTCAAACAAAGCTTCCAACCGCCACTGGAAATGATTGTGGAAGAATGGTGCAGGGGAGTAGACTTTAGGGAGAAAGACAGAACTGTATGTGACATCCACTGGGAGAAATCTCTCAGTCATGTGATAAAACATCAGCCAAGAATGGAAGGAGTTGTCACTGGGGTGATAGATAATATTTATGACTTTGTGCTGATCCCCATTGTTTATCTTTTTACCTTGTCTTTTGAAGAGTCTCCAGAGCATGCCAAATCACTCTGCCAAACCTGAAAAATACTGCTGCCATTTGAGCAAACCTATGAAACTTAATGTTGACAGTGATCACCTGTTGTTGTTTTTTTATAGATCCTTAGACCCATAAACTAGATCTCCAGTGAGTTACAAAGGTACTTAACACTAAAGATGTACAACAGCCAGCAGCTACAGAGCCTGGAAAGATTTGCTCAGGTATTTTCTGTTTGATTCAGTCCCTGCACGTTCATTACCCATGAGCATGAAGTTGGAATGGAAGCCCAAATGATCTAATTGTAACCACAAATTCAATATGAAACTGAACATCAATCTCTGTTCAAAACATTCCAGGGCTGCAACATAAGGTGGTAAAGAACACTCTAAACAGAGCTGGGTGATTAAGCTACGAATCTGCTGGGAACAATACTGCTTCCTTTTCTTCTTCTTTTAGTATCATTCCCAAAGTGATACTAATAAATTTTTTTTGATTATGTGAAATGCTATTTTTAAATTTTGTATTCTACTTTTCTTACAAAATTCTCAACAGAAACATCTACCTTCAATGAAGGACTATATGATCCTGAAGCTTGGAAAAGTGACATTTTAGGACTTCCAATTCCAGTCCTAGGTATGGAGTTCCTCCCTAGGAAGAATCATTCAGCAGCTCCAGTAGTATCATTGAGACTGAGCTTTGAAGTACAAGTCCTGCTGAGCAGAATATTTAGGAGGAAACCCCCCCCCCCCAATGTGTGGATGGTGTTGTCATTCTGTCTTCAAGCTGACTGCAACTTATGGCAACCCTATTCTGGGACCTTCTCATCAATATTTATCAGAAGACGTTTCTCATTGTCTTCCTTCTATGGCTGAGAGATTGTGATTTGCTGAAGGCCACCAAGTAGGTTTTCATGGCCAAGGGAAAATTTGCCCCCTGGTCTCCCAGAGTCCTAGTGTAAGGATTTTATCACATGATAAAAGTAGCCAAAGTAGAATTACAGCAGCATAGTAGTGTTTGTGGTCATACCTTATCACATAATGCTGTGTCTGTCCTATAGCTGCTTTTTCTTCCATCCGTTCCTGGACTGCTCATTTTCATTGATAGCCAAAACCTTTAAATGCCTCCCAATCATACTGCTTTCCCACTATTGATTAATTTGTGAAAGGTTCCTCCCACTACCGCTCCAATATTCAGACAGTCACATGGAGTAGATGTGTGTGATTATTTTCCTCTGTCCTGCTCTCCCCTCCTCCTTGCTATTCCCAAGCAGGCTGTTTTACTCCCCCTCCCCAATTTCTATTCTTTTCACTTTTTTTACTCAGTCAATTACTGTGACTGTGATATGGATAAGCTTACTGCAAAACTAAGAGGTAAGAGATAAAAGACGAATGGATAGATCTTCAGATACTAGGAGAAAAAAGAGGATGGAAGCTATTTTAGATTTCGGCATAAGGCTAAAAGGGTATAACAGAATTAATGTTAAGAGACTGACAAGTGATGAAGTCTCACGAAAGGGAGTCTTGAAAAGAAAGATCTTTATAGAAGAGAGCAAAGCTAAAGTATTCCCAAAGAATAAAAGATAAAGCAAGGATATAATTATAAAATCGGGAATTTTTGTCAAGGTGTCATTGTTCTATGTTTCTGAGTGTGTGGATTGAAAAGAATTAGTGGAAGATTCTGTATTAGATTGCTTGTAGATATGAATGATAATATATATGATTTTTTTATTTTATTGAAAATACATAAAACAAAGAGAACAAAACAAAAGGAAATGACAAAATCAAACAACAAACATAAAACACATCACACAATTAAAAACAAGGACAATTAACTAACTTCCTTCTAAGTTCGACTGGTGTCTCTTAAGTACCATATATTTTTCCTCTTAATTTGTGTATTTACATTACTATATTATGTTGTCTTATCATAGTAAAGAGAGATACTTTACCATTTCTCTTAACTTTCTTCTTCTTTTCTAAATTGTTGTATATAAACATTATCTCTCTTTTATCTATTTTTTTCCTCTGACTTCATTGTATCATGTGCATAGCTATAAGTTTTCTAGACCCATAACCCAAAGTTCACCCCATCTTTGTTTAATAAATCTAATATATGGATTCCAAACCTTTACAAAATTCTTTGTTGATTTTTTTTTTGTAACAATTGTGTTAATCTATCATTCTCCATCAACTCATATACTTTCCAAATCCATTCGTCTATATCTGGAATTATTTTTTGCTTCCATTTCACTGAGTACACTAATCTAGCCGCTACTATCATATAAAATATTAACCTTCCATATTCCTTTTCTAAATTATCATCTTCAATAATGTTCAACAAATATGTTTCTAGATTCATAAGTAATGGTTGTTCTAATATCTTTACAATTTCTATATGTATTTTATTCCAATTTTTTTTTGCTTGTTTACATCCCCACCAGATATGATAATATGTTCCTATATTTTTCTCACATTTCCAGCACTTATTTTCTTTTAATTTGTAAATTTTTGCAAGTTTAAATGGGGTCAGGTGCCATCTATATAGCATTTTATATAAATTTTCTTTTAGATTGTAACTGACCGTATATTTCATTCTTTTTGTCCATGTTTTTTCCCATTGTGTAAAAGTTATTGGATGCCCGAAATTCTGTGCCCATCTGACCATATAAGGTTTTACTTGCTCATCTTCCATCTCTATTTCCAATAAAAGTTTATATAGTTTTCTTATTCTATGCTCCTTCCCTGATTTTATTATTTTTTCCAATCCTGGGATCTCATCTTTGATATTATTCATTTTTTAAATCTAATTTAACTTTCTCTCTAATTTGTAAATATGTATACCAGGTACATTGTATACCTTCTTCACGTAATTGCTCTAGTGGTTTGAGTTTCTTTTCTTTTTGGTCCAATAGTTCTTCATATGTTACCCATTTAGAGTTTCTTAGCGGAGTCATTTTAAAAAAGGCTTCATTTATTGGAGTCCATTTTGGTATTCCTGGACATATTTTCGATTTAATTTTTAGCCAAATCCTTAATAACAATCTTCTTATATAATGGTCATTAAAATTTTTATTTACTTTCAATTTGTCATAAAATAGATATCCATGCCAGCCATACCTAAGATCTATACTTTCTAATTTTATTTGTCTTTCGTTTTCCAATTTTAGCTAATCTAATATCCAATCTAATGCACATGCATTTGGTAATGCCAATCCACCTCTAGCCGTCTCATCATGTAATATTTTAAATTTAACACTAGGTTTTTTTCCGGACCATAAAAACTTTGATAAGTCCCTATGCCAATTTTGAAAAGGTTTGTCATTGATAATAATAGGTAGGTTTTGGAATAAAAAAAATCATTTTGGGGGGTATGTTCATTTTAATAGTTGATATTTTGCCCAACCAAGATAAGTCCATATTTTTCCATTTCTCTAGATCTTTTTTAATTTCTTTCCATTTGGATTCATAGTTATTTTTAAATAAATCAGAGTTTTTTGTTGTTATATTTATCCCTAAATATTTTACTTTTTTTACACGCTGGAAATTTGTTTTCCATTTAAGTATTTGTTTTTCTTCTTTGGTCAGATTTAATGCTAGGACGTTTGTTTTTTCTTTATTTATAGTTAATCCAGACACTTTACTATATTCTTGTAAAGTATATTGCAATTCTTCTATATTGTCTAATGGGTTAGCTAGGGATATTAAAAGATCATCTGCGAAAGCACACAATTTAAATTCTTCTTTTTTAATTTTAACTCCTTCTAGTTTTGAGTTATTTCTAATTGTATTATTTAATATTTCTAATGTAATAATGAATAGAAGGGGGAACAAGGGGCATCCTTGTCTAACCCCCCCTATATATTTCATAGTTTTTTGTCTCTTCACCATTGATTATTAGAGCTGCCTGTTGTTTCTTATAAATATTACTTATCCATCTTAAAAAGTTTTCTCCCATTTCCATCTTTTCCAAAGTTTTTATCATAAATTTCCAATTAACTTTATCAAATGCTTTTTCGGCATCGATAAAGAAAAGTGCAGCTTTTTTATCTATACTCTTAGAGTGGTATTCAATTAGATTTAGGGCCTAAGCAGACTGCCAGAAATAGTGCACATTAAATTGAGGCACTGCCCTGGCTCAGTGCTAGGGAATTATGGGAACTGTAATTTATTGTGGCACCAGAGCTCTCTGACAGAGAAGGCTTAATGTCCCAGAAAAAAATACAGTTCCCATGACTCCCTAGCACTGAGCCAGGGCAGTGCCTCAATTTAATGTGCACTATTTCTGGCAGTCTGCTTAGGCCTTTAGTAGATTTCTTAAATTTTCTTTCATGTGGTGATTAGGTAAGAATCCCGACTGATCTTCATGTATTATTTTTGCTAATATATATTTTTAGACGGTTTGCCAAAATGTTTGCAAATATTTTATAATCGTTATTTAATAATGAGATAGATCTGTAATTTTTAGTATCAAGATGATCTTTGTTTTCTTTGGGAATTAATATTACATTTGCTTTTTTCCAAGTTTTGGGGAATGACATGATGTTTTAAGTGTTGGTATTATTGGATTGGTGGGTGGCGGGAAGAAAGTGTTTATGTATATGTATATATGTATATATGTTGGGATTGAAGATGTAAAGTTATGTTGTACTTAAGTTTTTCATAAAATAAAATTTAAAAAATCCAATTACTGTGACTGTGCAATTGGATTTAAAAAACAGAGCTAAAGGCATGCTGTGCAAGAAGTTGAAGGCCAGTGGGCAGAAGACAGAGCCGAAGACTATAGCAGTAGCATGGCACTTTTGAAGAAAATGTAGAAATGACTATCCCCAAACTGGTATTGTGGTGTCTGAGCAGCCTAGTGTGATCAAGTACCAACACTCAAAGCACTTTGCCATGCTGACTCTATGACGTACTGTATTTTGAAACAAGTGAAGTATTCTATATCCTAAAGAAGAGGAATCCCTGCACAGGAAACCCATTTTCCGTACAAAAACGGGGGGGGGGGGGTTCACAAAACCACATCTTTTTCTCTACAAATTAATTCATCTGCAACACTTGAGGACATTTGAATACTGGGTGGGAAATGCACACAATTCTCACCAGACTATTGTTTTTCATGAAGGGAAGCCCATTTTTTAGCCTGATAACAAATGATTATGAATATTCTTTCCATTCATAATCAGGGTTGAAATAACCATAGAATGTATCATCTGTTCCTAGCATGACATTATTTATTTATCTGGACAGTTCTTTGCAAAGAAGTTAAGTGGAACGGTACTTCTGCTTCTAGGTAGTGAAGAATACACAGCATAATACCCATCAATGAGGTTTAGTGCTTTACAACTTACTCTAACGTACTTCAAATCATTCCACTGAGAGTTCAGAATGATGAATTCATACCCCCTAAACTAGACAGAAGGGACTCTAATTGCTTTCATCCAAGCTTCTGACACAGAGGAGAAACAAGATGAACCCATCTTTTAAGAGGACAATGTCATTATGTATCCCTCTAGTGAAATATGAAGAGGTTATTGCACTAGGAGAGATGCCAGTGACTAGAGGTTCCTGGCTGTAATAAATATTTGCAGTGCTACCCTTTTTGGAAGGTAGCCATTGTGAATCTAAGATATACTAATGTTAAAATACTGTAGCTCACTATCTCAGTGGAATTTAATAGCAGCAATAATTTTAGAAAGGCTTTAAGTTTTCCATACAATTAAGTCATTGTATTTCTTATACAGGAAAACGTAGTGCATTGTAAAATTATGAGCACCACTCTGGGGTCCCTTGTGCATACATTTTCAAAATAAATAAAACTAGACAAATTATAATGCTATGAATGTAAGATGTCTAAAGAGTAATCTGAAGTAAACTTGTGTATTTCAACATTCTGTTTACAGCAGTAGTCAACTAGATCAATGATTCTCAAACTTTCATCCCAGAAGTGGTTGATGCCTCAAACATCTGGAGAGCCAACATTTGGCAACTACTGAAGTAGATAATCCTGAATAATAACTGTAACAAGCATTTGAGTATCAATAGATGGAGATCCAAATCATTGGGCAGTAAACTAATAGCTGCTCTTGAAATTTGACATGGCTTAGGTCATGTCATTTGACAAGTAGCAGTTTGAGGAATGATTTTGGTGGACAGCAACACATTACGTCAGTTGATTATCTGGCTCAGAACTCTACCATCCAGTTTAGAAACAAATATGTGTCATGCAAAAGTAGGATTTGCCTTGCTTTTAAAAAAAGAGAAAAAAGAACAAGTTTTCAAACTTGCATCTAAAATGTCATAATACAACAAAAAAGATCTGAGACATATTTGTTTCCTTGCTGTGTGTGTGTATGTGTGTGAGAGAGAAAGATCTGGTTGTCCTTTAAATATCTACATCACCTTTGTCCCTTGGTATATATGTTTAAACTGTGTAACCCACACACAGTGAATTCATTGGACAAACCTCTGTTGTAATTACATATATGGCTGGGAGCCATATATGCATATTCTAGCATATACTACCCATGTATACATATACTAGCTCTGTTAATTTGAAGGGAGGGTAGAGTGATCAAAGGCAAAACAATGCAACACCTTGCCAAAGCAGACAGTCTGTATGGTTTTTAAATTGAGACTAGATGGCTATATGTTGGGAATGCTTTGATGGTGTATTCCTGCATGGCAGGGGATTGGACTGAATGGCCCTTTTGATCTGTTTCTACTCTCCAGAGGGTCCTCAACACAGAGTATTATGGCTAAGGTGAGCTTGGGATTACCCGAGTTTCAGATTTGCAGAATAGCATTTCTGAAAGTCAGTCCAAGATTTCTAGTACATATTTACTGTATATACTCAACTATAAGTCGACCTCATGTATAAGTCAAGGTCAACTTTGGGGGCCAAAAGTATGGATTTTGGTATGACCTGTGGATAGGTTGAAGGCCAGACAAACCAAGGCAGCCCAGTGTCATGCCCTGCCTGGATCAGGACTCACTCGGACGATGAATTAGAACTTCCTCCGGGTCCTGAGTCTGCAGTGGAGGAGTCCCAGCTTGGCCCTAGCAGCTCTACTTTGTCAGCAGAGCCTCCAGCAGAGCCTGTGGCTTCTCAAGAGGCTCTGCAGCCAAGACTTCCGACGACAGAACCGTTGGACATGGAGGAAGATAAAGGGACTGTGCCTATCTTTAGTCACCATAGAGCTGATAGGGCGTCCTCAGGCGCATCAAGGAGGCTTTATGAAAAATGCCGAGGTCATCAAGGTGATCAGCCCCAGCTGAGCTCTGGCAGCTCGGGGATTTAAGCAAGTGTGGAAATGCTGCCTCGGTGCTAGAAGTTGTCTGAGCTTCCTGGCAAAAGCTTGTCTCTGGCGGTCCCTGGCAGCAGAGGAGGAAGCCTAGCAGCAGCACCAGCAGCAAAGGCAGTTCCCAAGGCACCTGTGAGCTTTTAGGGCTATAAAACACCCTCTTAGCCCTTCTCCAGAGTCCCTGGCAGCAGAGGAGGAAGCCTAGCAGCAACAACAGCAACACAGCAGCAGACGCAGTTTCCCAAGGCACCTGTGAGCTTTTGGGGCTATAAAACACCCTCTCAGCCCTTCTCCAGAGTCCTTGGCAGCAGAGGAGGAAGCCAAGCAGCAACACCAGCAACACAACAGAAGAGGCAGCTCCCAAGGCACCTGTGACCGCTACCTTAATACAAATTTCTTCATTTTTATTTACTTTTAAAGTCTTAATATTAAAGGAACCAGTAGGGAAATACTTAATTTTTTCTGAAACAATTTTAATTTCCAGTTACCCTGTTTTAATGTTTCAAAATATTACTATATATACTTGAATAGAAAAGGAGAATTTAATTTCAGTTACTTAACTCTTCAAATAGTCAACCTAAACAAGGGTGAATGAAAGTCACTTACACTTAACATTGAGTGGACGAACAATATCAACTTGTAAGTAAGTAATTAACTGAATCGTTCAATTTTATGTTCTTCCTTGCTAAGGTAGTTTAAAACAAAAAAGAGATGGTGTTTGCGAGAAATTGATACAAGTCTTTGGGAATTACACCGATGGTGGCAGAATCCCTTCTGAACAAAACTATGAAGCAAACAAAGATCACCCAATATCTTGAAAATAAAATAGATGTTGCTCTCCCTGAAAAGTTCCAAATCACTCAAATTCTATAGTAGTCTTACAGGTACCAATGGATGCACTTTCTTATGGACATCACACAATAACAATGAGGGATACAGATCTTGCATCCATCCCAGAAAAAAACACAACCCAATGATAATGAAATCCAGCTAAATAATGCAATTGTAAAGCAACTACAAGAACTTACCAAAGACAAGAAGAAACTAAACCAAGCCACGTCTTCCACTCTCACAGAGAATCTACCACTCGCAGGATGGATTTTCTTGCTGATGAAGGAGATTGAGAATATAAAAACTTTCTTGCTGGCAAGCAGCAATCTTCTAACACTATTACCAAATAACATAATCACCTCAGGTGCCCCAAGAAACAAATTAATAAATAGTAAAATTAGTCCAAGTAATCCGAGAAATAAATCATTAAACAATATTAGCATTTATAGCACAAGAGCAACTAAAACAAAGGGACCAAGAAACCTCAAGGGAAAAACTAAAACTATCATGAGAAAAAGACCCAAAAAGTTGAAGCTATTATACTGTAGTTAAAATAAATTACTAAGGAAAAAGGTTCTAAAAGAAAATAGATCAAACAATATTGAAACTCCCCAAATGAAAGAAATAGCTAAGATACAAGCAGAAAATACAGAACAGCCTGAATTAGGAAAGAAAATTGGACTACATACACACTCAACTCAGTCAAGAAATACAAAGAAAACGGTTAATCTCTCAAGATCCCTGGAACCTTCTCTCGTTAAAAAGGAATGCCTCTACCGAGAAGAGCACTAACACAGCTAAAAATGGAAAATGGAAATTAAAATTAAACCTTCAAAACCTAGTCTTGATCAACTTCCCTAAAAGTAAGGGTCTCATATCACAGTTTGAACGAAAGCACCACCTACTAACCATATTAAACTTAATAAAACCTTACAAGTTCTCTATAAAGGATATAAAGCAAGTTGAATATATTTTTACAACTATATCCACGCATGTGCAGTGGTTACCTTTACCAAAAAAGACACAGTCAACATAATTTTGGCTTGCAAGAGCACCCCAGCAAAATATGGAATTTTAGGGTCTTTGCAGACAGCACAAAGCGCCGTCTTGGAGGCAAGGAAGGGGAGGGGCAGCCTCACACCAGGTGCCCCAACCCCTTCCTGAGAACGTCATTGGAGTGCCCACCATTCCACAAGCCGAGCGTTCCAATGATGTCCTTCCGGCTCAGCGTCCAGATACGCTGAGCCAGAAGAGACAGCAAAGAGGCACACACCGCCTCTTCTGGTGCCCTTTCCATGCCTTGCGGAAGGAGCACTATTTTAGCACTCCTTCCAGGGCTGGAAAAGGAGTGGATTGGGGCTGAGGCATGGGGCAGCCTCAGTCCCAATCCACGACTCCTCGGGGTGGCCCATGGCTGCCCATCTGCAGAGGCCCTTAGTCTCTGGATTCTTTGAGAATCAAGCTCCCTAACAGGAACTAATTACCACACACAAAATAAGTCAGAGCGAAGACCAACAACAAAAATCAGGATATAAGAGCAACATGGCAAATCTTTATAAGTGCGTCAATGACAAAAGACTCTGCAACCTTCTAGCAAGTAATGTCCATGGCCTGGCCAAAAACAAGTCCAAATATAGATTACCACATTTCCCCAAATTGCTGGGAATCTTATTTTAGTTCTATTTTTGCTCCATACGGGTCCAACTATCTAGTTCTTGGGACAGATACAAGTAATCTCTCAAAGTGGCTCCTGGTTTCTGAAAAGAAAATACGTCTCCTGATTTCCAATTTAAAATCATGCAAAGCTCCAGGTTGTGACAATATCCCATAAGAGCTACTAAAAACAAACATAGACTGGTGGGCACCTGTTCTCTCAAATCTATTTACCTGGATTGACCACACGGCATATATTCCTGAGTATTGGGGATTAGCCATTATTATTCCTATTTTCAAAAAGGGAGAAAAAACAGACCCAGCCAATTACAGACCCATTAGTCTTCTGAGCATAATCAGCAAATTATATGCTTCATATCTACATAAAAAACTGATTGACTGGATAGATCAAGAAACATTCTTGCCGACAAGCAAGCCAGTTTCAGAATGGGTTGAAGTACAGTTGACCAAGGACTTATTCTTGAACATCTGGCTGAAAAATATGCACCAGTCAATGAAGGTTTTCATGCTGCATTTATCAACTTTACGCAAGCTTTCGACTCGATCTCCAGGGAAAAACTTTAGATAAAATTTGAGTCTTATAACATCAACAAGAGATTAGTGTTACTTATAAAGAAGCTATTCCTTGAAAGTCAGATGCAATCCTGTGGGTCATCTAACAAGGAAAATACCTACTCACGTTGGTGTAAGACAGGGCTGTATTCTAGCCCCTACCTTATTCAATTTCTACATCAACTCCTTAGTTCAACATCTGAACTTGATAAACTCTCATCCCTCCCAGCTAGCTGACAGGCCAATTTCTGTGCTTTTATATGTGGATGATGCAGTACTCAAACAAGAATAGGCCCGAGACATCTTCTAAGTGCTCTAGCCTGTTGCTGCAAAGACAATAAAATATAGTAAAACAAAGATTCTGATACTTAACAAGAAAAAGATCAAGCACAAATGGCAGATAGATGGCCAACCAATAGAACAGGCTAACTCGTACAAATATCTAGGTCTAATATTCCAGTCAACAGGTTCTTGGATTCTGCAAATGAAGCACACCATTGCAACTGTGCAAAGAAATACTAAAGCACTCCCTTCCTTTTTTTTATACCAAAGGTAGCCAATACATCCCTGCAGCAATTCAAGTTTTCATCAGTAAAGTAATATCACAAATGCTGTATGGCTGTCAGATTTATGCAAATGAGTACTACAAGCCTTTTGAAGTTGTACTTACTAAATTCCTAAGAGCTATTACAGGAGTCCCGACCTGTGTCCCAAATGTCATACTTCTCCTGGAGACTGGACGAATATCTGTGGAGGCCCGAATTTTGTTAATGAAAGTAAATCTTTGGTTAAAATTGACTTTTTTACCTATGGGTCTTGTGCCATTAATTCTGATGGACACCTTCCAATCTGAATAGAAAAAGACTTTTACTACAAAATTACAAAACATGGGTCTTCTGCCAGATACTCTTAGTTCCATGGGGCACTCAAAAGCTAAAACAACTATACTCCAATGTATAAAAGACCTAGATCTCCAAAATCATTGTAGTTAGTCCACGAGATATTTCAACGATTGGCATTGTGCTGGGCCATTTGTTCTGGCAAATTATTTGACGAACCTAACAATGCCCAAACACAGGAAAACATTCTTGTTAGCTAGATTAAATGTATTACTTTCAGCACAGCTTGAAGGTAAATACAATAAGACTCCTGTGCTTGAGAGAATATGTGCATGTAATACAGGAAACATTGAAACGATCAATCATGTATTATTCCACTGTCCTTTTTACAGTGCCACCTGCAAAGATATGATCACCCCAATCCTTCTAAATAAACCAGGAAGTTCAGAAACTTTCTACTTAAAATACCTTTGTCAGACTGTAACCTACAGATAACTTGTAAAGTGGCACAATTTTGTACATCTACAATTACTTGCAGGATTAGTAAAATTAAATCTAAGATGGCAGAACATATTGCATCTGAATTATTTTAATTTAGCTGACAGAAGTTGTTTTTTATTCTTACTTAAATTTACTTTACTTCCTAAATTGATCTATTTTACCTTCTTAGCAGACATATTTATCCTCCTGTGATTTAAAAGCAAAAGCAGCTTCATTTATATACCACTTCATACTGCTGTATGGGGTGACTAAGCGGTTTACAACTGTAAGCTCATTCCCCCCCAACAGTTGGGTACTAATTTTAGCGACCTCGGAAGGATGCAGGCCTGAGTCTAGCCTGAGCCCTGCCTAGTATTGCACTCACAACCTTGTGGTCTATGAATGAGTGGCTGCAGTACAGGCATTTAACCACTGCACCACCAGGGCTTCTTAAAAACAAGGCACCTAGTTGTACAAACTATCCTATGTAAGCACTATTTTATTGTATTGCTTATTAATGTAATATTAATGCATTTCTATTTATGCATTATTTCATTTTTATTATTTTATTCTAACTTTATTGTTTTAATGTTTTTATTTCTTCTATGCTGGTCTTTGACTGTAATAAAGTATCATTCATTCATTCTGTCTCTGTCTCTCCTTGTTCCTTGCCTTGAACCTTGACTCTTGACTATCCTGGAGTCCTGGTATCCTTCACCTTCGGACCGTTGACATCTCTCGGACTTTTGCATCCCTGGACTTCAGACTGTCTTGTCTCCTGGCTACTCTGAAACCCTCAACCTACAGACTGTGTTTGACTTTTTGCTGGCTTCCCGAAGGTATTGGTAATGAGAACTTGGTTTGGGGGACTTTCCCCTGCCTTGGCTGTCAGCCCAACAGCCAGTTTCCAGGACACCCAGGTGCAGTGAAGCTTCTGGAAGAGTGATCACACTGCCCAGCCTCTTGGCAGCAGGGCCTCCTCCCCAAGAGAAAGCCCAGTCAGGGAGAGGCTTCTGGGCAAGTGATCACCTTGTTCAGCATCTCCCCAGCTGACCCTTCTCCCCAAGAAAAATCTCAGCCAGGGAGAGGCTTCTGGGAGAGCAATCACCCTGCTCAGTGTCTCCCCAGCTGGGCTTCCTCCCTGAGAGAAAGCTCAGCCAGGGAAAGACTTCTGGGTAAGCGATCACCCTGTTCAGCATCTCCCCAACTACTCCTTCTCCCCAAGAGAAAGCCCAGCCGGGGAGAGGCTTCTGGACAAGCGATTGCCCTGCTCTGCATCTCCCCAGCTGGGCTTCCTCCCTGAGAGAAAGTCCAGCCAGGGAGGCACTGTTGGGAGAGTGATTACCCTGCTCAGTGTCTCCCCAATTGGACTTCATCCCCAAGAGGGAGCCCAGCCAGGGAGAGGCTTTGGGGTGATCATAGAATCATAGAATTGGAAGAGACCACAAGGGCCATCCAGTCCAACCCCCTGCTATGCAGGGGCTTCTAATCAAAGCATCCCTGACAGATGGCCATCCAGCCTCTGCTTAAAGACCTCCAAGGAAGGAGACTCCACTACTGTCCGAGGGAGTGTGTTCCACTCTCGAACCGACCTTACTGTCAGGAAGTTCCTCCTAATGTTGAGGTGGAATCTCTTTTCTTGCAGCTTGCATCAATTGTTTCAGGTCCTAGCCTCTGGAGAAGCAGCAAACAAGCTTGTTCCCTCCTCGATATGACATCCCTTCAAATATTTAAACACGGCTATCATATCACCTCTCAGCCTTCTCTTCTCCAGGCTAAACATCCCCAGCTCCCTAAGTCGTTCCTCATAGGGCTTGGTTTCCAGACCCTTCACCATTTTAGTTGCCCTCCTTTGGACACGCTCCAGTTTCTCCACATCTTTTTTGAATTGTGGTGCCCAGAACTGGACACAGTATTCCAGGTGAGGCCTGACCAAAGCAGAATAGAGTGGCACTATTACTTCTCTTGATCTAGACGCTATACTTCTACTGATGCAGCCTAAAATTGCATTGGCCTTTTTAGCTGCTGCATCGCACTGTTGACTCATGTTCAACCTGTGGTCCACCTGGATTCCTAGATCCCTTTCACACGTAGTCTCATTCAGCCAGGTGTCCCCCATCGTATATCTGTACTTTTCGTTTTTCCGCCCTAAGTGCAGTACCTTACATTTCTCCATGTTGAATTTCATTTTGTTAGCTTTGGCCCAACTTTCTAGTCTGTTCAAGTCATTTTGAATTTTGATCCTGTCCTCTGGGGTATTAGCTACTCCTCCTAATTTGGTGTCGTCTGCAAATTTGATAACTATGCCCCCAATACCGTCATCCAAGTCATTAATAAAGATATTGAATAGCACTGGGCCCAGGACAGAGCCCTGTGGCACCCCACTGGTCACTTCTTTCCAAGTTGAAAAGGAGCCATTGTTGAGCACCCTTTGGGTTCGACCAGTCAACCAATTACAAATCCATGTAACAGTTACTTTGTCTAGCCCACATTTTACCAATTTGCTTGCAAGAATGTCATGAGGAACCTTGTCAAAGGCCTTACTGAAATCAAGATATACTATACCCACAATGAAATGATAGGCCAACATTCCTAGCCTCTGCCCAGCCAAGCTGTCTTTTGCAGAGGCAGCCCGCCTGGGGAGAGTCTTGGTTCAATTACTGTATTGATCTGTATATAAGTCAACCCAGGTTTTTGGGAGTCACCTTTTTGACCTAAATTTCTTGACTTATACACGAGCATATACAATAGTCTTCTTTAAGTAAAATGTTTTAAAGACCCAACTCAGGGTATGGTTTCTGTTCTTCTGTTTGAGATTTAATCACCATTGCCATCAGGTTCCCTTGCTCTCCTTCCACCAGTAGTAAAAACATTTTATTTGAAGAGACATTTGGTGATTAAATGCTTATGCAGAACAGTCTTTAATGGGGAGTGTGTTGTTGCCATGTTTTAAATGAGTCTTGTTGTTTTATCATATTGATTATTTTAATAAGTTAGTTTTTCTACTTCTTTTTTAATTTCTTTATTATTTGGTTTTAATTCATTATTTGAACTGCCATGAGTCCTATCTTGGAGAAAAACATGATTTATTTATTTATTTATTTATTTATTGTTTCAAGTTTGGCAGATTGCACTTTTTAGACTCAGACTCTGCTTTCTCAACAAACATTCAAGTTTTAATTAACTGAAGGATTTTACAGAACCCCCTCAGTCTGTGGCCTCTGTCTCTTCAGTGGAGGAGAAGAAGTAGAAAGTATGCTCACCTAACTCTGGGTCATCTTGATATCCATAAAAATATGAGTTTGTAGCCCCAGTGCAGTTAAGCCAATGTGCACATGGGGAAGGAGAATTTGTAGATTCATTTGCTGCAGCAAATAAGGGGAGGGGCAGCCACATGCTGGGTGCCCCAAGCCCTCCCCGAGGATGTCATGACAGTGCATGCCATTATGCATGGCGTGCGCTGTCAAAACATCCTTCCACCACAGCATCTTGACGTGCTACACTGGAAGAGATGCAGAAGAGCCACGTGGCAGCTCTTGATGCGTCTCTTCTGCCGGCTCCAAAAGGAGCAGCATTTTAATGCTCCTTTCCGGGCTGGCAGAAGGGAACATTGGGGCCGAGGCATGAGGCAGCCTCGGGCCCTATCCTCCACTTCCCAGGGTGGCCCACGGCTGCCCATCTGCATCCCCCCTAAGTATCAATGATTTCATGACCCAAAAGATTGACAGAAAGGAAAATAGACATCCATGCATATATACTTTTCCATATGATAATCACACAGCATTCTATCTCTATGTAGCCATAGTGTTCCTAATTAGCAGGTCATTGACCAGCTTTGATCAGTGGTTAATGCTTCTTTCCCAAGCAGCAGAGTTTCAGAGAATAGGCTGAAGACCCTGACAAACTCTCCAAGCCTTCTCACTCTTCTTCCTGAGATGTCTCCAAACTTCTCCAGGATTCTTCTGGCTCTTGTATCTTCCCTCAAGACACCAGACAACTCAGTAGTCTTATATAAAAGATCTACTTTATTCTACTATATACATAAATACTATATGCCCTACAAATCACAATCTCTACACTTCACAATATCTCCAAAACTACTCCACAATGTACATTAGCAAACATTGCAATTTATAACCATTGTTAGACACCACCCACCAGTCAGTTTCCACCCAGTGGGTGTGTACATACATCTTGATTGGTCCACATAGATCATCCCATACCTAAGACCAACCCAAGTGTTTCATCACTTTACCTTGACCACTTAATGAGTCTCAGGTGTTTGCAATCTATCACAGGTGTTCTCAATATACCTTCTATAACTTTGTCCTTGGCTCTCAAGGCTTCTTAATTATATTATCTTTTTCACCTGTGTATCTTCCTGATTGCTCCTGCTTAGTCACTTTGACATTCACATACATATTTTTATTTCTATTACTGTATATCCCATGTTGCTTTTTCCTTACCATTATAAATCTCAAGAAGCACAAACCACTTTCATGATCTGTTATAACACAGCACAATCGCCATTACTTTCCTAACCACAACAGATCATTTTGAGAAAGGTAAAAACACTTGGCAGAGATGTTTAATTATTTGTTTTATTAAAATATTTATATCCCATCCTATATCCAAAGTTCCAAAGAGGAACAATAAAATCAATTTTAAAAATTAAAATGATGAAAGATATTTTGCAGTTTAAAAATACATTGAACTATGTAACAGTTGAAAAAATGTTAGAAAGTTTGAACCATGAACACTTACAAACTGGATAAATTTGGGGCATTCATGCATACATTTTTGTCCCAAGGAGAACCAGATTTCCACGCTGATGCAATCCTGAACCGGTGTTCCCACTACATTTTACATTACCAAATCTCTCCATGGCATTTAAACCCTGTTGCCATTCACACTTGTGACTGGTCGATTTAAAATGGGTGTGCCTACATTTCTAGGAATGATGCAGCATGATCCTAATTGCGTCGGTAGCATACTCACACTACCAAATTTGCAGATCGTTGCGGCCCTTAAAAACAGATGCAGGGGAAAAACCGGTATACCAGGTTAAGTGGGGTTTTCAGTAGCTCCCCCTGCAAACTGCACTGATTGCAGTTGGGACAAGTGTGAATGCCACGAAAATAACCTGTTTTCACACTGGATTATTTTTTTTAGTGTTAATGGGCCTTCATTAGACACAGAAGGCCTGAATAAAAAGCTGCCTTTCAACTTGACAATGAAATGAAGCCAAAGTGCGTTGTGTTTAAGCCTATCCATTACCTAGAACAATGAGACAGATTTGCAAAGAATTTTATTAGGAAACGTATTTGCACTTTGAAAATGTTGCATTTATTTTAAGAAAACTCAAACTAATGACTAAGGGCCTTTACAGACTGCCAGAAATAGTGCAGCTTGAAGCCACTTTAACTGTCCTGGCTCAGTGCTAAGGAATCATGGGAACTGTAGTTTATTGTGGCACCAGAGCTCTCTGACAGAGAAGGCTCAATGTCCCAGAAAAAAATACAATTCTCATGATTCCCTAGCACTGAACCAGGACAGTTAAACTGTCCTCAAGCTGCACTATTTCTGGCAGTCTGTAAAGGCCTTAAATCTGGAAAGCAGTAGAATTATATCTCTATGAATTACAGTTCTGTTTCTAGAATGCAACTCATAGTTTTGTGTTTAATATTAATAATAATAATAATAATAATAATAATAATAATAATATGTGTTTATTTGAGAGAGGGTTTTCTTAATATGAAAGATCCACTACATCTTTGGCTCTAATTACTGTAGATTGATTACTGTTGAGTGTACATTTCATTAGAATGAAAGTTAATCCATAAAAATTAATGGTATTTATTGTAACAAATGACAGCCGATTTCTTCAAATAAATGGGTGCCACATACTGAGCAAGAGGAGGGCTATGATAGAAAGTCTATTAATGATTAACTAATCATGAAAGCAGTTAAACATGATGTGTGGTTGCAATATTAATAGAGTGACCTTTGAACGAGACAAATGAAACAAATAATGCATTGAGTGAAATACTAAATGGAACTGGATCCATAATATAAAGCATGTTTACAGGTATTTTTGTTACATACATTTGTGGAAAGATTTCCCCCTTTTCCCCCCTGGAAGAGCTTAGGTGGTTTCCTGAAAATTATCATGGTGCTTTTCTCTTTCTAAATTTCCCAGATCATTCACATAAAGCACTTATTCCCTCTGCGCTCCCAAGTGTCCTTGCCAACCCGCTTCGAACCGAAGGTCTTGGTTCACACCAGAGCTTAGGAAGATGAAGTGGTTAGGACAACGACTAGAGCGTGAGTGGCAGAAGACTTGACTCTTATCCGACAGAACTCGCCATAGGAATTTTCTTAGTTCCTATCGGGAGGCAATACGTGCAGCAAAAAGAGCATTTTCTGCTGCACATATTGCGTCTGCAGAGTCTCGTCCGGCGGAGCTGTTTAGGGTTGTGAGGGAGATGACGCAGGTTCCTCCTGTGCCAAATCCCTTGCTTAACCCGACAACAGCCTGCTGTGACACATTTAATAACTTCTTTGCAGATAAAATCTCTCAGATAAGAGCCGATTTAGACGCCATTGTTATAGCAGAAACTATAGATGAGGTGTCCAGCGACTCCGCTGATGAAGTTATTCTGGATCAGCTCCAATCTGTGAGTACCGAGGACATGGACAAGCTGCTTGGTAAGGTGAGGAAGACGACTTGCCCTCTCGATCCTTGCCCATCATGGCTGGCCGTCCAGGGGGGGGACGCATTGTTGAGATTCCTTACGGATATCATCAATGCGTCCTTCAGGGAAGGACATGTTCCAGCTTGCCTGAAGGAAGCGGCTGTTAGGCCACTTCTGAAAAAACCTTCCCTTGACCCCCTGGAGATGAGTAATTATAGGCCTGTGTCACTGCTGCCATTTTTGAGCAAGGTGATTGAGAGGGCGGTTGCTCTTCAGCTCCAAGCTGTCTTGGATGAAACCGATTATCTAGACCCATTTCAAACCGGCTTCAGGACAGGCTTTGGGGTTGAGACTGCCATGGTTGCCTTGACCGACGATCTGCGTCTGAGCATCGACAGGGGTAGTGTGATCCTGTTGGTGCTTTTAGACCTCTCGGCGGCTTTCGATACAATAGATCACGGCATCCTCTTGGGCCGCCTGAAGGGGCTAGGTATCAGGGGCATTGCTTTGCAGTGGTTTCAGTCCTTCCTCTCGGGAAGGTCCCAGAGGGTGCTGCTCGGGGACTGTAGCTCCAGTAAGAGGGTACTCACTTGTGGGGTCCCTCAGGGAGCTATTTTGTCCCCGATGTTATTTAACATTTATATGAAGCCGCTGGGTGAGATTATATGGAGTTATGGTGCTGGGTGTTATCAGTACGCTGATGACAAATCTATTTCTCCGTGTCTTGTTCATCGGCCTCGAATTCCAATTAATGTCTTCGGGTGGTAATGGGCTGGATGAGGAAAAACAGATTGAAGCTAAATCCAGATAAGACGGAGGTGCTCACAGTAGTGGCCCTGAAACCAAGAATTGGGTTGCAACCTCCAGTCCTGGATGGGGTCACACTCTCCTCCAGTGACTGTGTTCGCAGTCTGGGGGTGCTCCTTGACTCGTCGCTCCTGATGACAAATCAGGTAAATGCGACGGTTAGGAGCGCCTGTTATCAGCTTCGGCTGATACGCCAGCTGCGCCCTTTTCTGGAAGTACAGGATCTCGAGACTGTTGTGCACGTGCTGGTAACCTCACGTTTAGACTTCTGCAATGCGCTCTACATGGGGCTACCCTTGTGCTTGGTTCGGAAACTTCAGTTAGTTCAAAATATGGCGGCCACGCTTCTGTCGGGTACATCTAGGTGGGACCACATTACTCTGGTCTTGCAGTCCCTCCACTGGCTGCCTATTGGTTTCCGGGCCCAGTACAAGGTGTTGGTTATTACCTTTAAAGCCCTAAATGGCTTGGGTCCAAGCTATCTTAGAGATCGCCTCCTCCCCTATAATCCTCCCTGCGCTCTCCGTTCCTCTGGGAGGAATCTCCTGCAGCCTCCAAAGGCTGGGCTTGCAGTGACCTCCCAGAGGGCCTTCTCGGTTGTCGCCCCCAGGCTCTTGAACGGCCTGCCGGATGAGATCCATCAGTTGACATCTTTAGACAGTTTCAAGAGAGCTGTTAAGACGGATCTCCTCCGGCAGGCCTTTCCAGATTAAATTACCTGACCTCGGGACTTTGGGATTCTGGGACCTGTGATTTCTCTTTTTAAGATCGTTTCTACAGCCCGTGGGAGCACCAAGTTGTATGGATTGCTGGTTTTATCCAATTGTTTTGTTTATTGTTATGTCTGATATAATTACTGCTTTTAATTGATATCTAGTTTAATTGATTTTTAAGGGGGGGGAGGGAGCTTTGTCATTTAAGTTGTATGTATTTTAGCTTTGTAAACCGCCTAGATTGGTTCGCCACCGGGCGGTATATAAATAATTATTATTATTATTATTATTATTATTATTATTATTATTTTATTGATGGGAGGGAGGGAGGGAAGGAAGGAAGGAAGGGGCTTCACTAATTTTGTACCTCTTTCCCTTATGGATAATGGCTCCTCTAATGAAGAACTCTGAGTTTTACCAGTGATGGCACTCATGCAGGTGCAACTGGTCATCTCTTTCATAGGATAGGCAGCAGTGGCTGCTGGTTTTATGCCTGAGAATGCAATTCAATGCTCAAGATTTTTTTTTAAAAAAAAAATGATGAGCATGTGATACTAGTAAGAGATGAGCTCCACTTTAGTTCCCCAGGTCTAGCCAATTATGCAGGAGCCCACTCACTTGGCTGAACAATTGGAGAAGTTCGCTAGCTACAACTCCCTGAGCAAAATTGCACTGCTGGTTAAGCAGGCCATCCATTCTCAGGCAAGGGTGGGATGCCAGTGAGCCTTCTTAATGACTTGGGCTGTTAGAGCTTCTGTATATTAGGGTTAGATTCTGAGTATGCTTGTTGTGAAGGCATATTGCTTAGATTGCACACCCAGGCCATTGGCCAAATGGATAGCTCAAATCCCATGGAATGGCTGACATGATGTAGGTGAGTCAAATAGGAGTACCATTATCCAACCAACTGCTGGATGGGCAACTTGTAGCTCTCTAGATTTTGTAGTTGTTGAACTGAAACAACTTCCTTGGAGTTAGGGAGAAAGGAGAAATAAAGTTGGGTGGGTATGCGGGGCACCATGCTCCAAACCCCTGGACAACTTCTCTCAGTGGATTCATATAGATGTTGAATAGTATGGGCAATAAAATAAAGTCCTGAGGTCACCTTTGGGGCTCATCTCTCCAGGCAGGAATGGAGCCAATGTAAAACGGTACCTCCAAGTCCCTTCTCTACAAGTATGCCATGGTTGGTGGTATTAAAAGGGAGGGATCCAACAAAGGCAACAGGGATACACTCTCCCATCTAGTTCATGGCATAGGTCATCAAAGGTGTCCAAAGCTGTCTCTGTTCCATAAGCAAGCCTGAAATCAGACTTAAATCTACCTAGATACATTTTATGTTGGAACCATGGGACTGGGAGGCCAACATATACTCTAAAACCTTGCCCACAATGTTGGACACTGGCTGATAATCATCCATTGTAGAGGGATCAAGAAAATTTACAACTGCCTCCTTTAGGCACACTGTTGGGTTCTAACTCCCTGGCTAAGCGAGATGGGACTTGTAGTCCACCATTTGGATGACGACAAGTTGTCCATACATTAGTGGGTTAGAGAGCCCTCCTTGTATCTTATAGGCTATATAGCCTGAATGTCTAAATTGCAGATTACTCATCTTTGGGAGATGAATTGTTAAAAGATAAATAGGTTGTGTTCCATAGTAGATTAATACCGGTAGTTTTGCCGACTATTTGCAGAGTTAACCTATTACTGTGTAATTGTTAATTATGTACAAGGTGTGATTCATGAGTATAGTGATTCAAGCAGCCAGACTAAATGAAAAAGAGATAAGAAGAAGCTTAGATGCAAATGAGTTTCAAGTGGAAGGGAACTCCCTAGCTATTTTTTCAGCCATAAGGCATCTTTTTATCCAGGATACAAGAATGCTAACATTAAGATACTGCTATCAGTCTGGCATAAGGATCACAATGGGATCTAGTGAAGTCAGAGTATCATATAACCAGCTCTGGTCTATCAATGAAAGATGCATCTCTTGGACCTGAGTTGGTGGACAGGGTGAAATATGCAAAGCTAGCACTGTGAAGAAATCCTGCCATACCTGTGTGTCTTCTTGTTGGAGAAACTACTTCAGAACAGCATAATACCTAAATCACATGCATTTTTGTCTTCTTTGTTAGTAATTCAAGAGTGTTTAAAGGCCTTGTTCATTACTGAGAAAATGATTCCATCTATGTTTGGAAAGAATCCATTCTGATGCCAGGATGCTAGAATGTGTGGACCTATATGGTTTCTGATTGGTTAACTAAGGCCAGATTTCCCAATTAAATTGAGTATAGCTTATTTGTTCTACTCCTCTCTTTCTGCATCCTCCATTTTACTCATGCAAACATGATGTTATCAAGTCTTGTTTTGCTAAGTCTATGTATCTCATATGTATGAAAACTAGCATGTTTTGTATTCTTGTTTTTGTTTTCTGTATATATTCCTGAATGGATTTCTCCCTTTCTCTGTTGGTACCATGTATAGCTTATTTTTCTATTTTGTGAAGCAAACATACCTACATATAATTCATATAATTTTTGGAGAGAAGGGTGTATGCATTATTAGGAAGAACCCAGTTTTAAATCCAGCTTGGTTATTGCTGCTGAATATTGGTCTAACTTGGGACTCTTGGGAAGACAAAATGTGGGATTTTGGGTACCTTGTCAAGACACTTCAAGAGCATTCTGCAAAGTCTGGGTTTGGCTCAGGTGGTCAAAAGAGATAGAAGATCTTCCTTACAGAGTCATTGTTATTTCTATTTCTTTCACCTTAGAGTTGGCCAGTAAATGGCTGGCATGCTTGACAGGACAATTTTGCTACCTGAGGCACAGGTAAATTTTCTTCCCCTCCCTTTCATTCCCCTGTCCTGTATCCTATAATTGCATTGAATGACAGTTGATTAAATATTTTGGGAAAGACAATGTCCTCATATCTTTCCTGGCCCTTGTTTGCATCTGGAAAGTGTAGTAAGAAGGGGGTACATCTGAGAGTCATCTGGTTACTATTATTATTATTATTATTTTAAAAAAATTGTAAGCTGCTTTGAGTCCCAACTGGGCAGGGGAGCAATATGTAAATAAATATACAGTTGGCTCTCCACATTTGCAGCTTTAACTTTTGCAGATTTGATTATTTGTGGTTTTGATTAATATGTTCTCTCTAAGAATCTCTAGGTCCTCCAGTGCAACTCTGCCAGACGTTGATCATAGAGTTGTGCTGGAGAACCTAGAACTTCCTAGAGAAAACACTTCTCTAGGCATTTGTAGGCCCTCTAGTATAATTCTATGATCAGCTTCTGGCAGATGTTGACCTTAGAGTTGCACTGGAGGGCCTGGAGATTTCTAGAGAGATGTTCTCTTAAGTAAAAATAATAGTGGGGGTTTTTTATTGGCAGTTTTTCCAATAAACCGCCACTGAGGCGGACTCTAACCTCAATGAAGAACCACTGTAACACACACAGACACACTTTGACTCATGAGGTTGGAACAGAAATGATAAGGGAGGGTAACCCTATGTTCAGAAGTGGGTATGCTGCCAAATCCTTATAAAATTGGGATAGTGTGATGCATGGCTTGGATGACTTGGGTGGCTACTTCTTGGATCATGTCTTGTTGTTGTTTGCCACCAAGCTGGCTTTGATTAATGATGATCCTATTAACGAGAGACCTCCAAGAGCCCTGGTCATCAACAGCCCTGCTCAAAAAAGGGATGTGGTATCACTATTCCATCTGAATTTTTACAATGGCAGAAAGGCTAGATCAGGGGTAGGCAACCTAAGGCCCGGGGGCCGGATGTGGCCCCCCCAAGGCCTTTGGACCCAGGCCGGTCCTGCCGCCGCCGCCGCCTCCTCCTGCCATGATGATATTGATTATTGTTGTTATTATTTGTTCTTGGGGTTTTCTTGGCAAAATCTCCACAGGAGTTTTGCCATGGCTTTTCTGTGGCTGAGAGAGTGTGCATGCATATATTTTTTAATTTTTTAAAATTAAAAAAATATATAATATTTATTTATTTATTTATTTATTTTTGGTGCTTCGGCCCCCCAATTGTCTGAGGGACAGCAACCCGGCCCCAGCTCAAAAAGGTTGCCTACCCCTGGGCTAGATCATCTAGTTAACTAGCATATTCTGGCCTGATCCCTCCCCCCCCCATTCCTACCTTATAAGGCAGCTGCTAATGCAAGCAATGGGAGTTTGTTCTCCTGTCAATTAGGGTACAGCAGACTGATGTTTCCTTCCTCTTCCCACCAGTGATCTCTTGTGCAAGATCAAGTTACATCACTAGCAGTGGCTGTTGCCCAGTAGGTCAGGGTTGGGGTACTTTTTTGATCTCTACCTATTCCCTACACTATTGAATACGTAAGTGTCATGAATGTAAATCATTTACAAATGTCTAACTCTAGATTACACATTTATAGCTGTGATCATGAATCCCAGCCAACATCTTTTTAATGCTACACTGACACCTATTGAACATCATGACTGTTTCTCTGTCAGCTAGGCCATCAGAATAGCCAAGTTACAATTCACCGGGGCTAATGAATGAGCCCTGGATGCAAAGAATTCTATTTCATTTGATAAGATTCCAAGTGCAAGGCTCACAAAGAAATACTCCCACATTTTCCTCTCTCTCTCTCTCTCTCTCTCTCTCTGTGTGTTTAAAAAAAAAAGCAAATAAGCTATTTAACATCTATGAGACTCTTCCTGTTTGGAAAACATTGGAAAAAATATTAATATCCTGATCCTGTTAAATGACACACCATAAGGTCATGAAATTAAATCATCTTACAGCACATCAAGAACTGATTACTTTTCTTCCCTGCATATCTCTACAATACTTCCAAAAAACAGCAGCTGCTTTAAGGAAGATATGACCGGGCATTTAAGTCAGTTTAAAGAACCAGATGGTGGTGCGTAAAGGTTTGCTAAAACTCTCTAGCAAACCTTCATATACATAATAGGCCATTAAATAAATCATTGAATAAACTGAAAAAGAGATAAATACTGATTAAAGCAAAAAAAAATAAAAATAAAAATAAAAATCCAGCAAACAAAGGCTCTAGTGCAGCATCCTGTTTTGCATAGTGGCTAACCCTCTAGCTTACTGGAAGTCCCAAAGGAAGACACAATAAGGACAACAGCATGCTCATGCTATCTTTCCCAGACTGGTAATTTAGAAGCAAATTGTCTGTGGACATGATGAATAGCCTTGGATGGCCTCACACTACATGGTCTAATCTCCCCTTTAAAGCCACTTATGTTGGTGGTCAGTTCTATATCTTGTGGTAATAAATAATATAGTGTTACCGAACTGTATCTGTCCTAAATCCTTCATCATTTAGCTTCTTTGGATAATCTCATATTTGCTAATTATGAGAAGAGGGAAAACACAGAATTATAGAATTGAAAGAGGCATCAAGGTCTGTCTAGCTGCACAACCTGCCAGTCCAGGAAATTGACCCTTTCATTTCCCATCTCATTTTAGGTTTTCTAAACAAAAAGTCACAAATGTAACAATTTTTCCTCATAGAGAGTTGCTCCAGATAATTTTGGTTTGCCTTTTCTGTACTGTTTTCAGTTGTACAATTTCCTGTTTGAAATTGTGACTAGAACCAGTGATGTCACAAAGGGGTGCGGACCACACTATGTCACACCTAAGGGGGGGTGACACCACCTGCTCCTCAAACACCAACTTTTTGACAGAAATGGGCTGTGGTATTCATCTGTTTCCCTTTAAAATGCTTTAAAAGATGGTGGGAGTGGGATGAAGTTCAGTAGGAGAAGAAAGGAGAGGCCCCAAAAAAATTTTAAAATTCAAATTTCAAAATTTGAAATTTTAATTTTTTAATTCTTTTTACATTTTCTTTAAAAACACCACATTTTAACCAAACTTTCACTATGCATATGTAAATACATTAAGGTCGTGCATATGATATTGCAATTTGAAGGTATAATTTTAATTTTGCTAGTTGTTTATGTTACAACTATTAGCATTACACTCAGTGCTATATGGGAATTATGATTTATGAGTAACGTTAGTGCAAAAAAGCATTGCTAAGGATTCTGTATGATGTGAAACAGAAGGAGATCAATGGGGTGGTGGTGACACCATGAGTTACTGCATCATGTGACACCAACCCTAGGTATGCCACTGACTAGAACAGTGCACTATATTCTAATACTTGTTGTGTCACAGACTTATATACAGAGGTATCGCAGTTTGCTTTGCTTCAATTTATAGTATTTTAAATTTAATGCATTTTTTCAGAAATGATTAAATAAATGAAAGTCTCACATCAGTCTCATTTTATATCAGGAATATAACCTGAGTGTAAATTAAGACTCACCTATATTGGCACTGTAGTCATGATGGTTTTGTTTCCAATATATTTCCTAGTAGTAACTTATAATGAAAATATTAATGTGTCAGTTTCATTTTTGTTCAGTTTCATTTTTATAGCCTTACATTTGTTTGTCCCATTTTGGTATTAAAATATTTTTTAAAAAAAAAATTTCTGCCCCCAAGAACTATATCCATTTCAATGTAATATGTGGTTTATATTTATGCTAACATACACATTTTTGCATGCAGTTTGTATGCAGTTTTTCCAAACATTACGCATTGGGGGGATTGGCTGCTAATTTATGCCTTTTGTGTGCCCCCTTTTTGAATGGAGAACTGCAAATCAAAATTTAGAAAAATATGAATATGAAAGGATACATATGCTTCCACTAGGGAAGAGTGGTGTTCTTGAGTAAATTTGCACATGCTCCCTTCTTATCCCACTCCCAAATCCATGAAATTAATTTTTTAAACATCCTCACTAAAGAAATTCCATCCTCTTTGGCATGTTTTTTTTAAATTTCAAAAACTGTGCTTTCTTTCAAATGGGATACATTCTTTTTATGTATCTATCCACAGATTAAAATTCATTTTAGCTCTTTTCAAAATATATGCATTTCTTTGTATGCAAACATTTAAAATCGGAATGTTTTATCTGATGTGAAACAAGACATAGATTAAGGAGATTATCACACTGGCTTTCCTCCCAGCCTCAGTGTGGGCTGAAACTTTTGAAAACTTTTTAAAAACAGGTGTTATCGCACAACTCCATGCCCAGTCTGGAGGCATCGTGTACTCAATCCTGGCATCCTGTACCCCATCCATATTTCTCCAGCACTTTTTGAAAGAACGGGTGTTTCCCATTCTTTGCAAAGTATGGGAGAAATACAGATCAGGTAGGGGATGCCATGATTGGGTACATGATGCCTCCAGACTGGGCACAGAGGTGTGTGATAACACCTGTTTTAAAAAAAATTCAAAGGTTTTAGCCTGTGCTGAGGGTGGGAGGAAAACCAGTGCGATAATCTCCTAAGTGTATTTGTTTGACTGAATGGGCAGTTTTGAACATGTGAAGGACTTTATGAGTCTTCCTGTCCATCACACACACAAAAGAGAAGTCATACCAGATAACAGACTTCCATGTCTACTCTGAAATCCTACCATGTCTGTAACTATATTGAACTGTTGAAGTGGGATAATGCAAGGGGGTCTTGTAGAACATTTGAGACTAAGGGCCAATGCAGACTGGCACAAAGGGCTGGCCTAGGGGTGGAGTTGGGGTGGGGCAGCTGCACACCAGCCACCCCGACTCCATCCCAACACCATCCTGATGCTGTGCACCTGTCCGTACGGTGTGCGACGTCAGGACACCCTCTTGGCGCAGCATGCACACACGCTGTGCCAAAAAGGCACAAAAGAACCATGGCACCAGCTCTAAGGGCAGCCTTTTGCCACCTAAAAAAGGAGTAGCATTTTGCTGCTCTTTTGGGGGCACAAAAAGGAGGATTGGGGCCACGGCATGTGGTTGCCACAGCCCCAATCTGCCACTCTCAGGCCATCTGTATCAGCCCTAAGTGAAAGAAGTTGGCCTACTTCCTCAGATGCTTCTGAGTCTATGAAAACTTATGTTACAAATTCTTTTGCTTAGTCTTAAAGTTGTTACAAGATCCTTTCGTATACTGATATTTCAAACTAACATGGTTATACCTCTGAATTCTGTCCCCATGTGATTATGCAGAATGGGATGGACAACAATTCAGTAGCAAAGCAGTGCGTCTTCATGAAGACTGTCCAGATCCAATACTAGGTATTCTCCTTGAAATGGGGAAACCTGCACTTAAATACATGGATAACTGCTGTCAACCAGAATAGACAATATTGGCACAAATAGACCATTGATCTGCACCATTAGAGAGGAGTTTCCAGTGAGTATAATCTAAAACCAATGCACAATGAGCTTTTAGGGGTCACATTTTCTAGAAACTGCACAAATTTCTTGGAAATTGTGTTTCTGCACAGACACAGGGAGAGGAAGCACAAAACATATACAATACTACTTGACCCAACCCAACAGTCAGACTCAGGCTGCAGCTTCTCAGCAAAAACTAACATGGCAGCCTTACAATGGCAGCTGAACATGCATGCTGGTGCAGCTATGAAAACAAGTCTTTCATCAGTTGAATCAGCTCCATTGAACTTCATTGCTAGAGACTGCATTTGAACAAGTCACCTTAAGTATCATGGATCTTCAGCTTTGATAGCTGCCACAAAGTTTAAATTACTGTGCATCCCCTGAAAGCAAACAGTGAGTTATCAGTCACCAGTCTCATCTTTCATGAAAAGGAAGCTACTAAAGAGTAATAAACATTTAATTGAACAATTTCATGTAGTTTAATCCAATAACTCAGAAAAAAATTCTGGCAGTCATTTGAAAGAAGCAATGTTTTCCCAGGATGCATTAACTTTAAAAAGCTCAGATATCTGCCAGCCTGGTGTATAATCTCATTAATTTTATTTTACCCACTGACATGTGTCTGCTAATGTATGTTGGTTTATTGTTTTGAACTTACCCTACAATATCTCTTCTAGATATCCAATAATTGATATTACTACAGAAAGGTGGGAGCACCACTGCCACCATCTCCTTTATATTAAGTCATTGTGTGTGTGTGGCAATGATCTGCCAGAAAATTCAAATATCTTCTATGAAGGGAGTAGGGAAGCTTAGGCCCTAAGGCCCAAGTCAGCCCTCTTGGGGTTCTATTCTATCTCCTGGGCTTCTCTAGAAGGTCACATAGCCCTTTCTGTTTATGTCTTTTTTTCCATTCTGAAAGACTGAAATGTGTCTTCCAAGGCTTAGGTTTTGGAGATCTTTCATATGTAGGTTCTTTATAAGTCACTTGATGGCACTTAAGAACTATAAAGGCTTAATTTACTGGCAATAACAGTTTTAAATTAACATATTTTGATATTGTTAGTCCCACCATTTTGCCTTTGGCCCTGTCCATTACTGGAATGTACCTATAGGTTATTGTACCAAATACCTATAGGTTATTGTACCACTACTGGAATGTACCTATAGGTTATTGTACCAAATCTCAGTATTCATCATCCTTGGCCATGCTGGAAGAGGATTCTGGGACAAATAGGTTGATGATTTTGCATGTAATTATGTCTTCCTGCATATTAACATGGTGCTTCCTTCATATTGTTAATACTGTGGTTACATTGAAACAGTAACCATAAGACAAAGCAAGCCTGACTCTTCTTGTAGTTGGAACTACACTGTAAGTTTTAGAGGTGTACAGTGTGTGAATAATGTATGCTTAAATTGCCAAAAGACCTCCTTGGCCAACATTCTTCTTTGTATGGTAGTATTTGTTGTATGCACACAACCTCCATTGTGTTTCTAAGGTTCCTTGTGATGACAATGATGCACATGAATTGTTTATCAGAGCATCTACACTCTTTCAGATAATGATCTTAACATTAACACCCCCACAAACATCTGCCTTCTCTTGTAAGTACAATGACTTTCCAGACTTGTATTTGTCTTCCAAAGATGCCAATTTTAAAATTGACTGTGACCACACTCTACCTTTCATTAGAACTACAGCATGGTTCTTCAAAGGAATTTTCACTTGTGCAGTTGTAAGCAGCAACCCCAAATATCCAACACAGGAACCACGAAGGAAGGAGGGAAAATAAAGGGAAAAATGACAACCTGAATAAATGTACTTATTCTTGCTGATGTTGCTATGATTCTTTTCCTCTAGCCAATGGAATTAATTGACTATTTGTTTTTAATAACAAAAACTGATCCAGCAGTGCAGATTCTATTTATGAGATTTCTTTCTGAAAATGCAGGATGGAGGGAAGCAAATATCTCAAGAAATCTATTGAATTTTGTCAGTGGCATAGTTTTTTGTTCCATCTAAAGTTAACATATTATTGTGTTTCAAATGTGCAATGACAGTTTTTAAGCAAAAAGTGATCCAGGGAATCATTCATCTTCTGACATCTTCCCCTTGCTTTTCATTTTGGTATTTTGTCACTACTCAGAGTTACCATGAGTTTGGGGGGAGAAATTTGTTTCAATTATTTTGGTAAAGTTTTTTACTCTCCTTTTTGGCATGGGGCGATGAGCATCACATTGGTATTATTTACTTTGGTGGGCTGAGTTTAGGGCTGGAAATTGTTGCTTTTCTTTTCAATAATGGCACAGAGTGGCAAAATTATCCTTCTCACCACAAGAGAAGCTGAGGTAAAACAACAAACATTGAATAGCACGCACGCACACACACACAATAACATGCAAATCTGCACAAATGATACAAATTTGAGTAATTATGTAAAACAGCTATGGTTGCCACTCAGTTGCATAGATTTTTAGGATAAGACATAGCAGATGGGCTGTTTGCATCTTTTTAAAGCAATCAGTCAGTTGTTCTGTGTTTGATGAATGTGTGCTTTGCTTCTTAAGGGAAAAGCAACTTGCTTTGTATAGTTGGTGCAAATTACAGAGGCCAAAAGGAGGGGAAAATGGTGCTCTTCATCTTGCTCTCACCCAAAGGCAAGGAATCCCATGGGATCTGAAATGTGCTTCTTCAGTCAAGGCAATCTATATCGACACACACAAGGAATCTAGAGAATATCCACCTAAAGCTATATGCTGGTCCCAAGTAGATTAGACCCATTGGATTAACGGGATTTACCTAAAGGTTGATTTACCCTTCAACAATTCATCAGATCAGCTTACTTTAGTCAGAACTAAGGATTCAATTTAGGCCATCTCTGGTTGAGCTTGCTTTAATTGTATGACATACAAAACATTTAAGTTAAATGACACATCTAGATTTAACTGTAGAGCATCTTTCTAATATGAGGATCATCTGAAGGGATAAAATCATCTGTCCATCTTTCCTGTCTCTCTCCACTTACCTACCTACATACCTACACCATCATCATCTTATCTATCCCAGTTTCATTCAGATGTTTTGTCAATATCAAATGGACTGACAAAACATTCCAATGAAATCTCATAACACAATTACAGAACGTGATCTTATTTGAAAATTATTGCATTATCTGACAATACAATGCTGATTCCTAGGTTCTTGTAGTGTCCAAATCATTGATGGTCCAAAACTCCAGTGGACAACAGTTGGTTGACTGTGAAACTCACAAGAAGGAGAAGTAGCAGTTTCAAGTATCTTTCTGGAATCCCCTAACCTAACTTGCTGTTCACCAACCCTACCCTACACTATTATAAGTGTTGACAAAGATTCAACTGCCAGTGCAGTTAGCTTTTGTATGGTAGGGGACATAACCTGATGCTTTGTCTGTAGCAACACAGTGTTTTTTGTCTTGCCCTGGTCTATAGTTAGGGCCCTGCTTTTTGTTTCTGTATTGCCTGATGTTGAGAGGAAATGCAAAAAGGAAATATATTGTAACAAGTTAATTGCCTTGAGTACTAAATGATATTAGAAAGTCCTTCCCCATTTAGAGATGCAAAATCAGTGTAACAGTAAATCTCTAATAGTCTTACATTGTTTTGTTCTGTCATATTTTCCATGCCTGCTTACCCTCAATTATCAGTGATTTCTTTTCTTAAAAGCCTGTTCTTCAATTGCCATAATTAATTATGACATTTCATTATGAATTCATTCACAGGCAAAAGTAGCTCTTATATGAAGTTGTTGTGCCAATAAAAAAAAGAAAGCCATACCTCCTTTTCAAGGCAACATTTATAACATTATTTCACAGCAAGAGATCTGACCATCCCTAGTTCCTTCATCTGTACCTCCATCTCAAGGGTAATAAGTTGCACATGCTGTAATTTGAAGGAAGGGGACAGTCAGAAAGTGACTTGACCAGCTGTAAAGATGGTTACTATGAATGTCATCCCAATATGTGAAATCTTATTCCATTCTTTTCTCTCTTGAATGTTAAAGACCTCTCCAGTGATGTTTTGAGAACAGAGCTGGGGATCTTTTGTGGACTATAACTCCCAGAATCCTCCAGACAACATAGGGCCTTTGCAGACTGCCAGAAATAGTGCAAATTTAGTCCACTTTAAGGGTTAGGGTTAGTGCTAGTGAATCAAGGAATTGTTGTTTTTTTCTGAGACATTGAGCCTTCTCTGTCAGAGAGCTCTGGTGCCATAATAAAATACAGTTCCCATGATTCCCTAACCCTAACCCTAACCCTTAAAGTGGACTCAATTTGCACTATTTCTGGCAGTCTGCAAAGGCCCATAGTCAATGGCTATACTGCTTGTGAGTTTCTGGGATCTGTAGCCCAACAGACCCCCTAAGCAGATGGCCAAAAGGGCCGTTTTGGGGGCAAGGAAGGGGAGGGGCAGCAGCACAATCGGCGTCCCAACCCCTTCTCCAGGTCGTCCTCGGAGCAGCCGGCCCTCTGCATGGCCAGCGCTCTGAGGAGGACCTCCCGCCGCAGCGTCCACACACGCTGCAGCGGAAGAGTCGCTGAAGGTGCGCCGCAACCTTTTGCAGCACACCTTCAGCGACTTGTGAAAGGAGCGCCAATTTAGCGCTCCTTTCAGGGGCGGCAAAGCTGCACCGCGGGGCCGAGGTGTGTGGATACCTCGGCCCCGCAGCGCAGCTTCCCGGGGCGGTCCATGGCCGCCCCTCTGCTTCCCCCCAAAGTATCTCTGTCTGAGAATAATGAGTCTGTATTGGCTCAGAGGAACCTCTGGAACTGTGATCGGCTCATTTCTATTTCATTCAAGGCACTCCAAGTTCTGAATCTGGCATTCCAATTTATTAAATGAGGCTGCAAGCCTGGGAATGCTTCCTAGGGAAGAAGACTCATTGATATGCATAGGATTGCACTATGACTATGTGTTCTCAGGTTAGTCAACTTCCTGTTAGTCCACATCCCCACCTCTGCAAATTCTCATGATTTTCAGAGCTGACACCACATAGTGGAAAACAGATGGTAGGCCAGAGTTAGCCTTCAGAAATGTCCCAGTGCTCAGGATGAAGGAAATGTGATAATTACTTTGTGGCTCTCACTTACCTGCCACTTTATCACTGACCTAGTTGGAAACTTCTATCCAGCCTCTTTCCAAGTTGTCCCATGATGCCTCCACTTTACCCTGTCTTGCAATGTGTGTTGGTTTTAATAAGGTCCTTGTGTTGACTTGCAAAAATATTGCAGAACTCATGGGACAGCATTAGTCACACTGAGATTCATGCATGCAACTGAATATATAAGCAGGAAGCAATACTGTAGCAGAAACAATAGATTTGCAGACTGAGGGTGGCACAGGTGGACAAATGCAACTGAATATCATGTGTTTTCTGAAACAGCAGACATGGTAAGGCATAAAATAGTGCTTCTAATTCTGTGTTGAAAGAACACAGAGCCACATAATGATATTTTAAAATGTCCAGATTACAGTTATTTTCCTATTGTGCTTTGTGTTGTTTGTTGAGTTGATTTAAAAATTAGTGGGACTCTTTTCTTTGGATAGGGATAAGTAGAGGGAACCAGTCATTCTTCAGTAAAGTGTAAGTCATTTACATTCAGTGCATAGTGAGGAGTGGAGAATCACAAGACTATAAACCATTGCAATAATTCTGCAAGATTATAGGTATTTTCATATGGTCTTTCAGGAACTTCAAATATGTGCATCCAAATGTCAATTAAATAACAAAAACAGCAAAGATGGTTTGGGCAGTTTTAAGGACCACATGTTCACCAGTCCCTGGGCAAGTCTGATTCCTGAACCTGACCTGCAAACATGTGCCATGTGAAACAATGTCAGGCAATAAAATGCAGACTATGAATTAAACAAGAGTCAACAGTGTGACAAGTTGACCGAAAAAGCAAATGACATTCTGGGCTGTATCAACAGAAGCATAGGGCAACAAGGGAAGCAATAGTGCTACTGTATTCTGTTTTGGTTAGACCTCACCTGGAATACTGTGTCCATTTCTGAGCAGGAGGATTGCTAGGGATTTCAAGAGGTGTGGCACACACTGGGCAACAGCTGGGATGGGGTAAATACACAATGGGGCAGTCTCAATCTCCTCTGTGGCCTCCTGCCAACAGCCAGGGTGCCTCTGCAAAAGGGAGGAGGGAAGGGCATGGAAGATGAAGAGAAGGATGGCACCATTGCAGAGCATTGCCCTACCCTCCATTCCCTCCTACTGCCTCATCCTTTCACCCACCCACCAAGCCATCCAACCAGAAAGGGCTGCTGGATGGCAGTGGCAGCCATGGACTGGCCTGCCCTCCCTTCCCTCACACTACCTCACTTTCCTGTCCAACCATTTGCCTGGTCAGACCATTTCTTCCATCCTGCTGCCTCACCCTCCTGCCTGGCCAGCCACCCAGCCAGGCCCAGACCTTTCCAGATGGGAAAGCAGATAGGTAGATGCCAAGCAGGCAAAGCAGTGGACAGGAAGGTAGGGTGGGGCAGTCCAGTGCTGCCATTGAAGCTCTGCATCCCTTTCTTGGTCTTACTAGGTGGCTGGGTGGGTGGGCACGCAGGTGAGAGGGTAGGTGGATGGGTGGGTGGGTGGGTGGGTTAGAGAGTGAGAAGGAAGTTCACTGTTGCTGCCCCTGCCCACCAATCCTTTCCAGGTCAGGCTAGCAGCTCTTTCCAGGTCTGGCGGGGCAGGTGGCAAGGCAGGCAGGCAGTTGGGTGAGGCAGTGGGAGAGATGGGAGGGTGGGGCAGTCTGCTGCAGCATGACAGACCTTTCCAGGCATGCCCAGGGGAAAGGTCAGCCAGGTGAGCAGGCAAGGCAGCAGGAGGGAAGGGAGGGTGGATAGTCCACTGCTGCTGCTGCTGCCGCCATCATCCACCAGCCCGTTCATTTTAGCTGGAACAGAAAGGCTGTTCATGCAATGTATACAGATTAGATGTTATTGAAAATCCCTTTGTCTTAAAGCCTGCAAGTGGTACTACTCTGTCTATACAAGTGGTTCCTTTAGATCAGATATAGTGTAAATACAGCTGCCTTCCAGTCAGAAGGAGGTTCCTAAAGTGTCTTCCATGGATAAAAATTGTCTCATTGACACCCTTAAAACGCTCCACAAATCCTTCCTCATTTACAGAGGCCTCTAAGGTAAATATGAGAAGACTCTTGTGAGATATGAAAGTATATATCAGCTCCGCTTCATGGTGAAGCTGATGATAGAGGTGAAAGTAGTTCCTCTAAAGATCATGCTGTGTGTTCCTTTGTTCCTCTGCAAGTGAGATATTTACTTAAAAGGTAGCTAGTCCAGCTGCTTCTCTGAATCCTCCTCTATCTGGAGAATGGATAAATTGCTATCATTGTTCTGGGACTGTTGCTATTATTATTTGCTTTGAACCCCAAAATATTTCCACCCTTCTCCATATATTTAACCATTGTAAGCATAAAAGTGCCAGCATGCTGTAATGGTGTAGTGGTGTAATGGTTTGAGTGTTGGACTAAGACCCTGGGAAACTAGTGTTCAAATGTCAGTCAGCCATGGACACTCAGAGGGTAAACTTGGGCAAGTCATTCATTCTCTGCCTCAGGGGAAGTCAATAGAAAACCCTCTGAACCAATATTGCCACAAAACCACTGTGATAGGTTTGCTTAGGGTCATCATTAGTTGGAAACAACTAGAAGACATAAAACAACAGCAAAACAAACAAAGCTAATGTAGGGATTTTTTTTAATCTAACCACTTCTTCCACTGAAGTCTTTCTTATTCTGAAATATTTTTAAGCTATCTTGCAGACAGTGTTTTGAGAGAAAAGAGCTATAGAGACCAAGTAGGTTATAAAAATGATTTAAGTTTAATTTGAGAGTCAATATAACTCAAATTTTCATCTCAATAAGCTGTACAGGATATAAGCAATAATCATAAGATGATGAACTATTAAGCAGGCTGATTCCACATAGTGCAAGTATCTTATAAATTTCAGAAAAGCAGAAAATACCAGAATGAGAGAGGTTAGCAAATGTTTCAATGTTTGGAGAAGTGTGAATTTAAACATGTATATTATATAGATACATTTATGAGGAATTCATTATTGGCTGCCTCCTCACAGTCTAACCTGTGTTTCAGGAGAATTGCATCAGAGGAAAATAACCGTAATAGACACACACATGGATGTGTAAACCATTTTGGACATTCTGAAATTTAAATAACACTACCTACTGATCTAGTGTCTATATCAAGAGAAGTAATAGTCCCACTCTATTCTGCTTTGGCCAGGCCTCACCTGGAATACTTTGTCCAGTTCTGGGCATGACAATTCAAAAAGGATATTGAGAAGCTGGAGTGTGTCCAAAGGAGGGTGACTAAAATAGTGAAGGGTCTGGAAACCATGCCTTATGAGGAAAGACTTAGGGAACTGGGCATGTTTAGCCTGGTGAAGAGATGATTAAGAAGTGATATGAGAGCCCTGTTTAAGTATTTGAAGGGGTATCACATTGAGGATGGAGCAAGCTTGTTTTCTGCTGCTCCAGAAACTAGAACACGAAACAATGGATGCAAGCTACAGGAAAAGAGATTCCACCTAAACATTAGAAGGAACTTCTTGACAGTAAGAGCTGTTCAACAGTGTAATGCACTCCCTTGGAGAGTGGTGGAGTCTTCTTTTGGAGGTTTTAAGCAGAGGCTGGACAGCCATCTGTCAGGGGTGCTTTGATTTTGCGTTCCTACATGGCAGGGGATTGGACTGGATGGTCCTTGTGGTCTCTTTCAGCCCTATGATTCTATGATTCTATAATCATATTCTCAATTTGAATATTTTCCCCCTTTAAGTCTATGTTAATATGATCTGTTACTGAAACTTTCCATACTACAGCATTACACTTTGCAAGTCTCTAAATCTCAAGAACAGTCTGTAGCCTCAGGCAATTGACATTCAATTGATCAGTCCTCTTTATCTATCATCTCATGGAATGTAGCTGGTTGGAAACCTAGATGTAGGGACCCTACCTTTATGCCTTTTGTCTGTAGACATAAAATTATTCTCTTGCAAGAAACGTGGCTTGCTGAAGAGATATCCATAGAGGGGTATAAATTCATGGGTTTAAATGCAATTCCTGGCAAAGGCAATGGGAGATTATGTGGCGGCCTAGGGGTGTTGATATCTTTGGCACTAAAGGTTCAAATAATTAAGGTTTCTGCTTTTGAGCAGAATGCCTTAGCTGTCCTCTTGAAGTGTAATAACAATCTATTATATTTGATTAATATCTATATTCCCCCACTTCAAGGCCGGGATAAAATACTAAGTGTATGGAATAAACTTAATTCCTTTATTAAAAATTTGATGTTTGAGATGCCAACGGCTAATTTTATTGTTGCCGGGGATCTTAATGCCAGGCTTGGTGCCGATGATGTATCTCTGTATACCAAATACAATTGCCAACCCCCGTCTCCTATAGCCATCCCACCTATAATGTGTCGTAAATCAAAAGATACCTTCTGCGATTTTAAGGGTCTTTGTTTAGCTCGCTCCTTTGATGAACTAAATCTAATTATCATTACACTTGTTTTCAGAAGATTCATGAGCTATTATTTGTTTTAAAGAATGAGCCACACCTAAAGTATATGCACAAATATTCTAATTTTTGTTGTTATTGCAGCCTATTCACACTACCTCCTCTGCTTCCCTTGCTCTGTTAGGCAGTCTGCTTGTCTACCATGTATCACTGTTTTATCAAATCAGAAATTTATAGACCAAGATCTTTAATGACTTGCATCATAATTTAAAGAGAAATTATGGAAGGGCAAATGTGCAATTTAATTTCTGAGCTGTCTAAACCTCTGTTCTTCAGTATATCTGTCAAGATCCTTTTCTAATTATCTAGTGACATTAAGGACTTCATCACACCAGACTGCTAAGATGCCACAGTTGTGTTAATGTAGGAAATGCAAACATACCAGTTTGGGGGGCAGTCATTTTTGCGCAGCTCTTCAAAAGTGTCATGGTGCTGCTATAGTCCTGGGCTCACCTTCCTGTACTATGCCCTTCCAAGCAAGCCTTTTGGTCTGTTTTTTTTTTTTTTAAGTTTTCATTTTTTTTTGCACAGTCACAGCAATTGGTTCTTTTTTAAAAGAAAAGAAATGGGGGGGGGGGAGAGAAAACAGCTTGCTTGGGAATAGTGGGGGGAGAAGGGGAGGGGAACATGCCCACTCACACCACCTGACTGCCTGCATAACAGAAGTGCAGCAGGCAGAACTTATCACTAATCAATAGTGAATCAATCGTGGAAAAGCAGCATGATGGGGTTTGCCCATCAATGAAAAGGAATGCTCTACGGATGGATGGAAGACAAAGCAGCTACAGGAGAGGCATGATGTTGTGTGATAGGGTATGGCCACAGATGCAATAATTCTGTTTTGGCAGCCTCAGAGAATCATAGAATCCTAGAGTTGGAAGAGACCCCAAGGGCCATTAAGTCCAAACCCCTGCCATGAAGGAACACCAGTCAAAGCACCCCTGACAGATGGCCATTCAGCCTCTGCTTAGAAACCTCCAAAGAAGGAGACTCCACCATGCTCTGAAGCAGCATATTCCATTCATGTGATAATGTCTCTTTCTAAAAAAAGATAAAGTCAAGAAAAGAGTAGCATAGGCTGTTACTAGTCTTCAGAATGAACCAGATTGGAGAAATTCCATATACTTTTGTTGGAGACACTGTTGACTCTATGGAGTTTATCACATATCTTAAAAATCCAACTTCCCCCTGCTGTATTGAAGTCTCTTTCAGGGTAAATTCAGGTATTATCACATGCAAAAACATCACCGATGCCACCGCCCAGCTAATTTCCAGGTTGAAGCCAGCTTCAACTGGATGATTTGCAATGCCAGGAGCTTCCCTGTGTCAAAAAGAGGCTGGCTGAGCCTGGCTTCAACCCAGAAGTTAGCCAAGCAGTGACATCGGCAGTATTTTTACATATGATAATACCTGAATTTATCCCAAAAGAGACTTCAACATGGCAGGGGTAAGTTGGGTTTTTTAGGCATGTGATAAACCCCTAGGAATAAAGTTTATATATATAAAGACTCGTGAAAAGGTTGCAGAGATGCTTAGGAAAGCTTACCCACAAAGAGGAGAGTTCTGGCAAGACATAATAGCTTAAATCCAGAATTCTGCTTGGAACAGAGTCAATGTGCAATTAATGGCACATAGGTTAGCCATAACTAACATATCTCATTTGTTTCAATGAGTCTACTCTGAGAATGACTAAAGTCTAAATAAAGTTTGATCCCCACAAACTCTGAAGACATTATGCCAACAGAATGACCATTCATATGGAAATCATGGGCATGGGATCAAATAAATCTTAAAACATTATAATTATGGCAGCTGGTGGGGTAAATTTCTCCCTCTCCTAAATTTTGGCTGTGTGAAACAGCTACATAATAATATAACAAAATTGAAAATCCACAGAAGAGTGATACCTTTATTGGCCAACCAAAATGCACAAAAGACATCATGGAAAAATGTTCAGATCTCCACTGGCTTCTTTATCAGGCAAAAGATATTTTAAAAATCATACACAGGAAGAAAGTGATGATAGTAGAGTCACAAGGACTACATTTTGTACTAAATGTTTCTGTTGTAGTTCAGCTGGTCTGGAGGGATCTCAATGCTGGCAGAGATCACTCTCCTTCTTGGCAAGGTGGGGATTGAGACAAAGGACAGTAAAAATTTAAACTTCATTGACAGCAGTAAAGTATCTCATCTTGGGATCCAGAGTGTCTCTATTCCTTGTGAAACCACAGGTCCCTTTCTTAGGTAGAGAACACTGAAAGGGACCTGTTCCACAAAAAGAAGTCTGTGTACTGTTACATCCAGAAAAAGTTTTAGCTACTGTTTAGGATATACAACTACATAATAAGTGAGTCATGCAGGACAAGTCATTTTTTCACTATTTGTTTCATATGTTAAAACACAGAAGTGACCTACAAATGTATTTACCTTTAAAAAACTGGATCTTCAAAGCGACACGCAAAAGGAAGAACAGTGACTGCAACAGATTTCAAAGATATAATCAGGTCAGTCTGTAGAATCAGTATGTAGAGAAATCTTGTAGCACATTTTAGATTAACTGAAAGAAAGAAGTTGGCAGCATGAGCTTTCATAGACTAAAGTCTACTTCCTCAAATGCAACAGACTTCTGACATTTAAGAATAGATCATCTGTCTTTCCTTTGCCAGTTCCACAAAAAATGTGATGTGGCAGCTAAAAAGGCCAATACGATTTTAGGCTGCATCAATAGAAGTATAGTATCTAGATCAAGGGAAGTAATAGTCCCACTCTATTCTGCTTTGGTCAGGCCTCACTTGAAATACTGTGTCCAGTTCTGGGCACCACAATTCAAAAAGGATGCTGACGAATTATTAGAGCATGTCCAGAAGAGGGCAACTAAAATGGTGAAGGGTCTAGAAACCATGCGTTATGAGGAAAGACTTAGAGAGCTGGGTATGTTTAGCCTGGTGAAGAGATGGTTAAGAGGTGATATGAGAGCCCTGTTTAAGTATTTGAAGGGGTGTCACATTGAGGATGGAGCAAGCTTGTTTTCTGCTGCTCCAGAAACTAGAACACGAAACAATAGATACAAGCTACAGGAAAAGTGATTCCACCTCAACATTAGGAGGCACTTCCTGTCAGT